>CP099839.1:38289841-38718890 GCA_030062745.1 Capitulum mitella
GTAGCGGCGGCAAGCCGCCATTGCTGTCAGATGTCCAGCCGCACCGTGGGCGCCGTGACGGTGCTCAGTCGGTCATGAATAAGTCCGGCCCTGTGCGCGACCAATGAGAGTCGCTGTAGACCAGCAATGTATCCGGCAAAACTGGACTTGATCGTCACTATCCGTTCTCGGGGTCATGGGAGCCAAGGCAGCTTGCTCTGTCATGGTTTGATTCTCCCGTGTTGTCTCCAGCATGAACGAGTTATTTGTCTCTAACAGATGGCGCTGTCTAAGGGTTTTACTATTCCAAGGCGGCGCTAGGAACGGCGAGTTTGGCACAGAGTAATCTCTTATGTCACAATTTCGTGTGAGGCTTCGCAATTTTTTATGCAATCTAATTTATCGGCTATAATATCTTCGTTAAATATCTTCGTTGTTATATAATATCTTCCGTTAAATCGATCTTTAAGCTGATGACTCAACTGTTACACACCACACCACACACAACATGCACACCACACTTCGAAGGGGTATGTCCGTCGTCAGCTATCACCTTTATCCAGGGACGCAGTCAAAGAAGGTACACAAAACGCCATTCTTTGGCCATAGGCGATTAAAGAATGCCTCATCGCGGGGAACTCCTTCCGGCTAGTGAAGATAATAGGATGCCGAGGAAATATCTGATGGATAGGTCTAGCAAGAAATGGGGAATTATATGGCGCCCATCATCGGTGGCTTATGAGGTGTTCTATCAGGCGGGTACATAGGGAAGGAAAACCACCTATGTATTCATTAACGGAAACTCATTGACGACTGAATAAATTAGCCACTCGAGGAGGTTCGGCTCAGATCTTTGGACTTCAAGAGGTCCCTTCGTCTCACCGAGGGCTGTTCATGAAAATTGTTCGAGGTTGTCGGCAAAGGGACGAACTGAACTTAACCTAACCTAATCTAGCTATGATAAAAGCGGACCTTTTTTATCTTGACCGGGCGCTTTAGTATCGGTGGTAACGATAAAAAACGTCATGTATTTGCCCCTGCCCTGAGGACAAACCAAGTGACCTATGGTCAAGAAATTCACGTTGCACGTACCCAAAGAGTTAAGCTACATACTGATGAGAATGTTTTTGGTCAGTTACATCAAATGACACTGGATGCAGAAAATCTCAGATCTGAGCATTTCTTGACGATTCGTTGTATTGGACTTTGGCAAACTTAGCTCAAGCTAAGGTGACCTATGTTTGGCCACTTGAAAAACCTTCCAAGCTAAATCCATTTTTTGTCCTTAAATTTAACCTAACTCAAAACAAAAATCGTATGGAGGCAGGTCACCAAAAATTGGGGTGGGCTTGAACGTCCGGTACGGGTGCAATTTTCTGGCTAGGGCTTGCATGCGTGTTATTTCTGTTGAAAACCATCACGTATCGATGTGCACTGGCAGAGAACCATTGCGAAGAAAGTGCTAAAAATGCCTCATTCCGACACCTGCTGGGGGAAGCGGTGTCAGACCCTCTGACGCCTTTTTTCGCGGCGTATATCTGAGTGACCAAATGGCGTGGCGTCTTTAAGCTTTCAGTACCTTTTGGCACTTCAGCTTTTCCCATTTGGTTATTTTTATCCCGGCCATCTTAGGTGACATTGAAATGGCATCATTAAGGTCTGTGTTTACGATTCTGACGGTTTCTTCGAGGTGACCTTGAAGAAAATCGGAAGAAATTGCAATCGTTAAGCATAAAATGTGCGAATGAAAAGAAAATCCAGTCATATGCGTCGTAGTATATACGCCACTAACAATTCAATACATTACATCACAACATACCCCTGTCCTCGGTATGACTTACCCCAGCATTGGGGAGAATAGCACAGTTTGCACGGGCTCATTCATGTGTAAGTCATAGATTGTCAGCTAGCAGTTTTAACTCAGACTGCTGCTTGGGCGAAATAAACTATGGATATGTGTGTATCAGTCAGTACAGAATTGATTTACGTAGCTGCAAGGGAAGAGGAAATATGCCCTCTCAGGAAAGCGTGTTACATCTTACCCACTTCCTCTTAAAATACCAATGATAACGATGTGTCCCTAGGAGATTCGTTGGGCAGAGGAAGATCATAAACCAGCAATAACCCGACGAAGGCAATAAATCTCATAGGTGCACAACTCCATTGCCATTTCGATTTCAGTCATGGGCTCACAAGCGAGCAAATGCGATGATGATTTGAAAACCCCATGTGATTGATTGCGCCGACCGGAGTGGCTTTGCTAAATAGGACCCGGTCCTAATTCAGATTTACCGGGAATGTCTGTGTAAATCGTTGTATTGAAAGAAGCAACACAGCTAAGAACGTCCCATTCGATTTCTTATTTACACCGAATGGTGATGTAAACCAGGTAATCGAGTGGGGGCGTCTGACTCCCTCCCCCACCACCCCCATTAAGTGGAAGGCGGCGGCAAACCCCAGCAAGCATCTCCGGCCATACTTTGGTGCCGTGGATTTCGTTTGAAATAGTCCTTCCCCCAGTCGAAGATTTGATGATCTAGTGGAATCATTTCGAGGGGCGAGGGCTTAAATGAGAGGTCTCAGTCTGAACCATCTGAATCTGAATTAATCTGAACTAACTTTTTATGTACGCGAAGGTAGCAAAAACGTCAATGGTGCCTGCAGCAGACTGAAAAAGGGGAGCGGAACGGCCGATCTTCATTCTCTGGCATACGGTGGTTTGAGTGCTTACTTTGACCCTACTATTAACGTTTTAGCCTTTGGTCTCATATACATTCGTCTTTTAGCATGATGGTGTGGTGCCTGTCTTGAGTTTTGGACACATTGGGTCGGTGAAAATCCAGCACTTTTGTTTAGCGTTTTTCTTTTTTTTGTTTAAAAGAACCCATATCAATTACTGAACTATAATGATGTTCGTGGTGTATACCACATCTTAAAATTATCATAAAACATAACGTAGCCCTTAGTCTTTACGCTGGTGTTAAGTGTCAACGCATAGTTTGACGATCACTTTTCTGAATGCTACCTCGTTGGACTACGATATATTATCGTTTCATTCAACATTTCGGGGTAGTCATGTTTTGTTTGATGATTTTGAACACTATTACCGTTCGCGTTTCTGGCCGCAGAGAATACGTCGCGGTTGTTGTTTCTTACCTCTCTCGTTATTTTTATGCAGTATGGACTACGAATGGGTATTTCTGCAATATCAGTGTTTGATAGCCATCTTAATTGGGTGGAATCTCCAGCATTTGGTCAACCAATCAATGGTATTAGTCAAAGCTTCAGATACGTTAGAGTCGGATCAGTTTTCGTATCCGCTGTGTAGACTAATGAAATGAAAGTATATGTGTGCAATAAGCTGGTTTGCACTCAACGTTCAGTTTGCAGATCTGGCGTTTAAAGACCTGTTAGATTAGCAGTCGCCAGTATTTTACTCAGCAGCGTACGCCACCAATGACAAAAGCAAATGTGAAGGGAGACGGCTTGGCATTTGCGTTCTGCAAAGCAGGGGTGTCGATCTGTGTTCTTTTAAGAGAGCCCTGGCCCACCCAATGTTGATGTGGGCCCACCCAATGTTGATGCGGGTCCCCCAATATTGCCGAGGGAAATGAGTAATAACGAAAAGAACGGGCGCAATAGATAAGAGATAGGCACAAAGTAAAGAAGTCCAAAGCTAAAGTCTAAATCGATGTATCCATCTATCTTTCTACCTTCTCTCTCTCTCTCTCTCTCTCTCTCTCTCTCTCTCTCTCTCTCTCTCTCTATATATATATATATATATATATATATATATATATATATATATATATATATATAGTGAAATATACATATAGTATATATATAGTAGTATATATATAGTAGGACATATATATATATATATATACATATATATATATATGTATATATAGTCAACATTTGGGAGCAGGTTAGGTTGATTGTCAGGCCCTCGGCTCGGCCCCCCTATCATTTACAGAAATCGACGCTTCTGCTGCAAAGCCATTTACAAATACAATTGGGCAATCACCAGAGACACGGAAGAAAAAGCATTGGTCCATACGCTACTCTGTATGTTAACACCTACCAGTGTTGCATTGATTTTGCGGGTAAAAAACAGCGTATTTGTTCTCTGCCCCTTACTCTTCCAGGCCTCAGTGGGTTATGATTGCTGCGTATTTCGGTTCCATTTAACCAAACGGCTGAAAAGGAGTAGCAGAGAACGCTTCCAAGGGCTGGGAAGATAAACGCCTAGACGGACCAGGTTCGTCCTAAGATATAATCGGGAGGCTTCACAAGCCCTGAACCTTCCGCTGACGACGCGCACGGATGACGGCCTGTTTGCGTCTACAGCTCTCCGCCCGGGGGCCTAGTCACGTGACTGCCACCGTGCTGTCTTGGCCGGAGGATCATGACAGACGGTCTGTCAACGCGTTCCGGATTCTCGGAGCCGCCAAACGGTTCGGCCCTGTGTATCACGCGCGCACCAGTAGAGCTCAAGATGCTGGTCCGAGAGCCAGGTTTGGGCATTTCATAGCCTCCTTGATGTGTACCTGCAGCAGTCTGTGATGTCAGGTGCGGCGACCTCAGTGAGCACGAATGCTCTGCCACCAGACCATTCCGCCGTCTCACAGTGCAGCTTCTGGCGCTGCGTCAACATTTAACTGCCAAAAAATTATTTGGCAAGTTCCCTAACAAAGATACAACTCCACGAATATGCCCGATCTACGGCATGTACTCAATGCATGCCACTGTTGAGAAACTTGAAGCAAAACCGAACGAACAAAATTCGGTTTCATCGTAAATATTTTTCAACGCGACAGCGAAGGTCCCCAGAACGTCAGATTGCCGCTGTGGTGGACTTCGGGGTAAACAAAGACCCCTCGTACCTAACCGTTTGGCGCGGGATTCCAGGCGAAACTGTACCTGCCTGGAGCCACCTGGATGAAATTACGAGAGCCTGCGCAAACCCGATCTAGTTCAAGTATCTACAAACATGTTGTAAGGAGAACGGTCGCCGATCAGTAGAAAGCGTTGTTCGTTACACATAATTCGCAATGTGTATTAGATATTGTACACGGGGCCCATTTTTAGGAATGATCCGAGCACTCTTGAAGAGAAAAAAACGAGGCATTCCTGTCGTCACCACTCTCACAGTAAACCACCGCGGCACCACCCGACATGCCAATCTCTTGCCAATCAACGGCAATGCCAGTGGGCCTGATATTCGGTGGGTCTGGCGCGACAGCGTTTCTTCCGCACGGCTTGGCGTTGTAGGCGAGAGGGCAACAGTTCGGGCCAGCGTGCAGCTTAAACTCCGTCTCCAGCTTTTTTTGCTCTCTCCTACCGGTCAAGTCGGTCAGCTTTAGGAAGTCGGTAAGCGGCTAATCTGGCGTCTTACCGAGCCAGCTTCCGAACACTGTTACATGCTCGCTGCTGAGTGTGTGTTTGAAGCTTTTCGTCAATTTTTTTTCGTATCTTAAACTTGTTTCTTGCTATCTTCGCTCACGAGTGCAGACGTGCAGGCAAACTTTTCTTCCCTGTTCTGCGTAATGTGATTGGCTTTATCTGTCAGGTATAATGACCATCAGACGGCTACCTGTTCTCCTAGCGCTGACTTTTTTACTACGACCAACGCTTCTCTTCGCTTTGGCTTTGCTTCACGTGGTGCTCGAAAGAAACGCGAAGGAAATGTCAGGTCGCATTCATCAGACGTAATTAGCCTGTAAGTCTACAGAAGATGCGTTCTGAAAGGAGCCTCGGGATGCTGAGGAAAAAGGAAACTTCCCAATAGTGACTCTTCTGTTTTGAGCCACTGGTCATAGGATTCGGAATCGTAAACTGCCTGGGGGCGTTGGAAACCAGAGTATTCATCATCACGGTCTCTTCAAGGCCATCGAACTCCAAATGAATTTCAAGGCTCGCATACCCAGTTCCAGATATATCCTGCGTACATTTATATATATAAATATATATAATAGATATATTATAAAATATGCATAATATAATAGATTTATGATAGATATGTAAGAAATATATCCCGCGTAAGAAAACGTTAAGGGATATTGGTATACTAAAAATGTCAAACAGCCAGCGACAAAAAATCAGTCAACGCGTTTTTTTCTGCTTCAAGGGAGAAAGAGAACATAATTTGCCCCAAGTGAGACCGTTGCTCTCAAAGTGTCCACGTTCACTCAACCAGTGAACGTTCCTGTGGCCTGTGATTTGAACAGCGTCAGCTGACCAGGTACCAACTGCACGGGACTTGAAGATTTTAATTTCATCTCATAATTGCAAAATTATGTGGCATGTACCTTTGCTGCCGGTGTTTAAAGCACGGTATTTTTATCTTACTGATTGCCGCGGGTTACGCGATTTCAATATGCAACACGAATGTTACAACCATGCTGTCTGTACTACACAGAACTAAGGGTGGCGTGTTCGTTTCTCCTTGGATTCTACATTCATTAAAACTCATTCATCTCACTCAAAAATAAATACAAAGAAGCTGATTTGCCATTGTCTCAAAATCTCATCACATGCTGCCTGTTTGTTGAATCCAGCGCCAATGAATATAAAAACAGGGCATTTTCATATGGAGGCGGCCGAACACAGTTCCATCAAAGTGCCATCAACACCACCCAACAGTGCCACACCGGATTTGACATAAATCACAGCTGTCCTACATTAGACGAAACTCGGGTTATCCGCAGGGCGCTGGCGGCGCGGATTGTCAAACACGGAGTCCCCTGGCGGCAGCACCAAATCCGGACTCAGCTTCTGAATCCTGGTCCCTTTCTTGCCTATAACTGGAGAACGGAGCGGAGGATGAGTCCTGACCGACGGCACGAGCGGTCCAGCCCCTGCATCCGCCTGCGGTCCTGGCCTCGAATGTCGCCTTCTGTCACCCAGAGCCCAGAATCCTGAACCGCCGTCACCCAGAGCCCAGAATCCTGATTCCTAGATTCCGGATTACTAACTGTTGTCTGAAAATCCTATCACATGTTACCTGCTTGGTTTGTTCAGCGCCAGAGAACATAAAACCGGGTCATTTTTATTTGGAGGCAGCTGAAGGCAGATTCACCAAATTGCCTTCAGCGCCACCCAGCGATACAGCACCGGAGCACAGCACGTGAGCCGCACAGCCATGGCTTCCAGACCCAGGCCGCCGGTGGTAGAGCCCCGGCAGCCAGGCCCTAGCCGCCAGCCGCAGATTCCGAGCCTCTAGGGAGTCTTGGAGTCCGAGACCGCGGAGTCCGGACTCCAGACCAGCGGAGGCTGCCGAGTCGCTCTCTCGATATCGGGAGTCAGGCGCAGCGCTGCTGGTCCTGGCTCCAGACCAGCGGCCACTCGCACTGCATGTGCACGGCGATGCCGTCCTGGCAGTAGTAGAAGCAGTGCGAGCTCTCCGGGTCGGCAAACAGGCCGTTCGGCTGCGGACAATTGAACCCTGGACCGGGACTGGTCGACGACGCCGGCGGCGGCGTCGTGGTAGGCGGCGCCACCGTCGTCGTCGAAGATGGCGCTACCGTCGTTGTCGTGGATGGCGCTACCGTCGTCGTCGGAGACGGCATCATTGTTGTCGTCGAAGCTGGCGTGACCGTCCAGGTTGAGACCGGTACCGTAGTGGTCGGAGCCTCGGTCGTTTCTGTGGTGGTCCAGATGGTCGTGGTCGGGATGCTCGGGGGAGTTGTCTGTGACGTGGAGGTGTCGGTGGGCGCTGGTGAAGAAGTGACAGTAGATGTCGGCTGAGGCTCAGTGGTGGTGCCCCCTGGGGGTGGAGAAGACGGCTTAAACCACTGCGCTGTGCAATGGAAACAACTGTAGAGGTCCATCCGTGCACTCTGGAAAAGAGTGCTCAACGGGCGCATTTAGATATCACCAGTTCAAAAGTTCTGCGTTCTACATGCCAAGTACCCAACAATGTACCGGTGTTCCACACAGTGCGGAATGACCATCTGGAGTCCTCATTGACGAGACGGATGTGACCACGGCGTCCTACAAGTGCCGGTTCCAAGGCAAAGCTTTTCTTCCATTACAGCACTACCTGATGAGAACATTCCGCGACTGGTCCTGTCGTGGACGGACAGTGGACGCCGCGAACCCCTGATCCCAGCACCCACCTCCGACAGTGAGGCGGGCCGTCCGCGAGCTGACGTGCGACTGCGCGCCCAGCGGCCAGCACGTCCACAGGCCGTCGTGGCGCCAGTCGACGTCGTCGATGACGATGGTGCAGACGCGCTCGTGCTCGGGGAACAGGGCTTGCACCTTGGCCGGCGGGAACACATTGTAGAAGTGGTCGACGCCCAGGTGGGTGCCGGAGAGGCGCCAGGCGCAGATGTCGCCGACGTCGGCCTCCACCAGCTCGCAGTCGAGCTGGACCGTGTCGCCCGGCTGCACCCAGGCGTCGGCCGGCTGCAGCACGAAGTCGGCGTCGCTGGCCGGCTCGCCTGCCAAGAGGGGAGGGTCACCACACCGGCTGGGGTGATGTCTGCGGCAATAGGCAAGGTCATGTGGGAATTCCCCGGCTCCACTGCCTTAGATGAAGGGCTCTCTAGCTGAAAGTAGATGAAGGGGCTCTCTAGATGCGTTTAGAAGGAAGTTCGGTATCACGGATGCGGTCAATAAGTCGTTCATAACAATATCGGTGTGACTTAAAGAGATCTGGCTCATGTGAATCAAAAACCTTTCACTTACAATACGACGTGGTGGCTGAAATGCAATTACTGGTTCAGAAGAACAGCACACGCTGCAGCGCACGCACTGCGTTTGTTTTTTATTATTTGTGAATTTTATATTCAAACCATTCATATGGGCTGCAGTGGGTGGAAGATGCAATTACTACCCGCGACGCCTTTCTCAGTAATGTCAGGAAGAAAATGGTCATAACTGTGAAAGGCATACCGAGATTCTGTGATTTCGACTTTCTCGGACAACAGTGAAGCAAGGCCGATCTCGATAAAAAATCAGACCATATATTTCAGACGATTTTGCTCGTCCTTAATCACTGGTCTAGTACACGATCACAGACAGGTGAACACAAATGCAAGAATTCCCAAAAATGCGCTCAGTCCCGCGAAACATTAATTGTGGCTACCTTTAAACAGAAGACACATGACCTAAAAATACGTTATCCATATTCGTCTAGTCGAAATCCCTACCAAATTCCAAACCTACGCTTTACATGCTCTGCTCGCTTAATCGATCGCTGTAACCTGTACTGTACTTTATACGTACTTGTATAACTGTTCGCTATAAAATAAACCTATGCTTTACATTCGCCTCGTCGCATCGTTTGCTATCAGTTAAAGGTATGCTGTGCGTATTTGCCTAACCTGATCGTTCGCTATACCCCAGGACTAAGCTTTATATGATCGCGCTACTTATTCATCCGCTATAACGTTCGCGCTATATTGAAAATATATATTAATATACAATCCGTCGCGCGTAACATTAATTACCGCTTCTCTTCAGTGTAAGAGACACGGCCTGAAAACGGTTTCATATCGACCTAGTCTAATTCCTTGCTTCAATCCCAAACCACGTATACATAGTATGCTTGCCTAATATTTTGTTATAACCTGAAATTACGCTTCATATATTCTCGACGTACATTGTAAATGAAAGTTGCTGCGTTTTAGATTCGCCCGCTCAATTGTTCGCTGTCGTCTAAAACATTTTACACATTTACTTCCTCTAATCGCGTGCCACAACCTAGAAAATTACGCTTTACATGGTCTCACTTCCTAATTGTTCGCTATAACCTCAGACTACGCTGTACAGAACCGACCGTCTAACCGTTAGCTGTAACAATATCCCATAATGGACTCAAATGGAATTTACCTACCCCTGTTTAATGGTGAGTTAACTTGATTGATTTCGATTGCCTCCCGTACCACCCTATTTTTCCAAGCTGGCACCACAGCTATAGTTTTTCCGAGCATGGGATTGAAATCTCTTTTTGCAGTCAAACGCATGCTTCGCTGTAGTCCATTTGTTTATCCTACCATGTCTAATGTATGCCAGACGTTCTTTTAGCCTTGTCTGAACATTATACGAGTATGTGTAAAGTGCAGAACAGGTTACAGTGATCGATTAAGTGAGCAGAGCATGTCAAGCATAGGTTTGGACTTTGGTAGGGATTTCGATTAGACCAGTATGGATAGCGTATTTTTAGGTTATGTGTCTTTTGTTTAAAGGTAGCCACAATTAATGTTCCGCGGGACTGTGCGCATTTTTTTCGAATTCTTGCACTTGTGTTCACTTGTCTGTGACCATGTACTTGAGAAGTGTTCAAGGACGAGCAAAGTCGTCTGAAATATATGGTCTGATTTTTCATCGAGATCGACCTTGCTTCAATATTGTCCGAAAAAGTCGAAATCACATATTGCTTCAACATATGCTGAGATTTGTTCAACGCCGTGCATTTAGGGTCTTCTTCTAAATTTACTGTTATTTCGTTCGGACAGAATACTGGCAGGAACGTAAAAGATAGTGTTCCGCAAATTTATCCAATCGGTCACCAGAGTGCATTCAGGACCTGTTCATTCACTGGCGAAATTGGGCAGGCGACATACCTAATGAAGTCGAAATTGGCCTAAGAGGCCAATGGGTCTTTGTGTGCGACGCGGTAGTGGGTGATCTACTTACGTCTTGT
This sequence comes from Capitulum mitella, assembly GCA_030062745.1. Taxonomy (NCBI): domain Eukaryota; kingdom Metazoa; phylum Arthropoda; class Thecostraca; order Pollicipedomorpha; family Pollicipedidae; genus Capitulum; species Capitulum mitella. Next base: position 38,300,475 of record CP099839.1, read on the forward strand.
GAACTAAGGAGATTACATTGAGCCAGCGATGCGGTCAGCTCAGCTGTAAGCAAAATGGGGTCGTGCAGAGAAAGCGATATTTTTGGAGACGCAGCGGCATCGGCGGTAGCACGGGCGCGCGGTTCCGTGCAGCACAGGACGGGTAATTACTTTCCTTCAGATATTTCGTTAATGGTAACATGCGACATTTCATCATCATGCATCAAGTAAATAAGACGAGGTAGCCTCATAGTGTTTTAGGCCGGGTTACGTTCCGTTAATCCGGCACCGCCTGGCGTGTTTTCGTACCGGCGACCGCCTGAGGGGACGGGGGTGGCCAAAAGGGACCCCCTGGTATCCACACGATTTACCCGTTGGATCCCAGCTGGTCTACCACCGACTGATTGACTTGCGCCATACAATTCAGGAAATGTTATGTTAGTCCTGATCAGACACGTAGCCAGGATTTTGTCAGGGGGAGCCAAATGTCAAATTTTGTCACATGCCACAGGCATATGATGCAATTTACAAGAAAAAGCAGCAATTTAGGCAATTTATCTCATATGTAATGCACAGGAAAACATCGAATGTTTGCTTTTGCAATATATATATATATGATCACTGTTACGCATTCATGCAAAATCGCCATGTATCTAGTGCAGACCGCTTGGCTCGGGGGGGGCCATGGCCCCCATGGCCCCTCCTTGGCTACGTCCCTAGCCCTGGTCACGTGACTAATGACGGCATAAGTCACGTAAAACGCATGACATGACTTCGGCCAAACTGACAATGGTTTGTACTTCGTATCATCGGCAAAACTAGTCTTATAGCCTTCAACTGGGTACCAAACAAAACGTCACGATCTCCTGCATTCGAAGAATGCCCTAATGTTAAAAATCGCCTGGACAAGGTCAGTCTGGGTCAGGTGAAATAATGGTCTTACTTAACCTGTCAAAGACCGACACTTACTCGCAGCCGTTTTGGTCCAGGTCACAAAAAGGACTGAATTGAAACGTGCAACTTTCTGATGATCAGTTCTTCATTACCTGCTTTCCATCCAGCCAGACATGTACCTGGATCCCGGTTGAATGCAGGTTGTCCCGTGTTGTATGCAAACTCATGTTGACCTGGGCGGGTAACTGCGTCGTTTCGGAAAGGTTATGTGCCGCCAGAGCAAAGCGGTGCCCAGGTGACGCAACACTTATCCTGGTCGGCTTAGAATTCGACGTAAAACGAGGATAACCCGCATTCCATCGGGATCCCGACACACGTCTGCATCCAGCCAAGGAAGGTCTAGGTCAGGCCAGAGAAGGTTACATTACTCTTTCTGCCAAAGACAATAGTTACTCGCTTGGATTCCTAACTGCGTCAAGTACAGAACTGAAATAACATCTCGTAATAATCAAATCCGGTCTATCTGCTCTTTATCGGGTCAAGGTCAAGCCAGTTCAGGACAGACAGACATATTCCTTTTTCTGACTAGGAATAATAACTGTTCTCTGCTGCTGCTGAACAATTTTCCACAGGCAATGTTATGTTTTGTTTCGTTTTGACATCTTCATGTGGCGTGACCTGACATGACCTCGCGTTCCATTTGGTAAACCTTGCTAAAAGGCGAGTCTTGTAAATTTGCTTGTTTAGCTTCAACGATAGGGAAGGTCAGCGGTAACCTTTTCTGTCACCCATAATGCGAATCATGTCTAAACGTCATCATGAGGCTCAGTATGATCTCTAATGTTGACATGGTACTGTTGTATGTTCTTTTGGGGACCGTGCCCTATGTAAGCTCAAATAATCCATACACTGCATTTGCGAATATTACCAAAAAACGAAGCAAGTTTGCGCTATCACCTAAAGAAGAGAAAACATGTTTGCAAGGGCTTACTTATGACAGCATGTCTCGATGACCTGACCTAGAATGGAAAAAATTTTGATGTCAGAACATGTAAAATTGGGTGATAACAGCCACCAAAAGTCTGGATGGATTGACTCCAATGGTTCAGAAGTTATTTACTAAAAACCGAAGGGGGTGCCCTATTTGACACCCACCAGGCGGTCTCGGGTTAAAAGCCATAATTAATTTTGCAATTTTATGCCCACATTCGGTGAAGAATTCCACGAGCCGTTTGAACAAAGTTGTACTTATTTACGCAACAGCAATGTAGCCGACAGCGCGACAGACAACTTATCCACCCGGAACAGTCTCCGAAAACAGCTTATCTATGCTAATTAGTCTATGGACCCTACGAGCAGAGTTGTGTTTGCTTTAATCTTGCTGTCTCCATAAATCCAGCTGGTTTGAAATCAGAAGCTTGCCTTTTAATGATTCCATGGAAATGGTATGTCCAGACGAGACCCTTTCTTTTTATACGGGCTGTATGTCTACGCCGGAACCAAGAATGGAACAGATTAGTCGCTTTCATATGATTTCGCCCATAAAACATAGTGCCCGTGCATCCTAGATCCCAACACAAAATTTCAGAGCTCCACGCAAAGCTTCACTCGGCAAGCTTTTTGTAGCATTTATCTACGCTTTGCTCCGAAACGTCACGCTTCCTAGCTATTTTATTCCGCAAAGTATGGCGAACTGCAGCCACTCACCGTAGACCAGGCCGCAGCCGATGGCAAACAGTGGGAGCCAGCGCATGATGCCGCTCCGAAGTGTCGTCGGACTGTGCTCGGGCCTGATATGCCAGCACTGCTCGGCACCCCTCCGGGCCGACAACTGGCGACTTCTCGGAATCTGACGTGGTTCAAGAGAAGAATGTCCTATCTTATCTACACACTTGACGGCTAGCGTCTATGCAATTAGCCTTTCCGCATTATCTCGTGTGCGTTTGAGAGGTCTTTCCGTGGTTCGACGAAAGAAAAAATTCGATGGATCCGATACAGAGAAGTTGTTATCTTGGGACTCTGATACTGAAATTTTTCGATCCAAGTACTCCCTATTCCGATTATTCGTCGGGGCAATCTGAGATCACGGTAAAGACGGGTTTTTTTACTTATATGAGTCCCGAGACACAATATATTTACATGTTAAGGGACTGTGTGCCGCGGCGCGCATCGCGTACTCTCGCGCTGAGGGGCATCCTCCTTGCCTAGGCGCATACCGTTCAGTACAGCCTGTTTACTCGCGTACTCATCTTGTACAATACCGGCCTGAACTCTTTTAGGAATGTCGACATTTTTACGTCCACTAAGCGCTTCTACTAATCAAATAAGCACAGCTTCTCGAACTTCGTAGGGTCGTATCTGTAAACTTACGATTTTGTCAAGCCTCAGTGGTTATTTGTGTTGTATTGCATTGTATAATGCATCGTAGGGACGTCCACAGAGACAAAACACGTGTCGTGGCTATTAAGTCCCCGATTCAAAAGCTGGGAAGTTTACACAGTTAAAACACGCACTCAGTCATTCATCACGTCTTTGGCGGCGGAGAGAGTAAAGCGAAGGTTGGTTATGTGATAGTGGACCTGGGATGGGAAAGGACAGTGACTTCCAACTGAGAAGCAGAAAGAGAAAGCGAGTCGGGATGAAGCAGGCTGAGACCAGCGCAGGCTCGGTACGAGAACGTCCGCTTACCTGCCTCTGTACGTGACCGAGGGAAGCGGAAATGGTCGTCTCGCCAGGTATGGCAAGCACAGTCTTCACTATTTATAAAGAGAAGTGAAGCCAAGTCCGTGGGTTCGTCCCCCGAGAGCCAACTTAAATATTCCGTATATTAAATATAGGATGTTTAATGCTACTGCGTTTGCATCGTATTCTGACTGCTGCTTTTCAACCTTTGGTTGCATCTGTAATTGGGCGATTGCGCCTGTTGGTACTTGTAACAATGGAACACACTACAATACGAGAAGTTTCAAGTCACTGGATACCGATACAAATGCTGGCCACATCATCAGCAATGACTTTCTTGTTATTTATGATGTTTTGTGGTCCTGAATAACATACATTTCATGTTTGTTCTGACAGTACCTGACATTGGAAAAAGGAAAACGTAAACAACGCAGTTCGGGAGATATTCGCACGATGAAGAAAAAAATCGTATCTGTCAGTTATCACGCAAGCATGAGCTACCCAATATTGCCCAGGAACAGGGTGCACACATCTTCGCCTCAGATCCGGCTGCTGTTCCCAGTGTCAATACTCTCCGGCACCATCAGGTCACACACGCCTCCGCCTCTGACAACGCTGCTGTTCGGAGAGTCAGCACTCTCCGGTCACCGTCAAGTCCTCAGAGTTACTCTCAGTCGGCCTCGGAGGCGGCCCTCTGCGCGCGGAGAAACCCGGGACACAATGCCTAGAGAGCGCAGTAACGGGAGAAACACAGACTAAGGTGGCTCATCCACAGAACGTACCTGTATAAGCTACGCCTTACTACGACGTCCGGCGTTACAGGAATGGCGTAGTTCTTAGGTTGCAGCGGTGAATCACCCCCGACTCGCTTCACCCAGCTGCGAGATTCTTGCTCAGCATAGTCCCTGACAGCCCAAAACTAATTACCTGGCAATTACTTGGAAAAGAGATGACGAACCAACGAATTGCCTCAATATGGCCAGTCTGCCTTGTTTATGTTCTGGTCAGACATCCAGAAACCCTTGGTGTGACAAACGACTGCATCACACGCGATGCATTTCATCAAAACTTTGCTTGGTAGGAAGACACACTTGGCTCAAGGTTAGACGCCCCTCAGCACTAACAGATGTTAATGCTAATGATTCTGTTCCGTGGACGATTTATATTGCTCTCGTCATCATTTTTATACTAATGTTTGACTTGATCACCAACAGAAAAGAAATGAATTATGTTTTACTTTCCTTGGTGATGCTTCAGTGCCTGTTTTAGTAGGCTGCAGCGTGATTTGGTCTGAAGTCCTGTCGAAATCTTGCAGGCATTCCATCGCCGAAGGGTTGACGGCCACGCGGCAGGGGTCCGGAGTCAATAGTTCCGGACTGATGCCCACTTTGCGATACTCGCAGCCAACAGCTCCAGTCCGTAACCCCGTCTGCGGTGCTCCCAGCTAATAGTGCCGGCAGATAACAGTGCCGGGGACCGCACCACGCTTCAGCTGGAGACAGGCAGCCGTCCCTCCTGAACTGGATCTCGTCCTGCTCGAGTGACGCCCGTGGTGGTGACCAGCGGTGCTCGGCCTGAGACCGCCCGGTGAAAACTCCCGTCACGGACAGTCACTGGCTGCGTGACGCCGTGGCGCCGTCACTCCGCGGGCCGCCCGGGACGCGTCACCCCTGAGCTGGCCAGCGGTGGGCGGAACTGGCGGCGGCCGAGTGGCGGCTCAGCTGCCGCGCCCCGGCGGCGCGGGCGGGGTCTCCGCCGTGTTTAACATCAGAAAGGACGAGCGTGGAATGGCGTCGGTGCGGCCGGCGCCGGGGAAAAATTGATTCCGTAACGTTTCAACGCTCTTCCCGTTAAGTGTTGTTATGTTGGGCGGGTGTGCGACGGGGAGTGTTCCGAGCGCCAAAAAGGTGCGCTATGAGATGTTCCTGTTCATCTTCTCTGCGGGTGGAACATTGTTCCCACAAAATGCGTTCAAACGGTTTTATTGAAAGATGGCTTATCTGTTATGATTATGAGGTGCCCCTAGGTCCAAAGCGTTACAGAAATATGCGCCGTCAAATTGGATGGCTGGCTTCGTGTGTCGTCGATCTTTCCTTTTGTTCGTAACGGGCCACGGAACCATAAGTCATGGGCTCAGCGCGGTGGCGATTCCTGGTGAGGTACAAGTCAAACCTGGTGAGAGTGCAAGGGCAGAAGTAAAATACGGACATATACTAAAAGAAGATAGGAGTCACAGCGGGAACGAGAGAGGGAGGGAGGGAGAGGGAGAGACGGAGAGACGGAGAGAGAGAGAGAGAGAGAGAGAGAGAGAGAGAGAGAGAGAGAGAGGGAGGGAGGGAGAGAGAGAGAGGTGTGGAGGATGAGGAAAAAAGAAAAAGATAAAAGACATCGATTCGTTGTAAATACAATCGCTGGCCGTTGGACTGATGCAAGGCACAGGCAAGGCGGCAGTTCGATTTGCGACCCATGGATGCTTTTGGAACGCCGTGGCTGTGTGCAGCTTTATTACAAAGGACTGAAGTACTTTGCTCCTGAACAATAAGGATTACCAGTGAAGAATGTGGATGAACTTGTGACAAGAATGCTTCACAACGCTGTTCATCAGATTAAATTTACCAGAGGCGCAACAGCACCAGGAAAAAATGGGGGGCCAAAGACGTTTTTCCCATAGGCCTTAAGTTAAATTCCCCAAAATGTGTGGTGAGGGCATGGCCCCCTGCCCCCTGCCCCCTTCCTACCAATATGAAATTTACGAAAAACAAACAGAGCAGGTCCTTTGGCATCTGCGACGAGAGCTGCTCGACTTTCGGGCGTTCTGCTCCAAACGTCCCACTCCCACGTCTGTGCGCGCTGGTCCGTTACGTAGCCCGAATGACGCGCCAGGTGCCTGTGGGAGTCTGTCGAGCCAAGACGGCGTCCTTCAGCTAATCAGGACACGGTCCACCTGTTGCCGGCCTCCGCCGCCAAACTGCCCACAGTCATGCTCCATTGTCGGCTGTTCTGCCGATTAAGGAACGTCACTGACGACCCTACCCGCTACGGGGCTGGTGTCGTTCCTTCCTTGTTTTGACAGTGTTTGCGTCGGGCTCAGCCGTGGACTGCGCTGGTTTTTAGATTTCGGTGTCGGCCGTGTTCACACTCCGCTGTCGGCCCCTGGCCGTGGTCAGACTCCGCTCCGAGCTGTGGTCGTGTTCAGACACTGCTGTGAGCTGCGGCCGTACTCAGTTCCTCTCGTGGAGGCCGAGTCGGCTGAGCGCGTCGCTGCGACTCCGGCAGGCCAAGGCGACACTCAGCCGGGAGTCGTTAGTCTCGGCTGAGCTGGGCAGGCAGGGTAAACAGGGCCTTGTTCGGCCACTAACGGTCCGGCAACACACACGGCGGCAGGTACTGTTAGTGCCTCTGTTCCCAGGGGTCTCTCGGCCCTGCAGGTTTTAGGTCGATGCGTGGTTTTATCTGGGTCGCGACTTTTGTATGAGACAGGGATGTGTGCCTCACAAAGATGGAAATCTGGAGTGGAACGGGAAGAAGTTTATGCTTCCATCTCAGAGCATGTAGAATATGCGGACACGCGGACAAATCTAAGAAGCCCCTACCAGCGGTGATCAATCGGCGATACCACCACCAGGGTCGGGGGCGTTGGAACTGGGGGGAACAGCTGCCTCATCTCCCCAACTTTGAGAAACATTTAAAACTGACCCTTTGGCGTAACATGGAAGAAAACGGGGTAAAAATCACTTCCCATCTCCACAGGGCTTCCATCGCTCCTGGATGAGGCAAGAAATATGTTCAACAGATTAAGAATTCATCCTCCCCAGAACGTGTTTGGATGCAGCAGAAACCACTGGCAAACACAAGTCGAGCATATTCAAGAAAAGTAACGATCAATATCCCTCTAACTCATCGTTTTTCTGCAATCGTTTCGCGGATGTCATGTGTACACCTGTCATGTCATGTGTACCTACCATCTTGTACTTTATTCTGCATGTATTCTGGTCTGCGTTGTTCACGGCTCGTCCCTTGTTACCTTTCTGAAACAGCCCGCAATCTCCAGTCACCTATCTCGGTAACGGTGGCGTGCACAGCTGCTGACATAGGCCCGGAAGCGATGGGCCAGGGGAGCTTCAGCCCCCCCCCAACTCTTTTGAAATTTAAGATTGACACTATGGGCGTTGACTGGAAAGAAGTAGCCCAAAATGCTTCTCAGCCCCCCCCCCCCCAAGTGAAGAGGAGTTCCCGTGCTCTGATGATACTGATATTCCAAACATGCGGAGAAAAAACCTCGACACGTCACCACTGCGCTCGTTTCCGCAGGACCTGCCGTCCAGGCGCGCGCCGGCGGCCGGCGGCGGCTGCTGCTGCAGGTCACGTGACCGCGGGCCGGCTGCGGCGGGAGCGGCCTCCGCCCGTCACGTGGTGGGCGGCCGGTGGGCGGCGGCGGACCGCCGGTACGCCGCCCGGCCCCGCTCCAGCGGCGCCGGCCGCTGCGCCGCAGTGTGCGCCCCGGCGGCGGCTGGAGCGAGGCGAGTGTGCCGGCCGCCCAGCCGAGAGCCGGCGGAGTGGACGGTGGTGGAGGTGGACGGTGCTCAGGAGGGATCGGTTGCCGGTGCTGGGTTTGGTCGTGCGACGTGGTACGCGGGATGTGCTGATTTGTGAGCGTTCTGGTACGGCGCGTCTATTGAGACACTTCGAGCGTTGACTGGCCTCAGTGACGGTGATCGAAGCTGGGTCACCTGGTCGGGTCGAACCAGTGAGAACTGTGGAGGCGCGTGATTGGGAGCCGCCGGGATGACCTCCAGAAGCCGTGGCCTCTGACATTGCCCGCGACGAGGTCAGACCGGCTTGTGTTTGCGAGACGGCCTCGGGAAGGATCGATCAGCGGCAGCAACTAATCATCAGCGAAACCTGCCCTGCCAGATGTAGAACCGGTCTGCTGTTCTCTCCTCCGCCCGTCATCCATTCAGAGGCCGAGTGCCACCGTAATTGGGACCGGACTAAGAGGCAATCGAGCCTTGTCACCGTGAATACCTGTGTGCGTGGCAATAGTGTCTGGGATTGGCAGCAGATTAGGAGGCCTCATGACGTTCGTGAATGCTCGTTGATGTCAGTCATCTCATGCACAGACGACGGAAACTCTGCCTGTAAAACGCCACAGAGGTCACTCGAACGTCGAAGCATCTGCACTGAAGACTGCTGAAGCTGCGCAACTCTGCCGCAGCTGCGGACCAGTCGGAAGCCTTCCTGGACCGACTGAACGCCGTGTGACAGTCCCGTTCCGCCCCCGCCGTGTGACTAACGCGGCGCACCTGTCCGCCGCGCGGCGCGCGCGCCAGGCGTTTGACGTCACCGGGCTGCGGCGGTATGCGGGCGAGGCACAGGCGGCGACCGTGCGCGGGCCGCGGCCGCGGCGGCCGCCGACGGGCCCCGTAACGGCCGACTCGCCTCGTTACGGTACCCGACGACGTCGCGTCGGCGGCGGCGGCGCACCACTGACCGAGTGACAGGTGGGCGGCGGACGAGCGGCGGCCGCCGGCGGCGCCGCGCCCATGGAGGCCGAGGCCGAGCGGCGGCGCCCGGACGAGCGGGCAACGCTCGGCGACGCCGAGGACGAGCCGCAGGACCGAGCCGGCCGCGAGCGCGAGCGGCGCTCGTCGCCGGCCGAGCGCGAGACCGCCGTGGACGGCTCGTCGGCGGACGACTGCGAGGGGGATGGGACCGCGGAGCGGCGCGGGGCGCGGGGCGCCGCCGGCGGGCGCGACGAGCCGGCGCCGGGCGAGGACGAGGCGGCGCGCAGCGAGCCGGAGCAGACCGCCGCGCCGGCCACGCCCGGCCCCGACTCGCTGCGCAGCGAGTCGGGCATCTGCTCCTCGCTCGAGTCGAGCTACCACGAGGAGCCGGCGCCGGCCGACGCCGAGCTGCGCCGACTGCGGCGTGACATGGCGCGCCAGACGCAGCTCGAGATCCGGCGCGCCATCGGCGCCAAGAACGAGGAGCTGCGCGAGCTGCGCCGCCAGCTGCAGCTGGGCCGGCAGCGGGCGGCCAACGCCGAGCTGCTGGGCCAGCGTCAGGCGGCCACTCCCGGCCGTCAGGCGGAGCTGCTCCGCCTGCGCGAGCACATCCGCCGGCTGGAAGCCGAGCGCGACCAGCTCAAGGCTGAGGTGCGTTATCAGGTCACTGTGAACGCAGGGGCGGACTCGTCCGCGTTGCTGTCCGCCGCCACCGCGCCGAGGGAACTTTCAGACTCAAATATGTGGGCTTACATTCTTTTCCCGGACACTACCTGATACGCTTTAATGCGGTAACGTGTTTGGGAAGCTCAGATCCAATGACATTTTGCGTTCGTAGCCTATTTCATGAAAGTAGTCATGACTTTTTTCATCTACGTAACCCTTCTGTCAAAATAAGTGGGAGAACCATCATTGTTGCCGCTTCAGCCCACATGATTTCTTCGCCTACATGCATTTCTGGGCATTCTTCTCTGACACGAAATGAACAACGGGAGTTATTTGAAATCGGTTCGGCTGGAGAACCTCATGAACTCATTCAGTGCACCAGTCTTACTTTGGTGCCTCGGCCATATTTGCATTTCAGGCTCTTTGTTGCCCTCAACCTGAATTTTTTTAATTTGTTCCGAACTCATTGCTTGCCGCCATTCGACACCGTATTGGCATAATGGACCACGGAGGTCAGCGTTAACGCCTACTGCTATCGTCAAGCATTAAACTCGGGCAAGACGGTAATTACCACATGGTTTCCTTGCAGTTGATGAGTCGTGCTCGAGCTCAGTTTGTTCAGTACATTGAATCAGCATCATCGGCCTTAATTGCGTATACCTTTCTGACCCCGTTTTACCGCATTAGTTCGAATCATTAAGAAACATCCATCAGATATTCTTTGTGAGAAGAACATTTGTCTTACTTTGCGCAAAACCGGCTGAGCATTAGGCATTTAATTATTGTTATACCTTAGGCATTTAATGACGGTCAGAATACCTGAAGACTTTGTTTTCTGTATGACCAAAGATGGGAATCCCTCAGACGTGCGCGCAATAGATAATACCACCTTTTGACTCATTCAGTTAACAAACCACCGTTTTGAAAGTAGACCGCAGCCACGCAAAAGATTTAAGCGTTTATGTCGTTGGTAAACGATGAAGGCACACCATTACACTGGGCGTATCTTCTCACGGTGGTGGGGCGAAAACCCCACGTGCGTTGGTGTCGGGGAATGTTATGACACACTGTGAAAGTTAGTTCCGCCCTGACGGTGGTAAGTCTGGACGCCGGGGGAGAAACCCACTGTCGTGGGCCGCACACCTCGTGACATTCTTATTCCTGGTATAAATGAGTTGTAAGATTTCCCCGTCGGTATGGTCCAAATGAACAGTGACAACATGCGTTACCTGTCTGACCAGACAGGTGGTGTTAGTACATCACAGTAGATATGTGACTCTGTAGGCTGTTCTCGCCATATGGCACGGGGACAGCTTGACCGTCGACATGGTAAGAAGCTCTCATTCTGTAGCAGCATAACTGCATAACTGTGCTGTTATTTCTGTACCGTGACCTTAGCGTTCGAAGCGAAAACACCAACTGAGGACGCTCATTTCCGCAATAATGTTGTCCATCAATTGCAGATGTTCGGTCTAACAGATATGCGTTGTGTAGACCAATAAACTTTCATATCCTTGTCTCGCAGTAAGAAAAGTGGCTGTTATTGGAGGAAATTATTTGAACAGTGTCTATGTAGGACCAGAAGTGTCATATGTTCAGGAAACCGATCGAACGGACTTGGGCAGACCATTGACCGCAAGCTTAACCATGCTAGCAGACCACTCAGTTACAGGCCTTGACACGCCCCGTAATTTGCAGGTAGAAATATTATACCACCCAGCGATGCTAATTGGAATTGTCTATGTGGTTATGGCAGCCTTTTTATTTGGATTGTCCTGTGAAAGTTATGCTGCACATCCCCTCCTAAACAAAGTGCAATGTAATCACAAAAGTTGGCTTTTGCGTGGTAGAAATTTAGCTCTTGTACGAATGAATTAAATATTATCCATTCTCATGAGTTCTGTTGCTATGGAAAATACAAGCGCCCTACTTGGCAGCACTTTCAGGTGACCGACAGATTCCTTATCAGGTCATTCACAAAGCAGGGCCCTATCTTTGAAGCTATTTGGACATCGGGGTCTTTTGAACTACTTCAGTTTTGCCTTCAAAGCCGTTATTTTGAGGCAAAAAAGGACTCTTTAGATTTACGACATGACAAGATTCGTGCAAATTTTTCAATGTTGCGCTGGCCAGGCAAACATTACGGAAAGAGCAATTCAGTCGTCCGACAGCCAACCGACCGGTGTCGATGTTCCTCTTTCCGCCCTGTCACTCTTTTCCTGTTTAGATACCGTTCCTTTTCAGGACTTTTGGTTGCCAGCTTCAGCAGCTTTTTCGTCTGTCACGATGACTACGGACTAAAAAGCCATGCATTTTAACACATTTGACTCTGGTATATTTACATTCGAAATTTCGATGGCCAGTTTGCACGCTCGCGATGCATGTTTTGGGGTAAATATGCATGGAAACTGCCGAAGCGAAACGTCCGAATTTCCAAACACGAATATGCTATCGTTGTTGCAAGCGTGACAACCTTTCTTTTGTTTATGTCATTGAAACGCAAGCATTCACGCTAAATTTGATAGCAGTTGAATTACCGTGCTGCCTCTCAGGACGTGAATCAGAACCGTGACAGTTGCGGTTTCACTGCGGCATTTTGTCACGTAAGATCACCAGTGTCCTTGGAATTGTACCCAGTCGCCCGAAATCCTGTTCACTATAACCCACAAACTCTGAGCTCTTGCTCCATTTGCCACAATCACCACATCACCAACGCCCTCGATTTCTCTTGTGCGCTCTGATCGGCTGAATGGACTAAAAACGATATTAACGCTCATTTCCGGGGAGAGCTTGCATGCAGAATGGGACAGGTTTAGCGAATTCCGTGTATCCTGTGTTACATTTGGACTCCGAGTAGCGTGGCCATCACGGCAGTCTCGTGGTCGCCATTCCCTTCACGGGGTAAACTTGTTTGTGTCTCGCGTCAGAGCTTCGCCGGTATGTTTTGACGTCTGATTGTTCATTGTGTGGGAACGCTTGTCTGGCCTACAGCCCATCAAGTGACCCAAAGAAACGGTATTTTCGGTCTGATGCGCTCAACCATAAGGTGACGGCGCCCGCGTTAGAGGCACTGATGAGCAGTAGAGAAAAATTAACTGGGCACGTGACTGTCACTGATATTGCCTAGGCTAGTGTGTGTTTAGTAGCTACTGTGGACGCGTATCCAGCCGGGCTGCGGTTGTTCTGCTGAAACCGGGGCCGTGTTTTTCTCTGCCGCCTATTTATTTTACCTCCCCTGGCTGTGTTTTTGTGTTCTTTTGCGTTCTATCTTATGTTCTTGCTCGTCTTTGGGTCCCATGAATAATATGACTGGCAGTGCTCCTGACTATCTGGCCTTGTCGGCACAAGGTCACGATCCTCACCAACAACCATAAGTAGGCCCACTTCAGCTGCGTAGTTACAGGATTAATTGCTAGAACTTGTGCACCCTGCTGGTTTCCAGGATTTTACTTGTGTCATGCTACCATGTCATAGTTCAGGTATTTGCCATGCTTTTCACGTGACAGTTACTGTCAATCTCGTCGCGAAACAGCTGATCTGTCGCCCCGTGCAGCCGCACGGCCGTCACTCGCCGTTCCCCTCTCGGCTGTATAACCCCGCGCCGCGCTGCCGTGCCCCCAGGCGCAGCTGTTCAGGATCCGGGAGCGCCAGCGGTCGGCCGAGCTGCGCCGGCTGCGCCAACAGCAGGAGCGCCAGGTGCGCCACCTGCTGGAGCAGGCCGGCCGCGAGAGCGTGCGCGAGACCCGCGAGCGCCGGCTCCTCCAGGAAACGATCAGCCAGAAGGACCAGGTACGGGACGCGCCGGCCGTTTCCATGGAGGGCCTGTTTCGGACCGGGCACCGTCTGGCCTTGCAGACCATCGTCCAGCGGACCAGGAATGGTTTACTGTTGAAACTGCGGTGCAAGCCGACCGTGGCTGCGGGAGACAGACATTAGTGAAGCCGATCAAACATTGTCGGGGCAGGGAAGCATCAACGTCGGCAGACTCCCTCATGGTTCTGGAATTGTCACCGAGCGGATGCGATTTTCATGCCGTTTTTATTTTAACAAAACATGATGCTCGTTCCACGTGACCTGCAGTCCCATGATGTTGTCGTTTAACCTCACACGAGCCCACGGAGGGCGCCTGATATGGCCCGATGCCGCCCGCTGCTGCTTGCCGTGCCCAAACACTATCACGATCGCTTTCGTTCCCTTGGTGTCACCGTCACGGTGTTTGGGATCACGACTTTTCGTTGGAACTTTTGCTGTGATTCACCAATGCTGTGAAGTATACCAGCTCAGCCGGCGTGTTTCATCGATATGGAGAACCACTAGCCCGACCGGCTCATACAAGAGCAGGATAATCTGTCCGTCAGAGGGCCTTTAATGCGACCTGAATAATTCAAAAATCTCAGACGATGTTCATTATCACGAGGAACTGGGACGGAAATGAATAAAAACCCCTTCTGCGCGTAAAAGTTCCACTACAAAAGCATGCAGCATGCATGAAACGCTTGGTGACTAACGTCTACCAACAGGTAAAGCTTGTGCAATAGACCTTAGCTGCAAACCATCGTGATTTGCAGCAGTTGAGCACCTGCTATTCCTGATGTTACGTTCCTTACAGTTACACCTGGTGGAAGATCGGAAACGTACACTTGTTATGAGAGTGTTTCCTTCCTCTCCACATCACCTGGCGAGCTTGCCTTATGTCTGTAGTCACGGCCTTTTCCCGAAGTCTTCAGTGGGTGACTAGCTGAGTCTCGGTCCGCGGCCCGGGCGGTCCTGTTTGTGCTCTCCGCCATCGTGGGCCCGGTACACCAGGCCACCATCTCTGCTCCACGGTCGGAGCGGGGCTGGAGGTCCTGTGAGCTGATTCGCTGTCCGCCACCGTGAGCCCAGTACACCAGGCCACCATCTCTGCTCCACGGTCGGAGCGGGGCCGGCCGTCCCGTGCCCGGGAGACTGAGTCGTGACCGTGCCAGCTGACCCACACCAGCACTGGACCGTGCCGGCCAGCGGCGCCGCGTAATCGCAAACATCTGCCGCCAGCCAGGCCGGCCGGTCACGTGGTACCGCCACCTCCGACCGCCGCTGGCTGTGACTGGCACGCCCCGTTCCCGTGTCGCCAGCGGCGCTCGGCTGAGCTCTGCTTGATGGAATTCTGCTCAGTGCAGAGCTCCGTCCATTAGGACTCTCTTCAGTTGGACTCAGCTCGTCAAGCTTCTGCTCGGTGTAGGCCTCTGCCAGGCTGGCTCTGGTCAGCAGGGCTCTGTTCAGCTGGACTCAGCTCGTCAGGGCTCTGCTCGGTGTAGGCCTCTGCCAGGCTGACTCTGGTCAGCAGGACTCTGTTCAGCTGGACTCAGCTCGTCAAGCTTCTGCTTGGTGTAGGCCTCTGCCAGGCTGGCTCTGGTCAGCAGGGCTCTGTTCAGCTGGACTCAGCTCGTCAGGGCTCTGCTCGGTGTAGGCCTCTGCCAGGCTGACTCTGGTCAGCAGGACTCTGTTCAGCTGGACTCAGCTCGTCAAGCTTCTGCTTGGTGTAGGCCTCTGCCAGGCTGGCTCTGGTCAGCAGGACTCTGTTCAGCTGGACTCAGCTCGTCAAGCTTCTGCTCGGTGTAGGCCTCTGCCAGGCTGGCTCTGGTCAGCAGGGCTCTGTTCAGCTGGACTCGGTTCGACATTGGTCTGCTCGGTGCAGGACTCCGCCCGGCTGGGTGCAGTCAGAAAAGGACTGCTCGACTGGGCTCCCCTCCGCTGTGATCTGTCGTAGAGGGCGGGGTTCTCGTCTGTCGGTCTGGGCTCTGCTCAGCCGGTGACAGCGCTGGAGGTCGCGGACAATGTCACACCTGGCGGAACGCGTCATTCGCTCGGCGGCCGGATGTTCGCCGGCGGAAGTGCAGCGGCTGCAGCCGGGCGGTCGCATTCTCTGTGACAAAATGTCCGCCAGCTGATGCGTGACGCAGATGGGGAGCAAACTGCGACAAGAAACGTGCCTTGTGACGCACCGGCATCGTAAATGGCTGCACCTCTCCAGATCAAGAAAGGTGAAAAACACCCAGGGTCTAACATCGGCTAGCATCGGTCCGGCATCCAGCAGCGAACACTTGAGAAAGCGGCACCGGCAGCAAACTCGGTCCTCGTGCTCATGATTCCCGAGCTGCAGCGCGGAGCTGGCCGCTGGCTCGGCCGAGGCTGGCCGGGATCTGCGCCGCGGCCTCCTGACCGGGCCTCCGGCCGCCGCTCCGTGAAGAGGCGGCCAATTCGCGCCGCTCCGCCGCCGCTGGGCGGGCCTCCGCTCTCGGACCGACCGCGCCGCTGCGATCCGGGACGGTCGCCCCCGCCGCAGAGGCGGCCGCCGGCGCCGCCCGGCCGCCGACCGAGAGGCGCTCCTCCCGGGCGGAAACCCGCCGCCGGCGCCGCCCGGCCGCCGCGGGCGCCGTCGCACGTCCGCGGCGCCTCGCCTCCGCAGGTGCCCGGCAAGGCCATCGCGGCGCGGGATCGCGACCCGGGCGGCGCCGCCGCTCGGCCGGGCGCCGGCGCAGTTGGTATTCCGATCACGGCGGTCGCGTGCCGGCGCGGCCGCCTCCAAAAGGGGCGTGAGCGCCGCCGGCCGGACGGCTTGCGTCACCGTCTCGGCGGCGTGGCGCGGCGCGGCGCCGGGACGGTGACGGAGGCGGCGCGGGAGACGGAGCGGGACTGCCGCGACGCAGCGAGACTGACCGCCGCCGCCGGCGTCAGCAGAAACCTCGAAATCGGCACAGTGTCAGCCGGACGATTTGCAAACGCGAAGGAGCGCCTCTCACAGGTGCGGTCGTCGCCCGCACTTGTGAACAGACCACTGGTGGGCGTCTGAGCCCACATGTGGGCGATTCAAATCGAAATTGCGGGGATAAGTTGCATGTTGTGTTGTGCCACTTGAAAGGGGCGTATTTAGTGCCAACCCTCGTCCGTGACCAGAGAAAGCCTCGTCGGTCTTCAAAATACTTCGAAAGTCGATGGTGTGTTGATTAAACACTAGCGGGCTTTAGAGTTAAGAAACAGACAACCAGCCCATGGTGTTGTGGCTCTAAGTGATACATTTTCTTTTAAATTGGCCCTAATGGAATAAGCACGTCGCTAATTTATTCCGCCCCCCGCATAAGCGTTCCAGTCATAAGGCTGCCGACAACCTTGGGCGATTATCACTATCCACACTATGACCTGAACAGGACTGCCTGATCTCCATGATAAATGACACCTGTCCAAAAAAGCTGATCTGGGCCCTCCAACAACGCCCGGCCCGAAACCGGCAGGCATGCGGCCTGTCCCGTCTGCAGCTGGCGACACCTGTACCCGCCAGGCTGCAGAACTGCACGAAAGCCCGGCCCGTTTTCACGGATTCGTGATCTATTCCGTGCCCGGTAGCCGGTTGCTGGCCGAGTCGGCGGCGCGGTGCCACGTGCCGGCAGGCGACACCGTGGCCGTGCGAGGAAGCGTGACGGGCGAATACCGCGCCCGGCGGTCACCGGCAAGGTCGCCGCGCTCCGCATGCTGGCGTGCAGTTATGGTATCGGCCGGGTCTGATCTGGGCCCATTGAGGGGCCGTTCGAGTAGAAAATCGCCTGATTATCGACTTGCAGAACACGAGAAAGAATGGATTTGATGGGAAGGACCGAGAAACACAGCGAACAGGAAGATTCCGAATAGAAAAGGGAGACGGCAAGGATGTAGCGAAAGATGGCAAGCATTGCCTGGACCGAGGACACCACATATTGACTGTTTAAAACAGACAGAACAGACAGAAATACTAGACAGGTAACAGCGCGGTGTCCGTTTTCACCGTAACCGGTTTTTCTCTTGGTTTACTCTCGTGCATATGGAGCATCAGGCAGTGCACACTGTTCGAACCATCCATGACCGCCGGCATCCTTTCGGGACGCTCTAGTACACCTCTGGACACGTAGACTGTATGTAGGTACCAATGTATTCCGACTACATAGTATTCAGTGCAAGGAAATATCGGAACGTCAGGCACCATTAAAGGGTGCAGTAGATGCATGTCTAAAAGCCGACAAGACTGTTCATCGCACGGTTGTCACTCACTAGTAAGCTGGACAGGATAAAGCCTGTGAATCATGCGCTCAAGCAGCTGCGCTGCAAAACTCGATGACTCAAGCCCTGAACGAGTCAATTTTTTGCCAATAAGGTATTTCCTGCATAGACCTGGCTTTTCCTGGACCGGAGCGATCAAACCCTCGCCAGTTTTATTGGTCCTGAGCGGATCACAAAGAGTGTTCTTTGTGACTGCCACCAAGCATGCTATATGGAGTCTATGGAAAACCTGTTTAAAATAGCAGCGTGTCTGCCGGAACTCCATTCCCTGAAACGGCGCGCTGAAAGTGAATAGTCATGTACTTGTCTCTAGTTACAGAGCATTGCACAGGTTTCCTAGCCTGCTAAGGATGTCCGGTTCGATCCAGCCCATCAGCTCTGATCGTATCGGGCGATCAGACTGACCGCGGCCCCCTGCCTGCGGTGCTGGGCGCCACCTGGGGGGGTGTGGTGTCGCTTCAGCGTCGCGGGTCAGCGACTGACGACGTGCGCCCGACATGCCCGCCGACTGTTATCTTTCAATGCCAGTCCCACGGGCGTGATCAGCCCTCGCCCAGGTCGCGGACCGTCCACGGCCGGCGAACAGGGCGGGCGCCAGGGTTCCATGGCGCAGATACAGTGCACCGTGCTGAGCCGATTGCGGGACATGACGGGGCGACCAGGGTCGGTGGAGCGGTGACGGACCGGTGGCCAGTAATGCCTCTCGCGGCGGCCGCATTCCTCGAAGCCGGCGCCTGTTTCCGGCTGCTGCTGGCGCAATCCCTGAGAAGCCGCGGTCGGTCTCTCCTGACGGCGCCACACATAGCCGGACAGCGGCCCCGCAGACGCGTCACCCGTCCGCTGGGAGCCGTCACGGCCGCCGGCCGGCCGCGGGAGCCGAGACTGCGGCCCCGTCTGGCCGGGCGGGCAGGCGGCGCGGCCGGAGGCGGTGGGCACCCACGCTGCTCGGCCGGCCGCGGCTGACTGATCGGAATGGTTTCGTGTCACGGGCCACTCTCCGGAGATTTGGACTACTTTCCGCCCTGAGCAGCGCCAGTTTATCATCCGGCCGCGGCGCCCGTGGCGTAAAGCTTGTGGCCGCGGCTAACGGTGGCCTGTGAACTGATTTGTGGGGTGTCAGTGTTCTCGCCTCCGGACTGGTGCCTCCCTGCTGTGCTCAGGCCGATGCTTGCTCGACTGAAGCCATGTCCGCCGAATTCGGTATTAACCACGGCGTGAGCCATGGAACGATGATAGCGGGAGCACAGGCTTCATCGTCATTTTATTTGCGATCGGTGCATCACACGGCATGGAAACACCTGATACACATCCGACATTGCACCATTTTCTCTTGGGTTGCTACATCCTTGCGCTAATGTCTTGGTGTCACGATTCGCGGAGCGGGCAGTCTGCCGCGACCGTAGAACAACACAAATGCACCTGGCGGAAACCACCCACGTACCAAGCTCCTTACCACGGTCAGCGTTCAGCTTCACTAGATTTAACGCGCAGCGCAGCGCTGCAGGCACAGCCCGCCGCACGTTTTCCCGGCGCCGCCCTGCGCTGACCGGCCGCCGCGGGCCGTCGCCGGAACCGGTGGACGTTCCCTGCAGCCCGGCGAGACCGGCCGTCCAGCCCACGGCCCGGCGCCACCTGAGCGTGAGCGTGCTGACCGGCTATCTCAGCCAGCATCTGGGCGCGGCGCGGACGCGGCGGGGTCGTCGGAGGCACAGCTGAGGGGCGTGTTGGCGCGCTCTGGCCGGAGTGAAAACGTCCTGCAGCTGTGCTGTGGAATGCCGGAACAGCGCCTTTAGGAATCGTAGCTCAGGGTGGACGGTTAAGATGGTGTCCGGATTACTGTCGGAACGGCGGAGATTGTGGTAGATAATCCGTGTTTTTGTCCTGAAACAGTCGGCGGTAACATGCCAGTCGAACGCTCCAGTACAATCATCAATCAATCCCACCAATTAAAAAACAGCACGCAGGCGGTCAAGAGGCGTCGTCCCGAAGACGGATTGGAAAACGCTCACCGTCCTCCCGCTCCGCCTTTTGCAGGAGCTGGCCGACCGCGAGAAGCAGATCCAGCACCTGGAGTGCCAGAAATGCTACCTGGGCGAGGAGATCTACCGACTGACCGGCGTCGAGGAGGGCTTCTGGAGCGACCAGGTCCTGGTGAGCGCACATGCAAAGGTAGTTGAGAGGCCAGTGCCGTCTGTTTGGTGAGGACGGGTCTTACCGTGGCGACATGCGGCGGGCTACAGGCGTGGCGCTGAGGCAGCAGGACAGAAGCTAATCTGACGCAGCTCAGGGGACAGGGCTTGTCATTGTAGAGTCGAGACTGTAGATTGCCTCCTGCTGGGTGGTAGATATCCATCCGTAGGAATGTAGTTGATGATGCGAATTCGAGATGACCTTGAGGTAGTTTAGGAGTCTCGTGTGTAATCGCTTGGCAAGGTTCGGTGTGATGACTGCAGTCTATATATAAACACGTCTTCGGTAACGAACATGATCCATGTGATACACCACGCCTTGTTTTATTGATACCTTAAGCTCGGCTTATGGTTAACTTTTATTTAAAACACGATGTATTGACTAGGTTCTAAGGAAAATAAGCGCAGTAATGTAATAACTTTTACACATTCATCACAATCTTGCTGATGTTACACCAAAACATGTCAAATTCAGTGCAAACCTTAACGAAAGGTCTGCGGCGCGTTGCCAGTTGGGACCAATCTCCATGGGCGGCCAAAACACAGGAATTTTGTCCAATCCAAATGCCTGAAAAAGTTATTCTGATTGGACGGAGTTCATGTGAAATGGCAGGGCTTATGTAGAATTACGTCATTTTGCGCCTCAGCTTGCTTAGATACCGAGGCACGTTACAGAGATTCAGCAAAGTGGAGATTGTGACGTGGAGAAATCGCCTAGAACGGGAAACCGTACTTACGCAAGGCATGTGATGTCTTGTAGCTTTGCGTAAGCTCCTGGGCGTTAATCTCTGCGATTTCGGACTCATTGCTGTCATATCATCAAAGATGCATCAACAGCTCGTCTGCAGGTAGCGGGAAATGGTGCTTCAGAGAATTTCAGTAAATCCGACGTCTGTGCGTTTTATTATCCGGCAGACGCATTATTGCACGATAAACACGAAACATATCAAAAAAGACTTCGAACATTCCTCGCATCTGCGAACCGTCTTCCAAAGGTTTCTTCTGGATGCAACCTCTTCGTAACGTTAGCCAGGAATGAATTCATTGGGGAAGAGACAACTTGAGTTCAGGACTTGGAAACGGAAATGGCTGATAAACTTTTTTGTGTATCACAAGAAATCTAGCATTATTACTGATGGCACAAGGAGCATAATTTACCAGTTAAATGCTACTAACCCTATGATACGTATGTAGGGCCAGGAAATCGAACGGAAGTATTCAGTGACAGAGCCAAGTGTTCTTGCTTACAATCAAGTTACTGTCTTCCTCGGTCGAACCTATAGCTCATCATGTTGAACTACCTGCGTTGCAGTTTGTTCAACGTTGGTCCCGTTTGCAGCTCTGCTATTAAAAAGTTAAAAAAGAAAGCGTAGATATAAAAAAACTCTGATAGCGGGTATAAATTTATTCATTGAGCCATACATCCAAGTAGCGGTGGATCGTGTGCAGTGAAGTATAAAAGGCATAACGCGACAAGGCCATTTCTGAGAAGGTCATGTCCGGCCGTGAGACGGTTCCTCGATGTCCCGTGACATTATCACGGCTCCCCCGTGACTCGTAGTCCGCAGCAGGCCCGAACTCTGACGGTGCAGACGGAACACGAGATCAGGCACTGGTGGGGATTTCGCAGACAGTGACAGGTCTCTGCTATCTGGTGAACAATAGGCAGGTAGCGAGTCAGCGGACACTTGACCATCATGTTTCCATAATTTTGCAATACACACGTTGTGTGGTGTGCAGTGAACCGGCTTTTCACCTGTCTCATAAATCGCCATTTAAGGTGTCTTCTACTGACGTTGGTATGCGTGATGGTTCTAAGTTTTATCCGCATGTCCTAACTAATGTTTTGTCCAGAGTGTCGAATTTACCGTTAAAGGAAACGGAAGGCTCCCCATGAGGGCACCAGCCGACCATGCAATGATAGTTCAGAAAGCATTTTCTCGCTTAGAGACTAGTGTTCCTTAAATTTGGAAGCTATCTAAAAACAACGCATAAGCAACGAACGATATCTCGGAGAAAACAGCAATAAGGCCTGCGAGCAATAAGGCCTCCGGGATTTTCGGTTGTGTGGCAGTGGTCGTGACAATGAGTGTGCCCCACCTATCCACGGAGAAAACAATCCCATGTATATTTACGTCTGCCTTTCAAGAGGGTATCTTCACCTTGCTTCTGTACAGCTCATGCCATGCCTGTACGATTCGGTTGGGTAACTGCGCGGTTTTGCTGCGAAACGCTGGGCAAAACCCGGCCAGTTTAGGGCGGAACCGGCGGGCGCGCTGGCCCCTCGGCCAGGCGTGCGTCGAGCGCCCTCTTGACCTCGGCACCGTGAAGGACGACTGTCGGCGCCGCCCGTCGCGGTGTGCTGGTGGCAGTCGGGTCACCGCGTGCATTGTTGCATACACTGTTGACACGCGGGACGTTTCCGTGGCGAAGTTGTCGCGTGATGGCGTGCGGGGGAGCTGTGCTGACTTTAGACGGGATGGTTACGTTTGAACTGCCGGACATGAGACGCATCGACGAGGATGAGAGCATTACATTGCATTGCATTGTATTACAGCACGTTTTTTAGAGCAGACGAGAATGGATCACTGTGGCGGCTAAGGACCATAGATGTTGAGTCTCTCAGATGGCATGCATATAGTGAGCTTATTATTGAGAATGGTGCGTGGGTACTATTAAACATAACCAAATAAAGCACACTATCATGCATTTCCAATACCATAAATGAATGGCTTACTCGATGAACGATGTGAATTGTTCGCAGTCCTGCATTAAATATCTCATTAACTGTTTCACCGGCAAACTAATTAGTTGGGAATCGGGTGAGTGACATGTTCATGGCGGCTTGCGATCCAGCCACTCTCAGACAGCGCGCAGATTCTCTTAAAGGCATCTAGAATGTAAATCATCTTCAGCTGATCGCCTCAAGTAGCCCTAGTAACGCCTGCCAAACACTGGAGCGACGCCGCTGGACTTGACCTCTGACCGTGCGCGTGAGCCCGTATCAAAGTGACAATAGTGTTAGTCGTCGTCCGATAATACCTCCGAGACTGGTCGGTATTGTTCTTTGTACGTTACCGGACACGCAGATGGACTATGCACATGCCATGATGTCACAGATAGATGGAACCTCACGTTACTCAGTCAGCGTGTTTCTCATTTGTGGTACTTTTTCACTGTTCGTGATTCGGCTGTGTTTGATCATTAGCGCAGCAGGAGGAGGGACACAGGGAACACGTGTCTTTTCCAAAGATCTTGGACCGAAGACTGGGTCAGAAGACTCAGCGAAGTCGTAGTTGAAGAAAAGTTGCAGAAAATAAAAACTTCCCTACCCATTTTGAGATTTTATCTACCTGTAGATCCAGCATGAGCATCCTGTCAGATTATGAAACGATATAGGAGCGAAATGAATGTGTCGCAGGGCGGATGCTATGAGACATTATTGCCTGGAGCCACGAGAAATGCGTTCTCCGCAATCGGCCTGAAGAATTCCGCAGTGCTGGATTTCAAAGGAAAGACGAAAATGGACTCATACCTCTTATGGGATAGTTAACCCAGCTCCTGGCAGGAGGCTGAATCCGCCCTTCTGGTTTTTGCTCCAGGGTTTTTGACGCATCCTCACGAAACTTTGTCACTTTTCCTAACTTTCTGCGTATTTTCACCAAGTTTCGAAATTCTGTTTTGCCCAGGCGGAATCAGGCAACGTTTTTGGGCGGCACCTCAGGCCATTTTTGGCCCTGTTGAGGGTGAAAGAAAAATGGCTGTGAAAAATAACGTTTTTAAGATAAAACTCAAAACTTTACATGGGTGTATAGGTAAACTGTTGTGCAATCATGCAAATACAATTCTGTTAATCTGAGGTCATTTTACAAGATCGGGTCAAGATCAAGTCAAAATTTGGGTTCAGAGTAATAATTTTGGCGCTGCTTTTCTGAATGTCATACCCGGCATAAACATGACGTAGAAGGGTGTCTTCTACTTGTGTATCAACTTCCAAGTTGCTATCAGATCGGGTCACGGAGTTACGACCTAAAATGTCAATGCGCGTACCCTGTATCACAACAGCAGTAAAATGGCATTGCAAAAATAAAACGAATTCAAATGACTGGAAACGTTTTGAAACAGTATAAAACGCACTAAGGTTCATTCCATGCGACACGACGTCAATGAAGATTATTTAAGGTCAAGAGTCGTAAGCTGACCTGATGAACATAGACCATGACAGCTCCCCTTTTTTATGTTCCTGGCACCGCCTACACTAACATTATACAAACAGTGTAATACGATTTGTACTTCTCCAGCATAACATGATTAGAAAAAGCTAAAAATTTATGATTTCATGAATTTCTCAACTATGGACGTTGGAAACGGCCGCAAAAAAAAAACATTACAACGATAATAACATGCACTTTGTTTACTTCATGCCGACATTACCTTGTTGGATGTTTTGCATATTGCTACTTCAAGACGTCCAAGTAGCATGACCGCAGCATCAGTGCAGGAGCTAATCGCCTGAAGGCCTTCTGTCTCCATTCCACCAGTTACAAAAACACCAGGCACAGTCATGGCCTTTGAGTCAGGTGGTGCTGACATCAACCAACTTTTACTTCTAAGAATAGCCGCCAGGTGGCACTGTCTTTTCGTTCATCATAAGTGTTTATGTACTGCGATTGTGGTGCTATGTCCCATGCTTTATGGTCGTGACCTGCGATGTATGTAAAATGCTCAAAGAATAACAGAGGGTCTAACTCACTTTTTCGCTGTTTTTCTTTCCGTGTGTCTTCTGTCCGCTACGTGACAATGCTGCACAACTGACCACATGCATCATGCCGTACCCAATGCACGGCGGAGTTTTGTGATTCGTGTTACTGCGGAAAAATGCACAAATGACTGCAGGAAAGGAATAACACTGTCAGGTAGCCCGCCAACTACGTTTCAGTTAAACATGGTAGGAAGTCATGGAAAATCCTGGAGGCTATGACCCCATGGAAATTTCTGGTGTCGCTCGGATTTCCGTACCTTTCGCATACCGACAAATCGCCTGCTGATGTGATAGGCAGTTCGTCATGCTTCTTGCCATGCGCATCGGCCCCAAGCAGATGAGGGCAGAGTAATCACGAGGTAACACTCGAGGGCTCAGTCAAGTGAGACCGAATTCCCAGATTTCTGGCCTAAGTCGCTAACGCTCGTCCCCACCGAGCTATCTATGAACATTTTTTATACATCGCAGGTCACCATCATAAAGCATGGCACCAAGGACGTAGCCAAGGGAGGGGCATGGGGGCCACGCCCTCCCCCGAGCCAAGCGGTCTATACCAGATATATAACGATTTCGCACGAATACGGAACAGTGATCATATATGTGTTGCAAAAACAAATATGTATGTGTTCCTGTAGGTTAAATATCAGAGGTTAATTACGTAAAATTGCTGCTTTTTCGGATAAAATTCGTCATGTGCCAGCGGTATAAGACGAATTTGACATTTGCTCCCCCCCCCCAGGGAAATCTTGGCTGCGTGCCTGCTTGGGACATAGCACAATCGCAATACATCAACATTTGTGATGAACCAAAAGACAGTACCACCTAGCGACCTTCTAGACCGCTGGAAACCAACATATTGTTCGGGTCCAGTGAACTCTGCTGATGTTCCAACAGGTCCTTTTGGCTTTTAGCGGCCGTCTGGGAGTTTCTATTTTGGCCCGGAGAATTCTCCTGATATTACGTCATGTCCTCGCAGGATCTGAAGTCGGCTCTCAGTTATCATCAGTGTTTCGGGCTTGTCTGGAAACAGCCTCCCACATTTCGTCGGCGGCATAGATGGCGATGGAGTAGCCACCAAATGAGGCAGCAGTGGAACAGCGAGGAAAATTAGCAACTTTTAGTGAATCTTCGACGCAATGAGCTCCTTTTCGTTAACTTTCACCAGGGGCGCAGAAATTCCTCCTCGGTTGGGATGGAGGGACGGGGGCAAGGAAACACTTTTGGTCAATGTTTTCCATTCAGCGCCCATAGGGCCACTGTTTTCAAAAGAATTAGGTGCAGCTGCCCCCTTGCCCCACCCCACTTCCCGCGCCCTTGGCTATCGCCGTTGTCGTCTTATAGATTAGAACGAATGACACTTCTAGCTAAGATGGGCTGACTCTTCGTCAACATCTACATCATCTGGCGG
Source organism: Capitulum mitella (assembly GCA_030062745.1). Taxonomy (NCBI): domain Eukaryota; kingdom Metazoa; phylum Arthropoda; class Thecostraca; order Pollicipedomorpha; family Pollicipedidae; genus Capitulum; species Capitulum mitella. The sequence continues at coordinate 38,326,629 of CP099839.1, forward strand.
GCTTGACTATGACTCACGGTCGTCGTGTTGGTCAAAATTATGGGCGGGGCCGAGCAGAGTTTCCGGCCATTCCTTTCCGTTCAACGTTCGCAAATCCAACGGTTAAATCTCGAAACATTCGAGGGGCCCGGGGCACACCAAAAGTATATGAAGCAGCTTACACCTGTGTGGCGACCTGAATGGCGACAAGCGCCACCAGTTCACACGGCACTGGAATGTCTCCGACGGTGAGCGGGGCAGATCACGACGCTGGCGCGCCGACGCGTGCCTCGGACGGGACGGGCCCTGCTGATGAGAGGCCAGGCTGCAGCGCAGGACGCCGCGGGCTCGGACGCCTGCCAAATGTCCCTCCTGGCCTTGTTGAAGACAATAGAGCCGGCGGGCGGCTACATTGGGGACGCGGCGCCGTCCACCGTCGGCGGCGGGAGCACCGTCAGTGTAAAATGGCCGAGTCTGGTCTGCTCCCTGCCTAGCAGAGAGCCCAAATAAAGGCAACGTCATTGAACACCAAACACTGCTGATGAATTTAAAATTTTTTCCCGGTATTTTTGTATTTACAAAAGGAAGCAAGTTTTATCCATGCGTTTCGATGACTTTTTCTTTATCGTGTCATTGGGCAAGCTACGAAACTCTGGACAGGGGTCATGACCCCCGCTTTGATATACTTTACCACTAACCCTACTGGTGTAACCAGTTCAACGTATGCCTGGGCGGAATCCTATCATTTTTCATAAAGCCCACCCAGCCAGCTTTTTAGCCTTTTCGGCGCATTGGGGCCTTTAAAACCACTTTTTGGATACATACCTTTTATATGCACGCTTTGCTGGCTCGTTTCGCTTTCGTAGTAAGGCGCAACGTCCCATCCCCCTGGACACACCTAAAGCATATAAAGCAAAAATTACAAGGCTAAGTCCAATTGTTGTCTTCAAGAGAACACCAGATAACGTTCCAAAATGATGCGCTTGCTTTTTGGGTGCATACCTTTTATCTGCACGCTTTGCTGGCTCGTTTCGCCTTAGTAGTAAGCGCATCATTTTGGGACGTTATTTGGTGTTCTCTTGAAGACAAGAATTGGACTTGTCGTTTGTCACCTAGCACATGGACTCGGAACGGCATAGTTTCCGGTGACCGTTTTCCTCGGTGAACTCCGCCGATATCTTCGACCTGGATCTCAGGCGACCGGCGCTGCAGCTGAACTGATGTCTCGGCGCCCGGCGCTACAGCTGAGCTGGTGAGTCGGCGCGCGGCGCTGCAGCTGAGCTGGTATCTCGGCGCCCGGCGCTGCAGCTGAGTTGGTATCTCGGCGCGCGGCGCTGAGGCGGAGCTGGTATCTCGGCTCCCGACGCTGCAGCTGAGCTGGTGTCTCGGCGCCCGGCGCTGCAGCTGAGTTGGTATCTCGGCGCGCGGCGCTGAGGCGGAGCTGGTATCTCGGCTCCCGACGCTGCAGCTGAGTTGGTGTCTCGGCGCCCGACGCTGCAGCTGAGCCGGTGTCTCGGCGCCCGGCGCTGCAGCTGAGCCGGTGTCTCGGCGCCCGGCGCTGCAGCTGGGCCGGCGCCTCAGTGACCCGCCAGCCGCCCCGGGGTCGCGGCGGCCCGGCGCGGCGTCGCCGGACGGCCCGCGGCTCCGCCGTCGGCCGCGCCGGCTCGGATCAGTTGGCAGCGGCCGGGGCAGTAACTCGCCGGCGGCCGGCCGCCGAATCGATGCCGGGACGCCGGGCGGCCGCGGCTGGGCGCCCGTTTTGACGCCCGGGGGCGTCGCGCGCTCGTCTCCCGCGAGAGAGGGAGATGAAGGCCTTCCCCGCGGCCAGCCCGGCCCGGCGAGGAGGCCGTGGTCTTCCTCGCCTGCGCGCCGGCACGGGAGAGCGCAGCCACCGCCTGGCCAGCCGGGCCCGGAAAGATGTTGACTGTTTTTCTCGTGTATCCGATCCGCGGGGCTATCGAGCGTGCCTGTTATAACGATGCGGGCTTTCGCGGGCGCCGTGTGCGCGCCCGGCGCGACGGGCCGCCGCCAGCCGAGACCAGGCGGGTCGGGACCTGGACGCAGTGGACGCCTGACGCGGTCCGGCGGCGTGGCGTCGCGCCGCGTGAGCGGGACGTTTTTCCGCGTCGTTCGCGTGTGACCGGCCGGCCGATGAGCCGGGCGGGACGCGATGCGGCCCGGCGCGAGGCAGCCGTCGACAGGGCAGCTGGGGCCTGGGGTCTGGCCGCGGCTCCCGCCGTCCAGGGGTCGCCGATTGAGGCGCAGGTGTCGGGGTTACCGGTGGAGCGACTGCGCGCTGATTCAGATGAATCATGGGCACCAGTGGAATAATCGTTTGCTGAGGCAGGTTACCGGCGGTGCGGTCGCTGAGGCATGGTTGTCATGGTTAACTGTGGTATGGTCATACCACACAGACAGACACATTCCGAAGTCATCGGCTGAAGCAGATGTGTGGGAATGGATGGGCGAGTTGTTTTAGTTTCGGATTTCGGATACATCTACGTTCGAGTCGGTGGACCGTGAAGAGCTGGTCTTCTCTCTTGGGAGGTATGAAAAGATGGCCGCTTGATTGCCGAAATAGTTACGACGAGAACAAGTGGCATGCTGAAGTGTACCCCTTATCCGTTGATGCACGGATGTATTAAAATTGTCGGGATTTGGTGAGCGAGTGAGGCTAGGGCTGAAGTGCCTACGGTATGGCGGTAGACCTGCCAACCTACGACGAACATGCGCCGCCGTTTACAGTGGAATTTCAGTGGCCCGAGGCGCCCGTGACCTGATAATAGCCCGAGGCACTGTACCAGCCTGAGGCGGCCGTGTCGGGGAGAGATGAGGTCTGGCGGAGGTAGTCCGCCGACGAGCGCCGAGTCCGGGTCACGCCGCGCCCGGGGACCAGTCCAGCGGCAGACACTGGCCGCGCTCTCCGAACCGCCGCCGGAGACGATCGCCCGATCGGAATCGGCGGCCCGTTCGGTCCTGTTTTGTGGGCCGGCTGGAGGCCGGCGCGCACGTGTCCGGGCCGGCCGACAGCCGGCGGCGGGGCGTCCTCACCAGGCACCGCCGTTGTGCTGGTGCCGGTGGTGCTCGGGTTGGCGCTCCGCCTCGGAACTGGTTCTCGAAACGACGCCGCTCCGGTTTCGATCTGCAGCGGCCAGCCCGCCCGGCCGGCGGCCGCCTGACCCGTGGCAGATTTACGAGCCATTGTCGGGCCGGCCATGCCGTGAAGCCGCCGTCGAAAGACGCGGCGGGAGTTCATTCACTTGTCGGTTCCAGTTGACGTTTCAGTGCCAACAGAACGGATACCATGGGCTCGGAACTGCTCCCAAGTGAAGGCGGAACCATCAGGGACCACCATGTTGACTGCGGCCAAATCTTGACGCTACTAAAAGATTGCTGGTGACGGTAACTCCAGTGGCTCCTTCTGAATATGGGAAAAATAATTCAAACACGTAAGACTAACGTCCAACACATTTGGAATTTTTGTCGCATGGCGCCGTAAATTTGACCATTGTATGGCTTTCTGGCGTGCATTGTCGCGCTAAAGACACCTTAGTTTGTGCCCCCATCTGCACAGTGCCTTAGATCACTCAGACCTGAACAGGCACTTAGACAGAATGTTCCGCGGGGGGGGGGCAAATGTCAAGTTTTGTCATATGCCACGGGCATACGACAGCATTTTTAAGAAAATCAGCAATGTTATGTAAATAACCTCATACCTAGCCACAGGAAAAACATATAATGTTTACTTTGCATTATATCTGTGGTCATTGTTCCTTCCTCCTGCAAAATCGCTAAATATCTAGTATAGACGGCTTGGTTCAGAGGGAGGAAACCATAGGCTCCATGCCCCCTCCGGTGCCATGACTGGACCTGAATGAAACCCAGCTATGTCCTTTGCGTTTGACGCATCTGCAAATATTCGCTTAAAAGGAATACTCTGGATTGGTCGTGTGGTGGGAAGTGGATTCGGTTAGTCAAAAAATATCGCTTATGGCGTTTTCAGCACCCGTTTTTTGACAAATATCCAGAAGCATGAGAACATGATTAGGCATAAAAAAAACATATTCTGACGTCGCCCGTTGGTGGTGCCGCAATACGGACCTTTTGCCAGTGTTCGTTTATCTGCGCCTGCTGCTATCGCCACGCAACGGCTGGTAATAGATCACGGATGAATAGGACACGGAGAAATTCGCGGGAAATCTCTTTGAAAGTCCGTGAATACGGAGTTTTGGGACATAATGTTTCAGACATATCAAAAATTGATTTCGATGATTGCTGACTATAATTTGGCCAGCTCAGTGCAAAACACCTGTTGTTGGAAATGGAGCGTTCCCTAAAGAAGTTGATCTCGTATGATTGGTTATAAGCAGAGCTAAAAGCAAACGTGTTTTAACTTGCGTTCGGCGGGCTGACAGAAAGAAATCGCAGATCAGAATGCCCAGACTGTCGTCTGTGAGCGGTGACTTGATGTCGGCGCCGAGCAGACAGAGTCCCGCTGAGCACAAACACGGGCGAGGCCGTCGCCGAGACGCGGCCTTTCCCAGCCTGCTGCCGGCGGCCGGCCGCGCCCGCACGAGTTCCCACCGGACGGCGGCGGCCGGCGCCGGCTGCTCCCGCCACCGTAACGGTCCGGCCGCGCCGCCGGCGTCACGTGACGTGACGTGACGGACGTGACGCCGCCGCTCGCGGCCGCGCCGGCTGGGAAAGCGCGCGCCGGAGAGCGGACTGCAGCGTCCCGTGTGGGCTGGTTTGTCCCGAGGGATTTCCGCGCGGGATGGCGCGTCGCCGGCGACGCCGTTTGTCTCCTAACGCTCCAGCTCCCGGCGGACCCCCTTTCCAGCTCCAGACATAGCCTTGGCGTGCGGCTGTCTCCCGCGAAGAGCGCCGTTCGCCGTGCGTGGCCTGTTCCGCCCCCGGCCCTGTTCGCCCGGTCGCACAGCACTGCCGGCGGCGGCGGCGTGCTCCCGTTCTACGTCCGCTCTACGTCCGCCGCACGGCCGGCGGCGTGCCTGTGGTCCGATTAGGCCAGATTGCGGCGCCTGGCCGGCCGGTCAGCCCGTTACGGCACGAGCGAGGCGGCGAGAGCCGATTGTTATTGTGCGAAGCGGGCTCCCACGCGCGCCTGCAGGTGAAGATAGGCCGGACGGAGAGAGGGGGAGAGCGACGGGGAGAGAAGGGAGGAAAGGGATGGGCCGCAGGGAGAAATGCAGGCGACGGGAGGAAAAGAGTTGCGAGAATGAGCAGGGCAAAACGCTGAGTAAACGTTTGGAAGGAGAGAACGAGTAGAACATCGAAGGCAGAAAACGAGGGCACACAATGGGATCGCACGACGTGGGCAGCACATGGCCATATATGTAAATGGAGCCGTTTGCAAAAAAGGACGGAAGAAATTATGTGAGTTGATACGTGCTCTCACGGGTTTCCAGTTTAAACGCACTGGGTTTGAGCTGCATGCAAATCGCCACTATTTAGCCTCATTATGCAGCTTCATTGTGGTCCGTCGGAGCTGCACAGTGCGGCTGACAGCCCACCGTGTCCGTTTTAGATTAAAGCTAACTGTGACGCTCGTTTTGTGAATATTCTTAGCCACCCACTTCACGCGATGTTTATCGATTTAACCTCCTTTATAATGCAGCGTTTTTGTTTTGTCAGGAAGTTAGGCACATTCCCGTCTATGGCCCATCTGAAGGACTGGTCCATTGCGCCGCGCGACGTCACAGGCTGGTTCAGTGCTGTGACCAGAGTTGTATCTAGCATCTAGATCATCTCGGCCGCATCGTCCCGGAGAATGCGAGGAACGCCACCGGCCGTTAACGCCTGCTGGCAGTAGCTGGTTGACGGCGGGACAGGACGATCCGTGGGATGTAAACCATGTTCAGGCTCTCCGCGGCGGCTACGCTACAGACCGGCCGGTTTTTACAGCCTCGCCGGGCTCGGTTTTCCAAATAACGAGGTCTTTGATCGCGCTCAGGTCACGGTTCGGCGATTTTGACGGCTTGACCGTCCTTACGAAGCAACGGTCTTCAGTGAAGATCGCCTCTCCCACCGTGCGAACGGGCCATGTTTTATATTTCCTCCTGTGCGATCTGGTAGACTCACCCACTTCGCTAGCCCAGGCGATGCCTCCCCCGCCATCCCCTATGAAGCAGAAAAACGCTGGCCCTCCGACCCGTCATCCTCATTCACCCATCCCGTCATTCGTCCGTGAGGTTCCCAGGACTCGTCACCCCGCTTCTACGCCTTTCCGTTCGGGAGCGCCAGTTTCGCTCTCGCGTGACCGTGACCTTTGGCCCCTGCCTGTCGCGGTCACGCCCCGGGCAGTCGTGCACGACAGGCGGCGGCGGCAGCGCCGGGGGCTATTCTGCGCCACCGGTCGCTGGTCCTCGCACGACGCGCTGCTCTTCTGCGGACAGACAGACAGATCGCGAACCCCGGTGATGAGTCATCACGGAGCGAGGGCATGTTCGTCGTGTCCGGCTGCGTCCAAGGCACGATGGTTTGTCACGTCAGGTTGCGAACATGTTTGACTGTGGGCTCAACGTCGTGTCAACTTAACGTGACGGATGATTGTTGGCGATTAACACGGCACGACGCCTTGCTTGTTATGTTGACCCTGTGGCCTGATGAATGGCATGGATGGTCCATGTTATTCTCTCCGTCACGCAACTATTGTTTTGATGGCGATCTTCTCAAGACACGTCACGAAACGGTGACCATCACGAACTGCCATTGCGCTGTTCTACCATGGATGACCACCACTGGAGTTCAACCACCCTGGCCTCTGGCGACAGTACCGTATCACAGCCAATGACAATCCTAGCTCGCCACTGCCGGTGACTGGACCCCATCACGGCTACCAGAGACGCAGTCAAGGGAGCCAAGTGGGCCATGCCCCTTCCCTCTCCCATTGGGTCCAAAATTTGGCGTTCCTTGACGCACCAAAAATGAATCCGGAATTCGCAAATCAAGTGGCCGAAACCAGGGGCGGATGCAGCGGCTCCGTTTGGGCCGGGGGAGGGGTAAACCAGAGTTTTCTGGGTCTAGATGGTGAGTCAGCAGTGTCGTTGAGCGGAGAAGCTGGAAGACGCTGACCGTGGGTTCGGAGGCAACTTCAACGGCAAGTATGGATGGTAGGTCTTCGACGGGGGGATTGGGCTGGCCATATTAAATTCGGAGTTCCAGCAACTTCAGACTCCGGTTGAGTAGAAATACCCATGTCTTTTGGTGTTGACGACCATTTCCTCCCCCCCCCCCCTTAATCGCGGCTGGAGGTCATGGCCGAGATGCCTTCCCCCTAGATCTGCCAGTGGGCGAAATCCGAGAAATTTTGTGAGGGGTTAAAAGGAGTTTTAAAGGGTTTGAAAGTTTTAAGGGGGCAATTTCAAAGGGTTGTCCCGAACCGTTCGTGGAGAAATCCTGGCTACGCCCGTGACAGCTAGCGACCATATCATGGCACGGCTGGTGAACACACCTTTCCACCGCTGGCGACGATACCTTACCACCGCTGGTGACCAAACCCCACCGTCGCTGACCACCATACCTCACCACCACCGGTGACCATACCATACTGCTGCTGGCGACCATAACTTTCCACTGTTGGCGACCATACCTCACCACCACTGGCAATCATACCGTACCACTGGTGGCGACCATACCTGTCCACTGCTGGCGACCATACCTCATCGTCGCTGACGACCATACCTCCCCACCGCTGGTGCCGGTAGCTCGGCGGCAGTGGCGGCGGCGTGCGGCAATTTGGGCCGTTCATCCCAGCCGCGTCATGCTCGGCTGCGGCGGCGGCGCGGCTGGCCGGCTACCTCTGCGCTGAGCGCCGGCCGGCCGGCAGGTACGGCCGCTGCCGGCGACACCTGGCGGCGGCCCCGCCGGCCGCTGTCCGGCGCAGTCACCAGCCGGCCATGGCCAGGCGCCGGCCGCATGTGTCTCCTGGCTGAGCGAGCCGCGCCAGTGTCAGCGCCTCCGTATCAGTGTCAGTGTCGGTGTCGGTGTCGGTGTCGTTGGAGTGGCCCAACGGTGGCCGGAGCGGGACGACTGATCGACAGGCTTTGTGTGCGGACGACCGGAAGTGGGTAAGTGGTGGAGCGTGACCTCGGGGTGATCGGCGGGTGAGAGCATGGTTGGCAGGAGCTGCAAACTGGACGAACTATAGAGAGATTTAGCACGCCATGCTCTCTCTCCAACTTTCGAAGCTGCGGCGTGCTGTGGGCCGAAACGCGTGTTCTGATCGATGCATCCGAGTCTCCTGCGTGCTCGCCTGCTCCTCCTGTGGAGGCGGTGATGACGCTGTCCGCTCCTGCCAGCCGCCTGCGTCGCCGCCGGCTCGCCGGTGGGCCGGTGCCGGTTGCCCTCGGGGCACGCCTCTGGCGGACGATCGGTGGGGCAGCGCCGGGTGGCGTGACCTCATCAGGACGACGGGGCGCAGGAGCTGCCTGCGTGACCGGCCAGGGAATACGGCCGACCGCCGCCGGCCGGGCGGTCGAGTCCGCGCCAGGGCGGCGACGCGACGGCCCCAGTACGGCCCGGGCCGGTCTGTTTCCTTTGTGTGCTCGTGTTTTTTTGACGTGCAGCCACTTGAGCCCCGGCGCCCTGTGAGAACGCTCGGCGCATCAGGTGGGCGGTCCGCCGTCCACAGAACGGAATGTGGTTTGTTGCCCAGGACGTGGCGGTGGCCCCGGCGCGAGCTCTCCGTCATGGCGCGACTTCCGGCCGTGATCGGCGTGACGGCGCGAACCAGGGCGCGTCCTTCGCCCTGTGACGCTTTGACGCGACGCCTCCGGGTCGCCGGCCCGGACATTGGCCTGATCTGAGATCCGTGTCCGCAGTATGTGTCGGTCCGGATAGAGACCTGATCTGAGACTCAGAGTCCGCAGGATGTGCCGGCCCAGACAGAGGCCTTATCCGAGACTCCGAGTCCGCGGTACGTGCCGGCCCCGGACAGTGCCGTTGTCTGAGACTGCGTGTCCGCGGTATGTGCCGGCTCCGGACAGTGCCGTTGTCTGAGACTGCGTGTCCGCGGTATGTGCCGGCTCCGGACAGTGCTGTTGTCTGAGACTCCGTGTCCGCGGTATGTGCCGGCTCCGGACAGTGCTGTTGTCTGAGACTCCGTGTCCGCGGTTTGTGCGACAAAGCGTCCCCACTGAGCGTACCAAGCCAGCAAGGTTCTGAACGTTTTCTTGTGCGATCTCGGTGATCAGGTGGCGTTGATCGGGGCAGCATGACTCTGGATCGGCCGGGCAACTTGGGCTCATTTTCATGAGGCAGTTCCCGGGACAATAGCGTTTGTGTGAATCTCTTTGATCGGGATAATGGCACACTGTGAACCTGCGGCCTGTGCTCTGACGGTGCTCTTCTCTGAATCCCCGGCTCCATTTGGAAGCCGTGACGCAGCTTGGAGTCATGGTTACACCAGTGGAAAGTTCATCCGTCCCTTAGCTCACGGGAACGACCAACGAGAAGAGGACGACGCAGGAACGGATCTGTACGCTTTTAGACTTGATCATAAAAACGACCTTTCTTACTCGCTGGGCCATGTTCGACCGTGTTAAAATCAGGGTGGTGGAATAGTTGACCAATTGAGAGAGACAAAGGCTGAACAGAATTAGAACTGGGATACCATGGCGGCTAACTATAGGGAACAGACAAAGGCCGTCCTACGGAACCGCCCAAAGCGGGTCGTACTGGGGATTGTAAACCATTCAGATACCACGTCCGAAGTTTATTGGATAAGCTGAATTACTATCCTGTAAGTGCGCGATAAAGTAATAAAATAAATAGATAATAAGATAAATGATAACTTCAGGATAAGGTGCTTCTCGGGTTTCCAGTTCACGATGTCCAGTCAGAACGCCTCCAGTCACAATCATCGACGGCTGCCTTACCAGTCGAACAGTACCGACAAACGGCCGGCACGTCGGAGATCGGACGACCGAAGTCGAAGACCCACACCCTCTCACGCTTGGCTGACGGAGCGGCCTCTGTCGCCCGCAGCGGCGACGTGTTGACCCAGGGCGCGGCGCGGCGCGGCGCGGCGCCGACCCTGGCACGACGCCGCGCCCGCCGCGGCCCGCCTGTCGGCCGCCGGCCGCAGCCAATCGAACCGTGATGGATGTCGCCCCCGCCGTCTGACCGGAGCGGCCGCCGCGCCGTCCGGCGGCCGGCCGCGGCGCGACCTTCCGCCGCCGTCGCCGCCGCCCTGCCGGCCACCTGTTAGCCGGCGGAAGGCACCGGAACCGGGCCCCGGGCGGCGGGCGGCGCGCGGCGCGCTCCCACACTGGCCGGCCGGCCGCGGCCGCTAATGGTCGCCGACCGAGCGGCCGCGCCCGCCGGCCGGCGGCGGCGGACAGTCCGCGGGCTGCCGCTGGACCGGGCTCAGGCGACTGGTGGACAGGCGGGCGGACGCCGGTGATACTGGCCGTTGGGAGATTGACCGTGGAGGTTCGTGTGTGCAGGAGACGACAGGCCATTAGGCGCTGCACGTTTAGGGAGATGGATTCTGTCTGATGGCTCAAAAGCGTGAGAGAATAGTTGACTGGCAAATGGGAGAGCCAGGTGACCGCCTCACATGGCTGACTAAGAGGGACGGTTCCGTCCCCAAGAAGTGCTGAGCTGTCGTCGTGCCCATTTAACATGAACGCAGAACGCCGGACGTGGGAAACAGGGTGCCTTGATTTACGCAGCGCTTGTGCGCAAGATGTGCGCAGCCCTCGCTGCCCAGAGCAGCCGGAAAATGGGAGACAGCGGGCCGCCTTCGCCTGTGAAGCACAGTCCGGTGCGGCGCGCGGCGGAGTCAGGCCGTCGCTCCAACTGACTCAGAACTCCGGAGCGTGATGACAGCGGGCGGTGATGGGAATCCGCCCTGCTCAAGACGACAGGTGTGGCGTCGTCGGGACTGATGGCGCCCACTAAACGCCATGTGTTTAATGAGCTCAGTGATCACCAGGCAGGGATCCGCTGCCCGGGGGCGTGGTGTTGGGTGTTTTGCGCTGTCTCAAAATGACGGTGGTCCGTAAATTGTTAATCTGATTCGTTGAGCAATAAGACTGCGCCACTTCTTGTGCACAGTGTTTTTATCACGGGTTCTGCTGTCGGCGCGGTTTTTCACCTGACCGGCTGACCCATGATCCAGTCCCCAAAGGCACCGGCGGCGCCGGCGGATCTGCTCGAGGACCGTGGCCCTGTTCGGGCGCGGCCCGGTCAGGACCGAGCTCCAGTCGTGTGGCTCGCCTCCGCCCGGGGCCGGCGCCGCCGCCGCGCCGGCCGTCGGCCTGCGGTCCGTCGGCGGCCCAGATGGGCCCATTTGCTGGCGTGTCGTCCGCGAACGCGGCGCTGTTTAATGACGTGGCCGCTTCCGACCAGAGCCAGCGCGGTGGCCGGACCGCCGGCGCGATCCATTACCGACCGTGTCCTCCGCCGGCCGATTAATAATGTGGAGTGGCGGCCGAGCCTGCCGCCGGCCTGGACTGAGCCGCTGCTGGTCGCCGCTGGGAGCTGGCAGAGGCTGCTGGCCAACACTGGTGGCCGACAGAGGGCGGCTGGTGGCTGGCGGGGACTGCTGGCTGCTGCTGGTGGCTGGCGGGCTGCTAGTGGCTGACGGAGGCTGTTGGCTGCTGTTGTTGACTGGTGGTGGCAGACAGAAGCTGCTGCCCGCTGCTGGTGGCCGACGGAGGATGCTGGCCTTTTCTGTGGTCTTATACGGACTGGTTACAGGCCGTGGTTTCTGTCAGTGGCAGTGCAAAGGCTGGATAGATGAAGACGCTTCATACGATGCTCCGTGAATGTTTGACAGAGTTTGAACAGAATCTGGGCTGGTGACTTACAGACCTGGAGCAAAGGCTGGACAGAGCCTAGGGGACGAGGCGGACCTGCCCCGTCGTCGGTCACACGAAACTGCGAGGACAACGGCCTGGAAAACAGAGAAGGGGCTGCAGCTCGGAAAACAGAGAGTGAACTGCAACTCACTAAAGACTGGCAAAAGCGAAGGCGCGAAGGCTAGCTCTGTCTAGCCGGGCGACACGACAGCTCGGGGGTCCGAAACGAAAAGGCGGTAGAACGCCCAGAGCAGCCCAGTTTGTGGGCGGTCGGGCGGGAAGAAAAACACTGGGAGAGCCGTGAGTTCGGGCCGGCGCTGGAGGCGGTGGGGGAGCGGGCGGGGGGAGGCCGGAGACATTGATCAGGCAGCGGTCCGGAAATCCGGTGTGGAGGCGACACGCGGCGGCGGCGGAGCTGGCGACGACCGAGGCTGATCGTCCCGTCTGCCGTCGCCCCGACTTGACGGTCGGCCCACCGCTGCGTGTCTCTCAAGCACGCGGCGCCAGTTGACCTGATGGCGGCGCGGACGGAAACAAGCCGTTGGTGCCACGAGTGTAATTGCGTGGGTAAAAGCTGACGTTTCATGGCGCTCGGCACCACTAAACTGCTGTGTTTCGACCGCGAGTCGCGCAGGCGAATCCTGCGGCGCAAACGGAAACAGCGCGAACAGCCGTCCCACCGGCCTCTGGCGGCGGGCCGAGTCGGCCGTCACCGATCGCACGGCGCCGCGCGTCGCCAGCCGTCCGGCGAACTTCCCGGCCGGTTTCGTGAGGCGCTCTCTCGGCGCGGGTAGCCATCGGGGCCGCGCCCGCCGCCGCCGCCGCTGGGAACGAGTCCCGGCCGGCTGCACGCCGCAGACCGCGCCGGCCGCGTGCCGACAGCGGTGTCGCCCGCCGCCGGCCGCAGCGCTCAGCGGCGTGTTGCACGGCCGCAGCGGGACCGCAACCGACGGCCGCCGCCCAGCCGCGCCGGCAGACTGCGGGTCGTCGCCGGCGGGCGACGCTGACGTCACGGCCTGCTGTCAAACACGGCCCGAGAATGTGCGCCGATCACGGGATAAAACAGTATCGGCCGGGTTTGCAATAGGTGGTTACGGCCAGGGAACGATCGGGAGACTTGCGTCAGTCGGGAAAGAAAGGTTGGTGGTTTTATGACCGTTCAATATGTTGCATGTTCACGCAACTTCGCTTTTATCGAGAAGTGTGGCTGGATATTTCGGTCCGCGAACCCAGTGGCGAGACTGAATGCACGGAACTCCCAAGCATCGGAAAGGGTGCAGGCGCGGACCGAGGTCGCGAGAGATCAGAGCTTCGGTGATGGTATCCGGCGTCCGAATCACAACTTAGCTGAAGCTGGTTGTTTACAAAATCGGAGAAAATGAGCAGCATGGAAATGGGCTAGGAGAATGACAGGGATCTTCTTGTGATGGCTAGAAAGAGTGGTAAAATAACTCCATGGAGTTGTGGCATTGCAACGTTCCTGCTTCCATCTGCGAAAATGCGACGTTGTGCGTTATTTAAACGTATCACCCGAATGATGAGTGGACCTTGCTTTGATATCCGTATGCTTGACGTTAATTTTGGTCTTAAGGCGTCTGCAAGCACGCCACAAGGCAGCTACCGCTCGCAAACGCAAAACACTATTATTCTTTGACGGTAATAGTTATATATACTAAAACAGTTATATGATACAGCTGACGATGCGATGTGCCAGCCATGTTACAGTTTGTCTGACATTGTCATGATACCCCTGCCAGGCGGCTCCTCCAGGTGTTCATGGAACTCTCGGAGGCTAACCACGCGGGGATGGGGTGGCAATGCGTGAATTATAGTGAAATACCCTGGCAAGCCTTTCGGCAACGATTTCATCTGGAACGTTATGGTTACTTACATTAACCTAATCATGTTTAATATACGAATTTCAAGACGATGTATTGCGATCATAGTCAGTGCACAAAGTTCTAGGCAACGCATTACAATCAGGTGGAAGTGCTAAGCCGTGAAGAGGCCCGAGACGAGTGGACGTCTTTCGTTTTCAGGACCAACGCCTTGTGAACCAAATACAGGTGTTATAGTTCTTTGACGATAATAGATATTCATGCGGTAACGCTGCGATCCATTTTGGACAACGTACGTTCCATTATTTATTTACTGTAGACAGACGGGGCATGGAAACGATTTACGGACCGCTACGCACCTCCAAACCCAGTGGGTCATTGTCGGCTAACCGAACGCAGAATGCGGTCCCTGTCTGGTCATTCAGGAGAGGCCAGACAGTACAGTGATGGATGTGGGGTCCCTGTCTCAGCCACCCGTCTCGTGACAGATCTTGTACATCACCGTCAATTTACAGCGCATCTAACCGTAGACAAAACTGGTCCTGGACGTTCGCGCCCTAGTTGGAGTGCCAGTTGCGGCAAACGTTCTGGCGTCGTTCTTTCCTTACGTGGCTATATTTCTTTTCAAACCGTGATTGCTTTGAGTCGTTCAGCAGCTACCATGCACTAGTAAGCGCTGTGCGCTGAAGACCGTTGACTAATCCTGTACTAGATGGCTGACCGCTGTGTATCCCTGCGTCCACAGACAAGCTCGCGGGTCAGCGACCGTGAGAGGGGTCTGCTCCGTCGCTCCTCCCAGCTCGGCTCTGAGCTCAAACAGCTGCAGATACAATGTAAAACCCTCCAGTCGGACAACGATGGACTGGTAAGGACAAACACGGACGTCGCGGCAGGTGTCTCATGAGTGCCGCCACGCGGCCGGTGGTATGCGAAAGACGTTGTGCGAGGGTTTGTTCTTTTCTCTTCACTTGATTATAATTGCGCTGTGTCTGATGCGTTCCGCAAATGGCAGACGGCGGGCGCTGGCTGTCTCCTATTTGCTGGTCATCTCCGATTCGTTATCGGAGCTCGTCACCGCCACCGTCCGGGAGAACTACTGGACCTACTGTCCCGCCCGTGGGCAATTCAATTTACATTCAATGGGCGCCGATGGCCGGGTCGGCGCGGAGCGGACCGTGATTAGCCATCAGAAAGGCCGCAGTTCCGGCTATATTTAACCACCGCTCCCTGAGGAAAGTCCCCGCCAACTACGAAAGCTAAACATTCATCCACTTGGCATAATTTGATGGGGCCTCCGTTCCAACACGCGGCGACCAGGTCGCAGCTGGCCAGCCACTGGCAGTGCGTGTTTCTGGGTGTGTGCGTCCGTTTGCGTCCGTTTGAACTACGTCAGCCGGGTGCGAGACAGCTGCAATAGGATTTTTAGTAGTTTGTGACGCACTGTCTTTTTGATGCACGTTGCGCCATGACATCCTAAGATTTACGCTATGGAGCACAGGACATTTCCGATATCCCATTTGCCGTCTGTACCTATTTTCACGTGTCTGAAATGCCTCATTTGGCATTTATATGTGTCATATGTTGCAATACCTATATCGCGTCGGGTTAACCTTTTAGGGGATTTTTCTTCCAGTTTTCTTCAGGTTTTCGCGCTCCGTTTTTCGAGCATAATGCGAGCAAAAAAAAAGAAGAAAAGAGAAGAATGGAAATGGTGATGACTAGGGAAGGCAATTTTTCCCATCTTAATGTTTTCAGCATGAGACCAGGTCGGGCCATTGACGTATTCTTTGTTAGAAACTGATACTACGGCCTCGTAGTTTTCAGATTTCAATAAACTTGGGCTTGGAGTGCAAAATTAGGTCAGGTTAGTACTGTTATTGCCGTTATTTGCGGTATTTATGTGTAATTCCTGTGGTTCCCATTACAGGAATCTGCGGAACATTCTCTCGGCCGACGAAAGAGCTCGTTTCCCATAGACCGGTGACGAAAACTCGTAATGAATAACAAAACACAATCAGTTACCAATGATGAAGAACGGTGCGCAAAAAAGCAGCCAATTTGTAATCGAAGACATATGTTACGATATCAGTAATTCAAAGCATTTTTAGTCACACACGTGATTGGGAACGTCCCGACCAGGATATCGAATAATGCATCTAGTTATCTGCGTGTCCAGCCTAGCCTGTCGTGACGCGGTTA
This sequence comes from Capitulum mitella, assembly GCA_030062745.1. Classification (NCBI taxonomy): domain Eukaryota; kingdom Metazoa; phylum Arthropoda; class Thecostraca; order Pollicipedomorpha; family Pollicipedidae; genus Capitulum; species Capitulum mitella. The sequence continues at coordinate 38,342,470 of CP099839.1, forward strand.
CCAAACTGCCGTATCCATGACACCATTATGAATGGTTTCAAGCTAAAATTAATCGCTATGGGATTTCTCGATGGATGGCATTTCTGCGGAAGTGTTTTCGCAGTATTTGAGTGGTAAACGATCACGCTGTGTTCCATCTCACGTCACCTCGTGCAGTCCTGTGTGTATAATGCCGGCTATGCCTGTTTACTTTCTGAACCGGAAGTATGTTGTGTCCGGATGTTCACTCTTTACCGTGTTGCCTGTTACCTGAAGTTTTCTTTGTAGGATATTGTCTGTGACCTGTTTTTTTTTTGGTGATGCTGGTTGTAGCCTGCTGTTTTCTGTTCATGGTACTGGCTGGGGCGCTTTATTTACTGTCCGTGATCTAGGCACAACTAGTCGTTCTGAGTGCTACATTTTGCTGTGCTCTGATCCTGTTCGTCTCTGAAAGTGATAATGCACGCTGGATTTAAACAACTGTACGTTCATGTAAAAAATTTTCGCTTAACGTTTCCGGCTCAAACGAAGCGGAGCTAAGTTAACCCGCGCACGACCGTCGGTCCGTCCCGAACACCGGCGACTGGGGGGGGGGGCAGTTGACTGCCCCCCCTCTAACTCACGAACGGTTGGTCGCACGATAAAAATAAGCATACCGTTGGAAAGCCTGTCACGAGTAGAGCTCGAAACTGGTCTCATTTTTAGTTTTAGATAATATGTAAGCCAATTTACGCCCTTTATATGTTTTCTCATAGCCGACTGCATGAGACCAAGAAATAGCCTGAATCTCAAGGGCTGTGACTTATAACGCATAGGTAAAGGCACCAGCGCACAAGTAAATGTCCGCAGATGCCGATACACGTCTAATTTCCCCAGATTTGTTCAATATATACGCCGAAACGTTGAGTTAAAGACACCGTCATTCTCCCGTCAGCCGTCACTGTGCGCCGCTGCCGTATGCGGTACCAAATTGACGGGAACTAATTTTAGCGTTCCTTTATTCTCGCGAAAAAAGACGATCTTCGTAAATTTTATTGATCTTTGTGGTTCTTGTGATGGTTTGTCATGCTTAAATTTTGGAAAAATTGATTAGTTGCCAATCTACAAAGTTGGCGGAGCTTTATTCGCGAGAGCCTGTTTATTTCCAAAATATGCTACTTTTTCAAACTTTTTGAGGTTCCTGGTATTAATTACGTCTGTGCAAGCCAGTTCTGCCATTTTCTACCCATTCTGAGTAATTCATGGTCGATTTTGACGGTGGTACATTTTGGCCCACTACAGTTATTCGTGACCTGACCTCAGGTCAATGGCTGGAAGTCACTGATACTTTGCTCAATGACGGTAACTAGATGTCTGCTTCACTCCACACTAAAAATGTTATGGAATATTCCGTCAATTTCCGAAAAAAACGGCGACATGTGTTAAAAATGGGCTTAACCTTAGGTCAATGACCCGGAAAATTCCGAAAAATCCGAGATAACAGATTTGTTGCATCCATCACGATCACTAATCCATGAAAGTATTATTGAGATATCTTGTTTTGCGAAAAAGTTAGAGGGCTCTAAACTTTTTTTGACATAAGTCTGTTTGACCTGGCCTAGGTCAGGCATCTGACCTGACCTGAGGTCAAAATTTTGACACGAGACGTAAAATTTATGGAGCAAAAGGTACACGAAGTTTGGTGACTCTGTGTTTGTTGGTTCTCTCGCAATCCCAGAAAAACCTCAGGGTGGCAGTCAACTGCCCCCCCCCCAGTCGGGGACGGGTTAAGCAAATTAAACCGTGCCGCTGTACGTGCGAGAGAAGCTGGCCTGTCTGCGGTTATTTTGAAAGTGTATTACGGCCCTTTGACAGGGTCACCCTGCCTGTGGTGATTCTGACTGTGTTGCGCCTGTTTCATAGGGTCGCCCCTTATGCGGTGATACCGCTTTATAGGGGCCCCTGTCTTTGGTAATGTTGGCAGCGTTTTGTGGCTGTTTCAGAGGGGCGCCCTGTCTGTGGTGATGTTGGCAGTGTTTTGCGGCTGTTTCAGGGGGCGCCCTGTCTGTGGTGATGTTGGCAGCGTTTTGCGGCGTTTCAGAGGGGCGCGATGGATGCGGAGCTGGAACGACCGCTTTTGATTAGGACGCAGGCCGCCGAGAGGCTGCGAGAAACACAGCTGCTCAAAAAGAAAAACCAGGAGCTCACAAACATGACGCGCAAACTCGAGGAGAAGGTGAAGACGCTCGAGAAGGTGAGGAAGCACTGCGTTACTTGTTTTGTTCACCTTTTGTATTTCGGGATAACTTTGAAAGGTCTTCTGAGTAAACGATGTACCGATGCAGGGTTGTCTCGTACCACTTATAACTGTTTGGCTTGGTGGAGATGCTCGAGTATCGTTGTATTTTTGGTTTATGTAAGTTCGCAATCGAGTGATGTTTTTCTGCGCCGTCGTACTTCGGTGACGTCAGACACTTAACCCAAGACGGGCATCGCCTTTGTCTCCTCAGAAGTCGAAGGAGGTGTCGCAGCAGCAGCAGGAGCGCTCGCGGACCCGCATCGTGCGCCGGCTGCCGCAGACGCGCGCCGTCCCGCTTGAGGCCGACCAGAGCCCCGCCGCGCACCAGAAGACCGCCGCGCCGCAGAAGAAGACGGTCACCTGGCACTCGCGCACAGTGAGCGCCGGTGAGAAGACGGTGAGCGCGCCGGCGCGGACAGTGAGCGCGCCGGTGAGAGCGGTGAGCGCCGCGTCGCGGACGGCCAGCGCCGAGAGGGCGGCGCAGCGTGAGCGGGCCGGCCTCCAGCAGCGCACCACCCTGACGGCCAAGCAGCGCGAGCGCGAGTCGGAGTACCAGCGCCAGATTAAGGAGCGCGACACCGAGATCAAGCGGCTCAAGGAGAGGATGAAGCTCATCAGCGACAAGCTGTCCAAGAAGAACGAGATGCAGGTGAGTCAGGGGTAGTCCGGCATGCCGGTCTGGGGTCTGGCGTCTCACGGCCTCTGCGGGAGTTTGGCCCACTTGTTGGGATTAAGTCAGGAATGCTTTAGAATTATTTGTAATGTCATGTCTACATCTGATTTGGTGAAGCTAGAATTCGACGGTAATAGATCGGCATCTTTGTTTTACAGATCTTAAAAGAAAAAGGTAAAAAGGAGCTGGTTAGCATTATTCAGCAGCTTCAAAAGGAGAAGGCAAAGCTGGAGCTTCAGATAAACATCATTTACGAGGTAAGTGTATTGCTGAGAAGCAAAAAATCCGTTCTGCTTCTTCTCTTTTTGTTCTCTCGTGCGGCCCCGTAAGTCTGTTATCCCATTGGCAAAGATTCTCATTTAGTTCCCGGTGATGCCATGTGTTAGCTAAACGTATTTGTCTTTTCGTGTGAAACGTTGTTTCACTGAATGGGATAGTTCGGTGTGCACTGCGTCCAGTTGATATTCGTAGTATGCACCTTACTTTTAAGCCAGTGTGGGATAGCTCACTCGAATTCTTGTCTTAACCCGGATGAAGCATTTCGCTTTGTCCTCGGCTATTGCAGCTCGAAATGCTTCTACGGAATTCTGTGCTCCGGAAGAATCTGCCTTGATCCAGAAGTTCAGCGTATAAACCATTGTTCTGTGTTCAAATATTCAGCCGACCACCTCAAGGACTTTTGATTAGACATAACATTTGGAGGAACGTGATGTGAAGTTTTTCACACCAAAGTATCCTGGTTTCCCGTTACTTGCAGTGTATTAACTGTTCCAAACCCATCAGCTGTCTACATGGATTGCAAAGATAAAAAAGGTCATCGAATGGAAAACTCGTTCAATCCGACTTACTGTCAGCACTGACGGAGTGTCATGGTTAAATTTGTCGTTACATCGACGGTCCTGTCTGTTGTCCACCATCCAGCGACCGAAGGATGGGGACCACGCTTACTCCGGCATCTTTGTTGGAATGGCGATTTCCGAGACCTTGAATTTGTTTCCATGCGCGAAGGTTCTGCTAACTCTCTGGCGGGAGCGTTACAATGGGATTCAGAAAATTCTTTACCCACGGCGATCTGCTCATTACATACGCAATTTCAGCGTATTCTTCACGCGAAAACTTTACCTTCTTGACAGTCAGCGGACAACTTGTGCCGTCTGTTGTTTTTCTAACCATCCCCCGGTTCTCGACACAGTTTCATCAGATACCAAATGAATATTATACATAAAACATAAATCCGCCTGCATATTTTGTCAGATGTTTCCAGAAGCCGAAGTTATTTGGACTGTAGTCGCGCTGTGCGTTTGAGTGGCATTCTCTCCAGTTATGTCGACGCATAAAAATGCAGCTCTGTGTTCCTTCTTCACATCGTTGGGGTCTACCCATTATATGATTAAGACACGAGGTAAATTCAGTAGGCAGTATCCTATAAGGACCATAATGGATTTGACTCAGTTATCGGAAAGTTCCGTTACTGTTGCAGATACAGAAAGCGACTCAACTTGGTAATTTTCATTATTTTAGCTTTAAGGATCACTAAGTATTGTTCCATGCATAATGGACAGACACAGCCTGCTCCTATTGTTCAGTACTCGAGTGGCCTTAATACCATTCACGTGTCATGGCATGACAGTCAGAGTCCCACTGAACCTACAATGCGTGCAACATGGAAACATGGCTAAGCTCTGCCAGCACTTTTGCTCGGGTTCGAGAAGCCTTTCCCACCGAAACACACTGGCACTGGACCACCGTTTTCGTATCTGGCACATGCAACACCAGCTGCTCCGGCTCGGCCCGCGTGCACCGCTGTCCCGAGCCGGTGCTCGCTGTAGCCGTTCTGCACGCGCCGTCACCGGGACACGAACCACGCGCCGCGCCCGCAGATCCGATCACTATCGGCCGTGCACACCGCTAATCGCGTTGCCATTCATGCCATGTGCGCTGTCAATACGCGTCGACGCGCCGGCGCGCGGCGCATGCGCGGTCGGCGGGCGGCCGCCGCCGCTCGGGCGGCGCTATTGATTTTCTCGGCGCCCCGATCGGCCGGCCGGTGCCGCAGAGCGGCCGATCGCGCTGTGCCGTCCGCCGGCGCCGCTCGCGCCGCGCCCGCCGCTCGACGCCCGCAGGCGACCGGGCCGCGCCCCGCCGCGCCGCGCCCGCCGGAGCCGCCGCGCGCGCCACGGAGCGCCGCGCCGCCGCAGCCGCAGCCGACGCGACGCCGACAGGTAGGCGGCGGCAGTATGTGTGTCACGTTAGCGGCCGGTCGATATGCCCCCGGGGTGTTATCGTGCGGTCCGCGCGCGGCCGGGCCGTGCAGCGGCTCGGCGCGGCCCGTTCGATGGCGGACGGCGACGGCGGCCGGCGGTCTGCTGGCGGCGCAGGCTCCGCCGTCCTCCACCGCCGGCCTCGGCGCCCGTGGCCGCTGACGCCCTGCAGGCACGAGTCGGTCCTCTGAGTTTTCGCGTTGGCGTTCGGTTTCCTCCCAAGCCGCCGACGAGGAACGTTTTTTCCGCCTGCTTCATAATATCTGGGGATGTTTTGTGACGTGCGGCGACGCACGCGGTCGCCAGTCGTGTCCGTTACGTCGGCGATCAATTCCACAGCGAAAAAGAGAACCAGCTGTCACCCTTTTGGAATCTTAGCATTGTTTCCGTGCTATTTCTGCTGCTGAGAAACTTTTACACAAGAGGTACTTTACGGAATTTTGGACTGATTTTTTAGGCCGTCAGGTTCGTCAAAAAGCTTTGGTCCATTGATCCATTGGCCGCGTCCGTTTGTTGTTGCCATCACGGTCTGCTGCGCACCTATCAGACGCTCGGGCCAATCCAGTATGGTCCGTCAGCCCGTTTTGGACCGTCCCTGAGTCGGGAAACCGAAGAGCCATCCGCCGCTTTAGCCGGCCCCACTCAGCCATGACTGTTGCTCCCGGAGCCAGTCTAGCCAGACGCCCGTGAAGTTCCCCAAGTTCACGTGACCCTGCTCTTTCCAGAGCGTGTCGACGACACACAACACCTGTGGAGGTGTTGTGACCATTGAAATGCTGCTGCGCCCCTCATCAGGGGCGTAGGGACTGGGGGCAGGGGCAGCTGCCCCCTCCCCAACCTTGGGCAACATTTAACATTAACTTTATGACGGTGCATGGAAAGAAAAGAGGTAAAAGTCGCGTTTGTCCCTCCCACCTCCACAGAGATTCCGACGTTACTGCCCATCAGTGACCAGTTCCTTCGCGAAACGCCGCTGGCTTGAGATGAAGCGCTAACGAATGTCGTATATCTGTCACGAGATCATCTCAACGGACACTGAGCGGAAATATTAATGGCACTCACGTGTGTTTATTATTTTAGATTCCGTGGGAATGACGAATACCGTGGAAATGACGGGACCCTCCCAAAGTCCAGAGCACTGGTCATGCTCTCTTCTTGCCACGGCTGCTTTGCGCTGTGACCTTTGGATTGGCAAAACCGGCCGCTGTTTTTCCTGCGCGTTCCTTGCGAGAAAGTTTGATCGATTTGATGTTGCTGACCTACATGAGCAAAAAGCCGAGAAGAGGCTTTTTGTGTCCTCGAGAGTGGGATGTATCTTACGACATTCTTTGACTGGCGATAGCCCGAGATGCTCGGATAGACTGCAGATGGAGATGCTCAGGTTTGGGTGAAAACTTACCGTCTCGTGCACATCGACTCGAGGCTGGAATCACGGTCGCGCCTTGTTGAGGTCAGTTTGACTCGAGGAGACAAACGATTCCCATAATGAACAGATATTGATGCAACGTTTTGGTCCTACAGTTTGTATTGTTTTGGTGCGGAAATATCATGGCAATGTACCGAACACGGGTCTTAGATTCGTAGTTCATTCTCTGAAAACGATAGCATCATTCAGGCATCCTAAACAGGTCTTCCATGGATTGACCAATAAAACTGTGAGATATCTCCGGATATCTCGAACTAAAAGATTGTCCGCCGTATCCGATACGATTATCTGATCAGCCTGAAGTCCACATTTGCACGTTCTCAAAACATGATCGCTGGATGAATGTTTTGAAGCGGCGCCAGGCAGCCGTCAGTGGAGCTTCCTCCAGTTCGTATTTTCTTGGTGACCGCTTTTCTGGACCATGGATCATGAATCCGTCGCAGAAATGTATTACACGACACATCTTAGTGGAATGTCCACCGTGACTGCTCGCGCACTCTTTTCTCGAAGAGGCAGCGGTCCTATCGCTCTGTTCGTACGTCCGACACGCTCCAGATTTTTCTGACGGCACGAGCGGAGCAGAAGGACGATGTTCTGGGCCGGAGGGCCATACGGGACCGGAATTCCCCTCATCTGGAGCTTCCCAGCGCGCCGTTCTGCGGCCACGTGTGGGGCCGAGAGGCGGACTCGGTCGGTGACCGCTGCCGAGAGGACCCGCCCGAAAACCGGCCGGCCGGCCGCTTCTTCTCCGGAGCCGGCCGCCGCCGGCCGGCCGCTCTCCTCATTAGCGTGATATGTGGCGCAGATATCCTGTCGCGCTGATTGGTCCAATTGAACGGCTGGATGACGCGCGGCGCGCGCCTGCTCCCGGATGCGCGCGGCCGGCGCTCATTAATGCCCGGCCGGCGTCACGCGCACCGACAACCGCAGATCAGAATCCGAGGCCTCCGGCCGCTGCATGACAGCTCCGCTTCCGGCCTGCTCAGGCGCGTCAGCGCGCCGCCGACGTCGGAGGCTGTTCGCTGCGGAGCGGCGTGTTTGTCCCGGGAAACGGACCGGGTGCTCTGGAGTCAGGCGCTGCGCTCTGCGTTTTGTTGCTGTGTTCCGGTGTAGGGATGTGTTGAGGAGATACCGGGTTTTTCGTACTCCGACCGACTAGCAGTCGTGCGTTTCGTTTATGTTGTTGGTTCGGAAAGTCAGATCCATATCCAGCGATGCATCTTCCGCATCTGGAAGGAGGCGATGCCGCTTTTTGCATAAATCTGGTCCTTGTCAGCGGTAGTGTAATCACTGGGCAGAGCACACTTTTTATTCCATCTTCGAAAGTTTGTCAAATTTAGTACATCCAAAGGACATGAGTCCTTTATATTATCGTTGTTTAATTATGTGTTAAGCTATGGTTCCATACGTGCTTCCTATTCAAAAATTCCGTTTTTCAAGCAATTTGATCCTGCCAATATGTTGGTTTTGTTTGGCGTAAGCATGTGGAATGGTGGCAGGGGTAGGGAACTCTTCTTCAGTTGGGGAGGGGAGAAGCATTTTGAGTCATTTCTTTCCATTCAGCGCCTATAGCGTCAATATTAACCTTCGAAGAAGTTGGGGGGACTGAAGACCCTTGGCCCCATGGCTCCCGCGTCTGTGTATGCTGGTGTGACATCTGCGCAGTGCGGGGTTCGATATACCTCCGACCTTTCTTTCACCGTCCCCCGCACAGCTCAAAATCCTCCGTGAGATCTCTTAGCTTCTCTTATATGATTTATGACGACATCCTGACGCATCCCTAATGTTAGTCTCATGACACCCACTCATGTATGGGCGCCACCATTTCGACACAAGCCAGCTGTGGTTCTGGATTAGTGTTTGCATTCTTCGCCAGCGGTCTGAATCTTCGTTGTGGTAATGGACTCAGCATCTGGTCTATCTGAAAACTGGCGACTGTCCCAAGAAAAAATGCGACCAGCATACGTGTGGAATTGGGACAAATTTTGGTACGGAAAAAGTAAATTCATCGAATCCTTAAAAGTGGCGTTGACAACTCATTTACGGTACTTTGTCTTATAAAGCAAGAAAAGATATGAACGGGTCAAGATACTGGTATGGAATTCCATACCAGTGGTTTTCTTTTGTATCGAAAGCTCCATGCCAAACGTATACAAAGTTACGCCCCTTGTAACCAGCCTTACTGCATGCTTATCCGTACGCGGTTTTATATTGCAGACGTGTATCGCCCACTTGCTAGTTCCTCTGTGACGCTTACCTGTTCGATCTGAGAGCATCATAACGATCTGACAAGATCGGTAGGATTGTGAATTTTTCATATTTCAAATGATAAGACGTCAGAACAAAGTGAATCAAATGAAAAGTTGTGCCTGATTTCATGTCATTGCTTTTGGATGGATGTCATTGCCCTAGGAGCGAGGTAACCTAGTCAAGGTGTGTGGCCTAATCTTTGCATATCAAGATGATTTATCTCGATATACGGTTCAGGAAACGTCATAGAGCTAATGGGTAGAGGGGCACCTGCCTTTGCAGTTGTTTGATGTATGTGTGTACGAATATTAGGAGTCTGATGACGCATACTCTTTAGTACGTTTTGTCCGGCTCTACTCTAACAGGTGGCATATTTTAAGCGCACGTTAATCACGCCTCCAGCAAAGCCGCCGAATCCTCTGGTGCCGGTGGTCCCGACCTGCGGGGAATACGGCCCCCCAGCAGACAGCTCCGCGCTCGTGCTCCGAGTTACGGCCCAACAGGCTGCAGATTGGGGCCGGCACGTCGTCCGCGCTGCCGCTGCTGAACACAGGCACACAGCGGTCCCAGCTGTGAAATGAATCCACGGATTCGTTCTTGCGGGTATCGCCTTGAATCAGTTCCTTCATCAAAACGTGGGATGCTGCTGTGGGGATCGCCATTTTTTGCGAGGAAGTACCGCAAGCGTATACTGGATTGACTGTGATAGCCGAAACCCTTGGAAGATACTCACCATAGCTTCGGGACGGGATTTCCCCGGCATCATCACCAGCCGCCAGTGGGCGTTTAGCCGGGGGGGGAGGGAGGGCGTGCGTCACCCGGGCAGGACCGGGAGCCAGCTGTCGGCTCCACACGGCCCAGCCCTGACGGAGGCCGTCTCCCGGCTCCACCCCGGCCCGACACCAGCCGGCCGCCCCTATCCCCCCCCCCCCGGCTGGGCGGGGAGGGCGGCGATCCGGTCGGCAGCGTCCAGACGTCGGAACGATGCGCAGACCGCGGCCGGGTCATCGGGGCCGCCGGCAGCCCGGTCTGGCCGGCTGGGTCGGGGCATCGGAGAGCGAACGACCGCGTCCGCGACCGTACAGCGGCTGCACGGACGCAACGGCTGCACAGACACAGCGGCGGGCCGACACGGCGGCAGGACCGACACATTGACTGCACGGACACAGCGGCTGGACGGACGCATTTACTGGAGAGATACGGCAGCCGGGCGGATACATCGGCTGATGCCGTGCAGTTGGACAAATACAGCGGATGGACGAGCAGCGGCCAGGCTGATGCCACGTCTGGAAAGATACAACGGCCGGACAGATACAGCGGCCAGGCGGAGTCAGCGTTTGAAGAGACACAAAAGTTTGACGTAAGTGACGGTCGGACAGACGGCAGATACGGTGACACAGCAGCCGATGCACTGCCGCAGCAGACGACCCGCACGGTGCCTGGACCGGCGCAAACGCTCGAGGAACACAGTAGCTGAACCGACACACTGGATCGAAACAGCATAGTGGCTGACCGAAACAGCAGGTGGGTCAGCACGGCTCCTGGAATCGACTAGACAACCTGCCCGGCGCACGGGCACTGCGGCTGGGCCACCGCGTGCGACGCTGTCGGATCTTCTCAGCCAGCACGGCCCGCTGGGGCAGCAGTGCGATGCGATGAGCCCGGCGTCCGCCTCATTACAGTGGACGAAACAGCTGGACCGGCAGCGCAGTCGGCCGACTCGGTGTGGCGCGCTCGCCGGCCGCCCGGTCGGCCGGCTATTATGTGATCAATTGAGCCGGCCTGTGTTGTTCCATTCACTCCCATGACAACCGCGCAGATCGGCTCCAGGCCATGGGGCGGCTGGTGTTTTTCGCTCACGATTCCGCCGAAGTCGGGCTGAAAACGCCGCAGGCTTCCGGCACGGCTTTGGCCGCTCCTGGGGTGTGCGCCCAGACGTGGTTTTCACCTCTCCTGCCGCTGGAATTGATGGTACATGCATATTCAGCTCACGGTGTCGGTTGCGCCGAACCGGGTCTCTCTGGAACTGGATTCCGGAAAGCCACGTTGACTCTAATGGACAAGCCGTTTCAGCTGCGGCTCGTGGCTGTACTAAAATGAAAATTGTTTGGATCAACGAAATGGCATTCCGGTATTTTCTCTTTTATAACTGTATTTTGTTTACGGATAAGCAGGGGCGTAAGGTGTACAGTGACGGAGACATGATGCACGTGATGTCTTGTTGAGCGTGGCGCTGCGTATTTAGGTCAACTAGCCGGTGCGCTTTGGGTAGCACACCTTAGCCTACCAGTGAGGTTACAATCTAAAGTGCGTGCCTCTCTTGATATTCTCGTGATAACTGATGCCCGTTCTTTGTGGTGTTTTGGCTTGCCGTAAATTTCAGCTCATTTGTTTAGATAAAATGATTGCATGAGTCACACCATTGCAATTGACTCCAGAAAGGCATCTGGCAGTCTGGAGTTTCTCAGCCGATCATCCTATTATGCGTCTCCGAGTGATCAAAATCCAGACGTCTGAGCAACTATTCATTACTTGAAACCTACATGAAATTATTTTGACGTAAGTCGTCAGACAGAAATGAGGGCCATAAGCAGAAATGTTTGTGGAGATGCAATTGTAAGGCCTCGACGTGATTGCGACAGGCTTCTGGTTCCTATGTATTTTTAAGCTTTTCCTTGACTCCGTCATGTTCAGATACATGGGTGCGCAAGCGGTGAATCTCTCCCCTGAGAAAATGTACAGATTTTGAGCTGGCCGTGGACTTTTATTGACGTCATATCCGAGGTGAGCTTTTCCATAAAAGTTCTGACCAGCGCATCTGCTTGGTCATAAAATCTACCTTGTTTGCTCTAGAAACCGTAAAATACCGGGGAAATTGCTGGCCTAAATGATAACGAAAGCCAACATTGACACACTGATGAGAGTAGGTACCAATATGAGCACGACCCACAGAGTGACGAGCCTCGCGGAGCTTCACTTGTAGTAGATTGGATCCCATCATTCCTATGGAGCCAAACTTGAGATTCTTTTCGCATGCAAGAAAGTTTCACTGCGAGAACATGCACACAAGGCATCAGGTTAATGAGGGGACGGAGTTTTGAGCTACCGTGATAAACGGGATGTGATAAATATTCAGAGACTCATAAATGATCATGAACTACAAACTGCGTCCAGACCGTTGAATCCCAGGACTAAACGCTCATAAGGGGTGGCTAAGTTATCCACGGTAACTTCCTTGAACTGCAGTCCGCATTTTTCCCTAGCGCTTAATGCAGATGTGGCGAATGCTCCACTGAGCCTCTTATCCGGTATCCACCATACAATTATCCGACGAAAACCACTTGTTCCTTCCACATCGGTTCGGTAGTGTCAGCGTCAGCCTGACCTGGGCAGGGCTGGCGATATCAGCAGCGGCCTGCCCCGGGGCAGGTCATCAGTGTCAGCGTCATCATGACCCGCAGCAGGTGGACCGGTGCCAGCGGCGGCCTGACCCAGGACAGGTCGACCGGTGTCAGCGGCGGCCTGACCCAGGACAGGTCGGACAGTGTCAGCAGCGGTCTGACCCGGGGCGGGACCGGACGTCCGACTGCCGAGGTCGGCCCCTCCCCGGGGGATCAATGGCGGCGTGACGTCACAGCCGGGTCGCTCGGCTGTGGCGGCCAGATGACCGGCACGTCTAATTGGCCTTGGCCAGCTGTCGGCTAATCGGGCCCCGCGGCCGCCGACGCCCTCCCCCTCCGCCCCCCGTCGGCGGGACCGACCGGGGTCGCCCCCCCCCCCCCCGACACTGCAGGATGGGGAGGGGTGCCGACGGTCTGAGGGTCTCGCCCAAAGTGGGCTGGTCGCGGTGATAGGCAGAGATAGCCGGCGGCGGATGTCAGGCTGGTTGTGATGATGGCGGCTAACTCATGTCTCTGAGCTATGAGATATGTCATGAGAGACAAAACTCTGTCATGCACTGCTTTCGGGTCATGGGGTATATCGAGGCGCAGGATGATTTCGCCATTCATTAGATTCTGTGTAGAAGCTGTAGCACGTTCCCCATGGTGGGGAATTCGCATGGCTTGTCTGATGGGAGGTCGGACTTATGTCGATGAGCGAAACACATTCTGCTTTTCTGCTCGGCGCCTCCGATTGTTTCATCCAATCCGAGATCCGTTGTTCTACCCACTCCGGCGCCACGAATGGCCATAGGCCTCCCGCCGTGCCCTTTGCTGTCCGTGGGGCATCCCAGAGGCCCAGCAGCGAGAGCGGCCGGGCGGCTGGCGCGCCGCAAGACCGACGGCGCCCCGTCGGCCCCGGCGGGAACACGGCGCCGACAAATGAAGCGGCCGACGCCGGCCGGCCGCGGCCGTCCATTGGTGGGCCCGGCCCGGCCGTTCATCACTGTCCGCCGGCCGGCGCCGGCTCAGCCGGCCCGACGTCGTTTCAACCGGCCCGGCGCCGTTTCAGTCGGCCTGACGTCGTCTCAGTCGTCCGGCGCCGTTTCAGTCGGCCTGGCGCCGTCTCAGTCGGCCTGGCGCCGGTTCAGCCGGCCAGGTGCCGTTTCAGTCGGCCTGGCGCCGTCTCAGTCGGCCCGGCGCCGGTTCAGCCGGCCAGGTGCCGTTTCAGTCGGCCTGGCGCCGTCTCAGTCGGCCCGGCGCCGGTTCAGCCGGCCAGGTGCCGTTTCAGACGGTCCGGCGCGTTTCAGTCGGTCCGGCGCCGTTTCAGTCGGCCTGGCGCCGTCTCAGCCGGCCCGGCGCCGGTTCAGCCGGCCAGGTGCCGTTTCAGACGGTCCGGCGCGTTTCAGTCGGTCCGGCGCCGTTTCAGTCGGCCCGGCGCCGGTTCAGCCGGCCCGACGCTGTTTCAGCCGGCCCAGCACCGTTTCAGTCGCCCGGTGCTGTTTCAGGAGCAGCGCAGCCAGCGTGAGTCCGATGTGGAGAAGTTCCAGTCGCTGGAGGAGGAGAACGGAACGCTCCTGAGCCAGCTCAACGAGCTCAATAAACTAGTCCAGGTCAGGACCGGGTCTGTTGCCAGGGGCGCGCGCGGCAGGCGGTTTATTGTATGCCGGCAGTGCTGAACTTCGCCGTGTAGACGTTCAAATGGTGGGACGAATTGTCAGTGTGGGATTATGAATGTCAAGTGGTGATATGGAGTTAAGAAATTACGAGTTGATTTTCTCCCTTGCAGTCGAATGCACTGAGTTCTGTCTTGTGCTTCAGATGTCCTTCTTACATTTTTTTGTCATTTTCAACAGCTACCGCATCGTACGTAACACCTTTAAATTCTCCCCTTTTTCATGTTTTTCTGCTGAGTAAATTCTGTTGTCATATGTCTCAGAGTCGTAATTTCTGCAGCATGTGGTCTTTCAATAGGACTTATTTCCTTGAACGTGGTATCACGACGAAGGCATAGGCGTAGGAATGGGGGTACGGTGGCCGCCAACTTTTGGGGAAATTTAGCATTAGCCCCATAGGTAAAAATGTCTTAGCCCCCACTCACACTTTTTTTTGGATGCTTCTGCGCCCCTGGATGGGTATGTGTCCATAAACGTTGTCTCCTATGTGCCTTGTAGGACCACAAGGAGATTCAGGAACAGTTCGAAGAGAAAATCGAAGAATGTGAACAGTTAGCTGAGAGCCTCCATGTAAAGAACGAGCTATGTGATGATCTGGTAAGTCCTGTTTCGGCTAGGTTTGAGTGACGTGTGTAACGCAGTGTGAAATCAATGGCTTGCCATTGTGTTTTGTTTTTCAGATGAGTTGTTTGAAATGTAAGACTTCATGTCAACGTGAAGAAATTAGTAGATAATCTTATTTGGATTCCATCCGACTTGTATGGGTGATTCCGCCCAGAGTAAGGGCGACAAAAGAACCATTTCCGCTGAATAGTTAAATTTTGATTTCACTCTTATGGTGCTCTAGTGAAAGTAACTGCCTAAACATTGTGACTCCTTCCGACAATACGACTGAAAACTTGCCACTCCGACTGCAAAACACTCACGGAATACCGCAAACGTTAACGCATCTGCGTTGCTTTGACTCTGCATTCGTCGTGAATATGGACCCATGAGGTTAATAATGTATCGAAGTTCTGAACATTTAAACGACGTTCGCGGTCCTTGGTTCCTGCTGTGTGGGTATGAATGTGGGCCACCGCAGAGGGACGGGAAACTGCCAACGGTAGCGAGACCCCAAAACCGACGCCCGGCTTCCTGTGCAAAGCAATTCGGGGACTGGCGTCCTTGCTGAATATTTTATATCGCATCACGGTTCGAAATTGGACATTCCGCTCGTGGTCGAGCAGCGCATTGTCAACGAGGAAACCAACCGCCGGAGGCACAGCCATCCAGCCACAGCCCTTGGTCAACCTGCGCTGGTATTCTGTGCCGCTGAGCGTGATAACTGTAGCGATTCACAAAAGCCTAACTCCATACACCGGCTAGTTTCTCCATCGCTCTGCTTCGTGTACTGCAAAGTTCCAACCTCACAACCTCAGTCAGGCTTGCGCTGGATCCTGATTTGAATCGAATCGATTCGGAGTCGACTCAGTGATTTTATGTGTTCGTCGGGAATCGGAATCAGAGCTGATTCACTTGAAAGCCAAAGTAAGTCGTAATCAGAATCGAATCGCAAACTTGTCGCCGTTTAATCACCATTGAATCAAAACTGAATTGATTTGTGGTGTAAAAACTGACTGAAATCAGGGTCAGAATCGATTTCCAGCTTGGCGAATCCGGCTGTGAGTCGATTCACTTCAGCTGAATCGAAGACAAACCCAGTACGTGCTGTCAGAATATGAACATGACCAATATGACTTTTAATATGGACGGATCTGTTTCTTCTTTCCAGGAGAAGCAGCTAACCAGGGTGATTGAAAAGAATACTGAGTTAACGATCCAAAACAGTGATCTTCAACGACAAATACATGAGCTAGACAGCGTAAGTGGAAGGCGTCCTTCCCTATAAAGCCATAAGCATATTATCGCTAGCAAAAGCGAAGAAGGAACGTTGTCTATTTCTTTTAATGTACTTCGCTTTCCTTATTTTACCCCAAAGGAGGTAATATTCATGGGCCTTCTGTTATGCATGTTCGAAACGAAACGCAGCAGTCGTGCTTACATGAATGCCCAATATTCCTGGGCCATCCTTACATTTGATGAGGAAGTGGACGTTAACAAAGCAACTGCACGTTGGGACTGTGTTGCAGATAAGTTCCCAGTGCGCATCGCTTAAAGAAAGCTTGAACAGCGTTGGGACGGAATATGAGTCGGCCAAATTTGAGGTAGAAAGTCTAAGAGAAAAGGTTTCAACCCTGGAGTCCGTACTGAAGGTAAGATGGTGTCAAAAACGAAATGGTGTTGTATTAATCATTTGCTCCATTTCTGGCAGGCAAGCAGTCTTTCCTGATCAGAGTACTCTTAGCACCTTTTTCATTGTCTGTGTATTGCTAATCCATGCTGTTTCGCTACTACTGAAAGAAAAAAGCAATGTGAGGAAGGACAGAATTATCAGACTTTGTGCTGCGCTGTTTTCATTCATAGTTATCCATGAGAGGAAATTTATGGCCTACGTAACAAATACTGTTTGCACAGCAAATGCGCGATGCTGCTGAGCGCAAGAAAGAACTGGAGAAACAGCACCAGGAGGCGCAGCAGCAGCTGCGACAAAAGCAAGAGGAGATCCAAAAACTCACCAAGGTCTCAGAGACCGAAAAACAGGCCTCTTTGGATACAATACAGACTTTAGAGAGCAAGGTAAGCAGCCTGGGATATCCGCGGACTGCTGTGAAATTTACCAGCAGAATACACCAAAGCATCGATTTCGTGTGTCTCTCTCAACTGTTTATATATCTCCCAGTAATTTTCAGCGGTAGGGTTGCCACCAATACCATTATTAGGTTGATCCATCATTTCGTAGCTGTTTGCCTTCAGAAACGCATTTGACTGCAGGCTAAGACAGGAAGCACATCTTGAGGGGCACGATGTGCGCAACGTACCGCGCCTGTGCCTTCAGAATTTTAGTGGTCATTTGAAATACTGTTTGGCACATTGATTTTCCCTTGATGCATTTCTCAAGGACGGATTTTGATTTATTTATTGATCTGTTTCAGTCCTTTGTATGCGTGTAATTGCAAGTTAAAAGGTCACGCGCCCCCATGATATTGTTTCCCATCATTGCTGTTTATGAAAGCAGAACAATTGAGCTATCTTCTGATGAAAACTTCTACATTTTGTGCCCGGTGTTGGCGAAGGTTTTCGCCCACAGGAAGTTTTGTGCTGAATCTAGCCAGGCCACATGGTTTTATTTTGTTCTGCTACCTGAAATGAGACTCCTTCGGTCTACAGCCTTGTTGGTAATAGACGAAATGCAGAAGACTGGAAAAGAATAAAACAAAATGTCGTGATTGGCTTTGGCATAGGAAGCGATTAATTCAGTCTAGAGTACCAATATTTTTTGAGGAGGGGAATTTGTGTGCGAAGCTCAAAGCTGTTCACATGTTTATTCGGTGGTGGGACTTTTGTCCAACATTAGTGAATAACATTGTCATGGCCTGTGTGTGTCGTTTTTCTTGAACCCATTGTTTGGTCCTCGTCAGCGAGGTCTTTGATGAGGCGTCATTTTGCCGGAGGGATATCATGTGGGTCGATTCGACGTTCACGAAGAAGTTTGCTTACGACATGGAAAACAAACATTTAAGAGGAATCAAATACCGTGGCGCTGGGTCAAAGATCAACAGTGACCCCTTATCTTTCTATTTGCTTTTACCACGATGAGAAAAACCTAGACGCAGACAGACAGACAGATGTCAGACATCTGGACGTAATTTTACAGATATGAAGCAAATTCTTTCTGATGTTTCGCAGAGAACGTTATTCCATGAAAAGAAATGCAACATTTAGTGTTGTTTTCTAGACGGCATTGTTCTTATCTTTCAGACAGATGCTAATATTTTTTCGGGTGATTCCTAAGATCAGTGTCCGCTTGTTGCAGTTTGTGTTCTTGTAAAACAGCCTCTTCACTCCGCTCCCCGTTTCCCCCACTCGCTGGATGGCACAGTTCCAGATTAACGGCCGATTTTGTGACGTGAGTTCGGCGTGCCGTCACGGCATGTCCTTGTAGTCAGCCTAACCTTCTCCTGCCCATTTGCCAGCTGACCTGCGGGCCAAACGCCGAGTGCCAAAGGGTCTCGGACCGGTTGCAATAGATCGGGGGGACGGGCGCTCTGCCAGGTGAGCTGGTGAGCCAGGCTAACTCGTTTGATTCGTTCCGGCAGATTCGAGAGCTGGAGAAGAAAGCCGAAGTGCAGAATCTCCGGCACGAAGAGCTCATGCTCGAAATGTCTTCCCTGAAGAAGCAAAGCAAATACAAAACATCACAGGACGGCAGCCCGGAAGGAACGATTACTCCAGGTTGGACTTGTCTTCCCGCGTGGAACACGAACAGCCGGGTAGCAAGAGCCTCCAGTTTCTACCTATCGACTGGACTCTCTTTTGCTGCTTATATGAGATAACCCTGGATGAAGTTTGTCGATTGTCTGTCTCGACTCAATGACTGCTTGATAAATGGGTTGCGCGTAGATGAATGAGAAGCACTTGCTACAGACACGTAAATGAATAACGTTAAACTGCTTTCCATAAAGGCAGAACCTTAGGGCGTTCTGATGAATGAAAACACATTTTCAAGCACCCCTATTCAAGTATGCATTATATGAATTATATATATTATATACATTATATATATATATATATATATATATATATATATATATATATATATATATATATATCAATGACCGTTTGCTTCGTGTTTTTATTTAACCCGTCCTCAACTGGGGGGGCAGTTGACTGCCCCCCTGAGGTTTTTCTGGGATTGCGAGAGAACCAACAAAAACAGAGTCACCAAACTTTGTGTACCTTTTGCTCCATACATTTTACGTCTCATGTCAAAATTTTGACCTCAGGTCAGGTCAGGTGTCTGACCTAGGCCAGGTCAAACAGACCTACGTCAAAAAAGTTTAGCGCCCTCTAACTTTTTCGCAAAACAAGATATCTCAATAATACTTTCAGGGATTAGTGATCGTGATAGATTCAACAAATCTGCTATCTCGGATTTTTCGGAATTTACCGGGTCATTGACCTAACGTCAAGCCCATTTTTAAGACATATCGCCGTTTTTTCTGAAATTGACCGAATATTCCATAACATTTTTAGTGTGGAGTGAAGCAGACATCTAGTTACCGTCATTGGGCAAAGTATCAGTGACTTCCAGCCATTGACCGTAGGTCAGGTCACGAATAACTGTAGTGGGCCAAAATGTACCACCGTCAAAATCGACCATGAATTACTCAGAATGGGTAGAAAATGGCAGAACTGGCTTGCACAGACGTAATTAATACCAGGAACCTCAAAAAGTTTGAAAAAGTAGCATATTTTGGAAATAAACAGGCTCTCGCGAATAAAGCTCCGCCAACTTTGTAGATTGGCAACTAATCAATTTTTCCAAAATTTAAGCATGAGAAACCATCACAAGAACCACAAAGATCAATAAAATTTACGAAGATCGTCTTTTTTCGCGAGAATAAAGGAACGCTAAAATTAGTTCCCGTCAATTTGGTACCGCATACGGCAGCGGCGCACAGTGACGGCTGACGGGAGAATTACGGTGTCTTTAACTCAACGTTTCGGCGTATATATTGAACAAATCTGGGGAAATTAGACGTGTATCGGCATCTGCGGACATTTACTTGTGCGCTGGTGCCTTTACCTATGCGTTATTAGTCACAGCTCTTGAGATTCAGGCTATTTCTTGGTCTCATGCAGTCGGCTATGAGAAAACATATATAGGGCGTAAATTGGCTTACATATTATCTAAAACTAAAAATGAGACCAGTTTCGAGCTCTACTCGTGACAGGCTTTACAATGGTATGCTTATTTTTATCGTGCGACCAACCGTTCGTGAGTTAGAGGGGGGGCAGTCAACTGCCCCCCCCCCCCAGTCGCCGGTGTTGGGGACGGACCGACGGTCGTGCGCGGGTTAACTATGTTTGTCTTACCTTTGCTCCCGCAGTCATGTAATGGGCGCAGCGTTTTGTAATGCTGCAGAATCATTCGGCCATCGGGGACTTGACTAAGTGGTGTTCAAATGACACTGCATCTCTTTATCGAATTCTCTGAACATCTCTCTTGTCTCTGTCCAATTCTCTCAGCTCTCTTCTTCGCTTTCCCATTCCAAGAGCCTTTGAAAATGCACCATCGATCAATGCCGGGCCTTCTGCCTGTGTTCCGCCCGCTGCCGGTCCTCTCGCCCAGCTGTCTCTGTGTGTGCGGGGCTGCGCCCTCTGAGACGAGACCGTCTGTTGCCAGACTCGATGCTGCTGTCGAACGAGAGTACTGCTCGCTCGACGCCGATCGGCACGGCCATCACTCCGGCCAGTCTGGAGGCTCTGCCGGAGGTCGACGAGACGCCCTGTAAGCGCCCCCCCCCCCCGCCCCGCCCTCCTCCGTCCCTGCCACGTCCTTCGATCATCGTGCGTCCTCCAGAGGCACTGGGTGTGCAGTTCAAGGGAGTCAACATGCACTGGTCTGGCTTCCGTGTCTGCTGTTTGGTGGAGGGGTGACCATTTTCAGGGGGGACGTTTGGAGTTTGAGTACCTGCGCCTTTTTAGGAAAACGGGTTGATTGAATGAGTGTACGTGGGTGAATGTGGTGCGGTAGACGGAACGGAGCAGCAGCCAGGCAAAGGATGGCCGCTGTTTTACAGTCTGGTCCCAGAGGAAAACAGACATCCAGTTTCCAGCTCGTGCCTGTACAGGACAGATCTCTTCCACCTTAGAGATGGACAAAGTCAGGGCTCAAATCGAGAGCGACACGAAATTTTTGGCTGAGTTAGACAAAGCCCGGTCAGCTTTAGGTAAGATGTCCGCTCGTGTCATCAGCACGATTGTTTGTCATTGTCTTTCATCGTGATTATCGGTCTCGAATTGTTCGGCAACACCACTGGAGTGTTGTTGCTGGTGTTTGTTTCGCCTTCTTTGCCGCATATTCATGTAAAATGTCTTGTAAAGCTCAGGCCAGATCACTTGGCTCTATCTGTCGTCTGTTTTGCGAAGATTGGTGCGTTTGATTTACGTGTCTGAAATATCTGTGAACTGTGTATGCGGGCGAGTATGTTTTGCTATGCTGCATGCTTTTGATGCCCTTTCTCATGCTCTTTTTCTCTTTTTGCTCTTTCCATGCTCTTCACGCCGCGGTTTTGAGCACTGTTCCTCGTTTGCCGCAAGAATGGCTGGCAGCCTATCGTTTCGTGGCGTCACCGTGTGCCGGTTGGCAGCGCTTGCGGCCAATCGGCTGTGGCAGTCGCGGCCCACCATGCCGTGCCGGACCTGGCCATGTGTCGACTGCGCTGCCGTGCGGCGCCGGGCTCCGTCTGACAGTCGCCCGCCGCCCCCTCTCTGTGCCTCCTCAGGCCGCCTCTGCTGGGTGTCCCCGCCCCGCCCCCGGCGGCGGCGCCACGCTCCCCGTCGGCCGCCGGCGCCCCGCCCGGCGCCGCCGGCGGCGGCGGCCGAGCGGCCGGCGCGCGCTCGCCTGCTGCCCCGTCCACGCGTGCCCCACCCGCACCCCGACCCCGCCCCGGGCCACGCGGCCGCGGCCGACGGCCGAGCGGCGGCGCGCAGCCGCAGACCGGCCAGGAGAGCAGGTGGGCCGCAGCTCAGCGTCCCTGCTCGCCGCCCGCCGCCCCCGCCCGCCGCCGCCTCGCTCGGCCTTAGGAGACTGCTTCGTAGTGTCGGCGAGCTGCCCGTGTTGTCCCCGGCTGGGCTGGACTGCGTCTTAATCGCTCGACAGTAGATAGTGCTTACCCGGCTGGCATCGTTTTCAGTGCATCCCGAAATTAGCGGCGTTTGGTTGCTGCAGAGAAGTCGCTTTGCCAGAGCATATGAACAGTCACGTATTTGTTTTGCGGCATTGAGACAGACTGTAAGACCTAGAATGATAATGCACTCGAATAGATTGCGCCAAAATGAATCAATCTGCTGGAGTTTCCTTAGCCATCTCCAAACCGCGTAGAATGGTCGAAAGCGTTAGGAATATAGTCCCCGATATACGTATGACGTAGTTATATCATAGCATTCATACGCTGTAACGTATAAATGTCATTTGCATAGTTTCAGTAGTGAGAAGAAACTTGGACCTTGTTTTGATATCACTCACATCTAAGATTCACGTGATTTTATTTTCAGTCTCTTTATCTCGGCCCCGACTGGTGGGGGGACAGTTGACCGCCCCTCCCTCGAGTTTTTTTCCAGAATTGCGAGAGAACGAATAAACGCAGCGTCTCGAAACTTCGTGTAACTTTTGCTTGATCATTTTGCACCTTGCGTCAAAGGTTTGACCTCAGATCAAGTCAGTGGCTGACCTAGGTCAGATCAAGCGAGTCTTTGTCTAAAAAAGTTTAGCGCCCTGTAACTTTTTCGCAAAACATGATATGACAATAAAACTAGTGGTTGATAACCACTTAAGTTTTCCAAAATTTAAGCATGAGAATCCATTACAAGAACCACTAGGATCAATAAATATTGCATGGAAAGGCCTATGTCACAAAAATAAAGAAACGCCAAAACTGTTTCCCGTTAATATCAAACCGCGTTCGACTATGGCGCCCGCCAGCAGTCGGCGCCAAAATCGCCGTGTCTTTAACTCAACGTTTCGGCGTATATATCAGACAAATCAGAAAAAATTAGATGTGTATCGGCGTCTACGGTCTTTAACCTGTTCGTTGGTGGTTTTATTTAGACTTTATTAATCACAGCCCTTGAGATCCAGGTCGCTTCACGGTTTCATGCAATCGGCTGTGAGAAAACATATATAGGGCATAAATGGCCTTCATATTATCCAACACGGAAAATGAGACCTGTTTTAAGCTCTCCTGGTCACGGGCTTTCCAACAGTGAGCTTATTTTTATCGTGCGACCAACCGTTCGTGAGTTAGAGGGGGCGGTCAGCCCCCTTCCCCCAGTCGGGCGTGCATGGCGCCGGCGGCCAGTCGGGCGCGGTTTAAAATAACGTCCAAAGGAACTAAAACTTGACCTGACCATATATTTTCGGCTTCTTTTACTACCATGTGTACCGAACTCGTTTGCAATTTGCTGCTTTTAGCACCACTACGAGGCTGCAATGACAAAGCTCTTGAATGCCGACAACCCGAGCTGATACCTACCTCTCCCATCGTCGGGCATGTCCTGCCTCTGATGCCGGCGCTGTGACCGGGTCGCGTCCGACCGGCGACCCCTGACCGGCCGGCTGTGCCGCAGGGCTGGTGAACTCGGTGGCCGGCAGCGGGCAGACGCCGGCGCACCCAGTCTACTTGACGTCGGCGCCGCTGCCGGCCGGGTACGCGCCGCTGGCCGGCGAGCCGCTGCTGCCGGCGGCGCCGTTCCCCGGCTACCCGGCGCCGGGCACCGCCCTGATGCAGCAGCTGCCGGCCGGCTACAGTCTGGAGCAGGCTGTGCACGCGCTGCCTGCTGGACAGGTGCCGGCCGTGCCGCCGACGATCTACAGAGACGGTACGGCCGGCCGGAGCCCTCCCCCCCCCCCCATTCAGGAGGAGAGGGTCACTTCGAGAACCGTCCCCACGACAGCCGCGCCAAAAAGCCGGGCTTTGAGCAAGGGGCATCCGAGTGGTAGCTGATCTGCCTAGAAAAAATGCAAGTGTCCAATTGTTATAGGCGTAAGAAATTACTGAGCAAGAGTGTTAAATATATTATTACATCTTTCATATATTACGCCGATAAACATGTTTTGTTACGCCTACTGACGTCCGAAAAGCAGGGCCCCGGGTGCGTCTGGGCTCTACAATGCCAATTTCGTCGAAATGCGCAACACGCTTGATATTTGTTGTTGGCACCGACAGTGGCGTGGATCAGCGCAGTATTTGTCCCGTGAAAGCTGTTGTTGGGTTTTCCGCGACATTTGCAACTGATTCTGATCTGTTGCGACAGTGATTCTGATTCTGATCGATGCGGTCGCGACGTTTCAGACAAGGCCAGTCTGATGAACGGCACCGTTCCGGGTCTTATGCCGGCGAATCTGGCGCCACAGCTGACCACAGCCCCCCAGCCAGGCGTCGTCGACGTGCTGGACATCCCTGGCAAGGGCAAATGCCAGGTCTTCATCGCCAGGTGGGAGCCCAGGACATGTCCACGTCTCAGCTTGTGTTCGACTACGCGAACGAAGCTAAGCTCTGATCGTCCGATGGCGGCGATGTGGTCGATTTCATAACCGAAGCAGGGCGCCTCTATCGTAGGGTCAGCCGAGGGAGAGAGGAAATCACATTGCTGAATGGTAGCAGCAGTTGGCTTGATTATTTTTGAGTGGTAGCCTCTCGGGCTGGGGCGGGAATTTATGTCTCCTCGTTTTATGTCGGGGAACATACCATTTCGTTATCGTCAGCGCCGCCACACGACCACGCCGAGACGCTTGACATTGTGATGCAGGCTCACGATTCAAAGCGCTGCCCACTGGTGCCGTTTTATACAGCCCTCCTGGGCATTGCTGGTCTCGGGGGCCTCGTAAATTACCGACTGGAGTATCTCTGCCCGTAAATCAGTCCACAGCGAATCGCTAACAGATTCTGTCGCGTTATCCGTCGTGCTCCCCCTCCACGCCTCGCAGCGGCCGGCTCATGCCTCCTGCTGCCATCTGTCGGCAGATACTCGTACGATCCGTTCCAACACTCGCCGAACGAGGCGCCCGAGAGCGAGCTGCGCCTGAACGCCGGCGACTACGTGCTGGTCTGGGGCGACATGGACGAGGACGGCTTCCTGGACGGCGAGACGCTGGACGGCCGGCGCGGCCTGGTGCCCTCCAACTTCGTCCAGAAGCTGGTCGGCGACGACCTGCTGGAGTTCCACCGCCAGGTGGTGGCCGGCCTGCGGGACTGTGACCAGACGTCCGTCTCCACCTCGGTGCCGCACGACCTCGACTTCAACTCGGCGGACGAGGCGTTCCTCAGCAACCTCGGTGAGCAGGCGCCGGAGGACGGGCTCGGTCTGTCCGTGTTCCCCCGCTGTTTGAGCGGTATTCGGGACGCTCTCTTTGGCTTCACTCGCATCGTCATTGTTACTCGGATGTCTTCTTGGCGGCCTGCGCTGAGCGATGCGTTTCGGCCTGTCATCCACGGCTGTTCCGACTTTGATCGTGGGCCGCTCGTGTCCTTGCTTGGCCGTTCGTCGGCTACAGTGTACCCGTCACAGCGCCGGCCGCGCCGCCGCCCGTGCCTGGCGGGGCGCCGCTGGCCACGCGCCTCCGTCCTGACTGTCGTAGTGCCGCCGCCCTGTGCCGGCCACCGTCTGAGCGGGCGGCGCCCGGTGTTCTGACATGGTTGTGCCGCCCGGCCGCCCCATGGCTGAGACTGGTTCTCTTCCGTAGCTCACTTGCGCTACAATAAGCACGGGGCTCGGATAAAGCGCAAAATGCCGGAGTTGCAGCGTGTACAGACATACAGGCCTCGTACGTCCGGTGGACGCGCCACCCGCAGTAGCTGCGCGCTTTTTGCCACCTATTTGGCGTGCCTGGTCGCATGACGTGCATTGCTCTTGAGCCGTATCTGTATGCCACGCCAGGATGCACTTACCTACGTTGCGTATTTGTTTCTTTTTGCGTGGCCTTTACCATTTGCCTAACTCCTTCTCCATCTCTCTTGCTACCTTTCCCCGTCTCTCTTTATTTGGTCTTTTGGATATCCTTCCCTCGTCCCCCTTTTTACGTTCCTCTCTCTGTTTTACTGTTCACATGTATATAGCGCGCATCCTGATAAACCATACATAGCGGTATTTGAATACATGGAAGGCTCCAGCATGCGTTCGGCTAGAGGTTTAAGTGCCCTTGGCGTATCTTAAAAAGCTTTGTTTTGACGACCTTTTGCGACCATGGTTTTGATAATGACTCGTTATCATTATTATTTGTCGATCCTATTATTATTATTATTATTTGTCACCAGATTACAGAAAACTCAATTTGCTGCACGGTTTCGTAATTTGACAGATGCCTTTCTTTCATCCATCTTTTTCTGAAAATAAGTGTTTTGTCAATGCCAAAATACCATTGCATCAGGTCGCAGGACTAACGTGCCTGTGCATTGTTACGTTTCTTAGTATTCAGCACCAGCATTTGGTAGATATGCACTGTCTGCAAAATGCCCCTTCATTTGCACACAAGCGAAGAAGGCCGCAGTGCTCTGGCACGCGACGACTGCTTTTATTTTTATTGAGGTTATTTACATATTGCACATTTTAGTTAAAAGACATACTTCCAAAGACTAATAAAGCAGCACCTCAAAACCTAGTTTCGGCAAGCGAGGCTGAGTTGCATCCCCTGTTTCAGCTTACATTGCCATGTGTTGCGCTTCATAGAAGAAACTGCACCTTTTACCCCCATGTTGTTGAACCAGCGAATGCCAACGGAGATTATCTAGCAT
This sequence comes from Capitulum mitella, assembly GCA_030062745.1. Classification (NCBI taxonomy): domain Eukaryota; kingdom Metazoa; phylum Arthropoda; class Thecostraca; order Pollicipedomorpha; family Pollicipedidae; genus Capitulum; species Capitulum mitella. The sequence continues at coordinate 38,368,791 of CP099839.1, forward strand.
GTATTTAGGTCCTAAAAGGTACTTAATGTAGGTTCCTTCTGGCTTGCATCGCTTCGTCGATTATCTCTCTCGTTTTATATGTAGCCATATCGCCGTGTGGAACACAGTTATAGTCACGTAAAAGTAGGATAATCTCTGGAGGTAGATTGTTTTACGTATTCCGCTCCTTATAGGTTAATTTTGGCTTTTTGGATGCCAAGATATCGATAGAAGGTGACGGCAGATTTCACAAAAAGCACTATCACATTTTGCACCGAATCGTAAGCGACATGCTCATGCACTGACGAGCAGCGTGAAATAGTAGAGACTGTTATGCGACCGTTCTGCCGCCTGATTGGTAGTTCAGCCGTGACGTGTCTATCTGGGCCTGCGCGTGACCCCGCCTACATGCCGGCCGCCCGCAGACGAGTACAACAACCGTCACGCGCCCGAGGAGTACCCGCCGGCGCCTCAGTACGCCGGGTACGGCTACGAGGGCTCGGTGTTCAGCGACGAGGACGAGGAGGACCACCTGGGCGGCTCGGGCCAGAGCGCTGGTGGGTGGCGTCGGGCGACACGTGCCTAGTCTTCAGGGCTGCGCTGTGGGGTTTTGGGGAGGGACGGAGGGGGAGGGGTACAGCGCTCATCGCTGCAAGGGTGCCCGAATTTCTCGTCTTTTGCCCTTGCTGCTCGGTACCCTCATCAGTCCCGTGAGCTGAGTGGTGCAGAACTCCCTTTTCATCGTGGAGGAGCACTATATGAGACAGAAATAGGTGGGAAGGGCGTGCAGCCTTAGGATCAGTAAGTATTCAGAAGCACGCACGACCCCAGGCATGTCAGGAGATCATGTAACGTCAAGTGTCAACTCGTAAAAGTGAGCTTCAGATTGGTCGCACGGCATTATTAGTTGGTGTAGCGCAAGGTTCTGCGTTTGCGAGACTGTGTCGGGGAAAACTCTCGCTTGGGATATATATATATATATATATATATATATATATATATATATATATATATATATATATATCCAGTTTTGTTTGTTGATTGACACAAATACCAGCATGATATTTTGTCTTGTGCAACATAGTTCTCGTAGCTTAACTTGAGTTCTTAGAAGGCCCTAGGTTCCAAATCTCTAAAGTACAAAATATCAAGAATCGAGCAGACCAGTTGTCACAGAATATTAGCTTTACACACTCCTGACGTACCACCGCTGCCCTAGTTGCTAACAAAAAGATACCATTGAAATGCACATGAGACGAGGCATAAATCGCATAGCGCATTTTTGGACGGACTGCCTAGGTAGCCACTCTAGTGTTGTTGACACATAACCTTTGGTAATGCGGTCTGGACCTTCCGGCTTTCACCGTGCCACCACGTCTTCGTGCGTAACCCACGGGCTGACGGCCAGTTCTATCTCACCAACCAGAGCTCTTCTTCTCGGTGCTAGTCCCGCCCCCGCGCCAGCTGACGCTCGAGCGCCAGCTGAACAAGTCGATCGTGATTGGCTGGAACGTGCCGGAGGCGGCGCCGGGCACCATCGACTGTTACCACGTGTATGTGGACGGTCTGCTGCGAACGACGGTCAAGGCCACGGAGCGGACGTGCGCCCTCATCGAAGGCGTCGACTCCACCAGGGTGAGCCGTCGGCGAGCCAGCTTTTCGCCGATGAAGGCGGGCTGTGAGCGAGGTGGGCACGAAGCTTGTGGCTGATCAGGTTTTCTTCTGGTGGCGTAAAAATGATCTTCTCGTGGCTTGCATTGATACATGATGCGAGATGACAAATTGAATGTTTTTTTATAGTGTTTGTTCTGATTAACCTTTCATTTTGGTTTTGTTTGTTTGTTTGTTGTCCTCCAGTGATTTTTTTCATGTTGAAACTCTGAGAGTTAACGTCAGCATTTCTTTCTTTGCTGGTCTCGGCAGATCCAGTGACATTGCATCATGCCTCATGCTTGTATAAAATCCTGAAAGTCTGATTACCACGTTCCGCCTGACTGCAAAAGCTTGCGTTGGTATGAGGTCACTTTTAGGTGGAATATATTTCTGACCCTCCTGATCCATTTTTCATTTGCCTTCCCCCGTCAAATTCCGCGTGAATTTTGACAATGCCCCCTCTCACTGCGCGTTCGCGTTGTGCCCGGCAGCCTCACCGCATCAGCGTGCGCTCCGTGACGCTGAACCGTCGCACGTCACGTGACGCCGCCTGCACCATGCTGATCGGCAAGGACGTTCCTCTGGCTCCGACGGCGGTGCGTGCCACAAATATCACCTCCACCTCGGCAGTCATCTCGTGGATGCCCAGCAACAGCAACTTCCAGCACACGGTGTGTGTCAACAGCGTGGAAGTGCGCACAGTCAAGCCTGGCGTGTACCGGCACACCATCACAGGTCAGTCTACCGGCACATCATCGCAGTTCGCTGATGTCTGCACCATACCTTCCCTGGTCAGTGTACCTGTGCACCGTCACAGAGCAGTGACGCCCAGGACGCAGCGTCACATGTCAGTCAACGGACAGACCAGCACGGACCAAGGTTGTGTGCGCGACGGCGGCGGAGGACGGCCAAGTAAACATCACGTCAGCACGGGTTATTATTCGAACAACCTAGTGGACCGACACAGTATCGCGGTCCGGTAAACGCCCCGAGTAAACGCCATTCATCTTCACGCCATCGACAGGCTTTCTGGTGTGGACGAGACCCACCCAAAGGCGACCCATGAGTGTTATTTGAATTGGTCTAGTCTCGCCCTTTGCGACACTGTGCCGCAATTCAGGTAGGACTGTATCCATTCTTCACGTGTGCCTTTCATGATTCTTGCGAAGGTTGATTGTCTGTGATCGGCTTGCAGGCATCTCTCCGAATACCACGTACAGAGTGAGCGTGAAGGTGAAGAATATCACGGCCCCCCAGTTTGCCAGCCGGAACTCCAAACATCTGGAGCGGCTCGCCACCCACATGGAGTTCAGAACTCTGCCGAAAGGTCAGCGCGCCGCAATATTGCTCCAGAATGTATTGATATGCATCGAGCGTTTCGTCTGTCGAAGCCAATCCAATTTGCCGGCGGCCTTCCTTCTTGAATCTCGTTTTCACTCGACCCCAGGCGCGGTCTCATGAGCCCCGGCCTCGATAGATGCTCGGCATTCGGGGAAGGTCGAACAGTGCCAGACGTTTGAGGCGACCTTTAGTTGTCTTAGAACAAGATAACTTTTTGGAAAGTTACCGTCACTCATTGTCGTTTTCAGGCGACGCAACGTCGACGCAAGCGTTCGACGTTGGAATTTGCGTTTCAGAGGAAGTGCATTGCCTTGAAATAACTGGGGGATTCAGTCATCGACGTTATCGTCTGGATAGCATCTTTGTCATGTAATTTTCTCTTTTACATGTGATATAAAACACATGGAATGCATTACACAAACGATATATCTGTTTCTCCTTTGCTGCGAAGGCTGGAAAGGTAAGGAGACACACTGCACCAACAATCCCAGTTAAAGCGTAGAGATGTTTTTATATTTTTTTGTGAATTGTTTGCAGTTGTCCGGGTATCGTTGCTCCGAGGACATGTAATTACATGCTGCGGTTTTCATTTAGTGGTCGTGCTTGTTGTCATTTTTATTTTCCCATTTGCGTAGTCTTATGGACTCGACGTTTGGGTTTGAACAACGACTAGGTACCATACGTCACCGATTTCAAACGGCTCAGAAAACCTCCAGTATGAGCCAAACAGTGCCGGTCGGCCCAACCGGGCGGCTGTGTGGCCGTCTGGAGGCCTCCGTTCGGCCGCTGGCCGGATCTGGGCGGGCGGCTGGACGCCGTCAGTCAGAGAGCCGCCCGCCGAGACGGTCGGTCGGCCCCGACTGCCGGCCGCGCGCTATTTCGGGGCGGTGTCGGGCGGCGGGGGCCGCTATTGGCGGCGCTGGTTGGCGGAGGCGGCTGTTGGCGGTGTCCGCCGACGGTGCCGAGTCCCCAGGGCCCGTGTCGCGACCCCTGACCCGCGCCGAGCCGCAGTCGATCGCGGTCGACTGGGAGTGGATCCCACGCCGGACTGTCGCCGACGTCCTGCGCAGGCTTCTCCAACAGACCTTCGATCGTTACAGTGCATACGAGCGGCGTCGTTTAAAAGACAAGTTATGGTGCGAATTTGTCGTTATTCAACATCACCAACGCGTAATAAGTATCTGCTTCCACAAGTTACTAAAATGAGGCAAAGAATGAAATTTTTGCTTGATGCGCAGTAGTCGTGATGAGAAATGCGAAATCCTAGACTTAACTTCCCATTGCTTACTGAGGCAAAACGATTTGTCTTCGAGGTTATTTTCCTTTGTACCACGCTTCACAGATAGATAACCAGCACCATTATGCCTTATTGATCTTTTGCCAGTTGGGCAATTATTCAGTGTAATTTGATAAGTATGCGCGGGATATAATCCAGAGTGAAGCTTCCCCCGTCCAAGACCGTGCTGATCAGTTAGACACGTCAGAAGCGACAGAATTAGCCTTCGGACGATATTAGCCTCGGGCATTTGAAGAAGCTTTGTATGCGATGTGTCTGAGATTAGGAAATGCGTTGTTCTCTGAAATACTCAGGATATAAATATCACCCACGAGCCACAGCCGCAGTCCGAAGAGTTATTGCTGCCCCAGATGCATAAGGGCTGCAAATTTCAGGTTGAAAGGCCATCTTTATAAATGGCTTTCTGCAGCGTAAGTTTTGACATCTGAGAAACAGCGTTTGACCCTGACTTGAAGTGACATGACGTCAGACGTTCCTGAACCACCCATGGACGAGGAGTGTGAGCTAGGACCTTAGGCATTGTGTGACCTGAGCTGACCTGACCTGACGTGACCTCAGGCGTTCCCGACCCGCCCGTGGACGTGCAGTGTGAGCTGGGACCGCAGGAAGGTAGCGTGCTGGTCACCTGGCTGCCCGTCACCATCAACTCGACCTCGGGCACCAGTAACGGCGCACCGGTTACCGGCTACGCCGTGTACGCCGACGGCAAGAAAGTCACCGAGCTCAACTCGCCGACAGGTGAGTGGGACGGCCGGTGGAGGCCGGTGTCGTGGCGGCCCGACGCTGGCGCGATGTGGCTCCGGAGAGGCTGGGGTCCAGCGGCAGTCCGCAGTCAGATAGCCGGGCTCGATGTGATCTTGATTGTCCTTCCCCGCTGGCCTCGACGCTGCAACTGTCTTGACGGATGTGTTTGAATGACAGGTAATCCTAGCTGAGGAATTCCAGTCGAATTGGCTCTATAATTAGAATTAGAGTTAGACTTAGCTCAGCAGCAGCTAGTTTGGATTAACACGTGCGGATAAAGACCTGTATATGTCGGTCAGTTGTTGCCCGGTGTGGTCCGTTTAGTTCCTGAAATAATTTACATCATAACATCGGGAACACGGTAGTCGATCTCCTGAGTCTTGTCAAAAAATGCCTCGCACAAACTCGGCGGTAAATGTATGTCATGCTATATATAGCTCGTTGCGATAGAATAGCGCGTATAAGAACAGTGATACATACCGCGAGACAACTGTAGTGCGCAGCGCGCGTTTGGTTGAAAAGCCAGATATTTCACTTGGTATCTAACTCACGGAATACACCGTAAGTGAGGCCTCTTGGCCAGCGACCCATATAAGTTGTTTCCATGTGCAAAGCTTATGGTCCCTTTTCTCTCAGAATCATTAATAGGCAACCGCAACTCCAACGCATGCCAATAGTGTGAGAAACATTAATATTTCAGTGCTGTTTCTTTCCATGAAACGTCAGTAGATGTAACGTTGATTGCCACAAAGGTTAGATGCTGACGGAAAAGTCAGACGTATCGCCGTTCCGCTTGTCCCACAAGCCAGGCCCCAGACAAGGACATGGAGCATTGGCAGATAATTCACTGCCGGAATGCGAGCTTTCAGTAGCATATTACGACGAATTGTTCGTTTTTTATCCCTGTGTGTACGCGTTTTACAATTTTCACTGTGCATTGAGAAACCAGTCACATTTTGCCACATATGTTAAATGCCATTTAATATTTGTCTTATTATTTAATATCAGCATTCGTCAGTCAAAATACATTCACAACGGACTGCAGCACACTGGGCCGAAGCCATAGCATAATCTTGTTTTGACGTTTGAACTCCCTTCACGTGTTGAGATCAAGTCGCCGCCTGAACCGGCTGGGAGTTCCAACGGCAGTGGAACGTTCGGATGTGAGGTGGGGAGGAGTGCATTTTTAAGCAAGTTCCGTATGGCTAAAGCCACAAGGGTAATGTTCGGTTTTCGTGTTCAAGGAGGAAGAGGTAGAGGAGGACGCAGTGCCCAGTGTCTCAGTGGTCCGGTCGCCCCAAGGGAGCTTCGAAGATGACCCCAATGTATTAACTTTACGGTTTAATCCAATTCTAGCCCTACGTGCCATGCAACTGTTGTGCCAAGAACTTAAGATCCTCTCGTCATGAACTGATAGCATGGCAAGGTGCTGTGCGTAATGAAGAAGGTGTTACTCATACGGGAAATGGGCGGGGCATGTTTAGGCAGCTGCGGATCAGGACGTAGTCCTAAAAGTGCGTGGTTTAGTTCTAAATGCTCTCTGTAACAACGCTGTAACGCTCGTCTCTCCGTTTATTGTGTATTAAACCTTTGAGTCTGGCCATCCCGCGGGACTTTCCCTTATTCCGCCTCCAGCGTTTCTTTGGCCGAGAGCTCTTTCTGCCGTCGCATAGGGTCAGAAAGGCCCCGGTCCACTTTGCCGGCGTCCGGGCGCCAGAGTCGGACACCGCCCAGAGACTCGCCGCTGCCAGCTGGCCGCACATGTCGTCTCCGCCGGCGGCGGCGCGTGCGGAAGTGCGTCGTCGTAATTGGTGTATCTGGCCATCTGGTCTGGTCATGTCTGGCAGAGTGGAGATGTGGGCCGACCGGCCAGCCGGGCCGCGGGACGGGACGGGACGGGACGAGACGCAACACCTTCAAGTGACCATCGATCTGGCGTCGCCGGCGGTAACGATCGCCGGCGGCGGTCGGGAGCGCGGCCATCGGCGCCGCCGAGCCGGCCGCAGTCGACCCGGCGGCGCCGAGCCACCAGAGCGGGGACGGTCTGCCGCGCCGAGCCGAGCCGAGCCCGGAGTCCTCCGCAGACCCGAGAGTCCGCCGCAGGCCTGGGCGTCCGCCGCAGATCTGAGGGCCCGCCGCAGACCTGAGAGTCTGCCGCAGGCTTTGAAGTTCGTTACATGCGTGGGAGTCCGCCGCTGATCTGAAAGTCCACCGCAGACCTTAGAGTCCGCCGCAGACCTGGGGGTCCGCCGAAGACCTGGGAGTCCGCCGAAGACCTGGGAGTCTGCCGCAGACCCGAGAGTCCGCCGCAGCCCTGAGAGTCCGCACACCTGCGGGTGCGAGAACGGCGTCGGAACAGGCCACCACGTCATCTGCTGTGATCGCGTCTGGTAGTCTGCAGTTTCAAAAGAAGGCTTGACGTCGTCCCGACGTACACGAAGCGCCGTGATTTCGTCACGGCGCTGAGGACGCCGTACGCAGCCGAGAACTCCCCCGCTGCCCCTGACCGGTGGCGTGTCTCTCGCAGGCGACCACGCGCTGATCGAACTGCACAACATCCACGGCTTCCACCCGCAGCAGGTGACGGTGCGGACCAAATCGCGTGAGCTGGTGTCGGCCGACTCCGTGCCCTGCCCGATCCCGCTGCGCAGTCAGCGGAAGGTGAGCACCGTGTGGACCGGGGTCCTGCCCCCAGTCCGGCCGCGCCGTGCATGGTCAGGGGCTCGGGTGTAGTCGGCTCCGGCCGGGCAAGCACGTTTGTGCAGTGTTATGCACTTTTGTTACGGGTAGTTAAGCGTGGTCCCGCTCTGCTGCTTCCTTACGCAAATGTCGATTGTGAAGGCCACATCTGAATTTGTGACAGACAGTCGTCTGTAGGATTAGTACGTCTGCATTGGATTTGTCTACCGTTTTGCGTTCTGACGCTTCGTTTTCTAGAACCGGTTCGATTGCGTTAATGCGTGCGTTGACTTTGGTCATGTGTTTCTCACCGAAACCGTCTATGCTTTATCGTCAATCTGCTAAGAAGTATATATCTTCAGCCGCACCATCTGATGAAGTGCGGTTTTCTTCGTTGGGTGATATGCAGTTGTGTGTTTGGCATGGTGTCTGTTCTGTTCTGCCTGGCACGCTGCGTGTGCAGTAGTACTCTGCGAGAGCGATGTAGAGGCGCTCGGTAGAGCCGGCCCCAGTCGGGGACCGATGGTGGCCTGGGGGCGGACTGGGCATGCGAGCGCTCCTGTCTGCAGACGGAGCCGGGCGAGCCCGGCCGGGACAGGGCCGACCCCCTCCAGCAGCCGCCCGACCCCGAGCTCTACGACATCCTCAAACACACGGCCGAATCGCTGCCGCGGCCGCCGCCCAACTTCACTAGTCAGGTGCGTGCGCCGGCGGCCGCCGCCGCGTCAGTTCAGCTCGCCGCAGGCAGACGATGGGGAGGGAGTGCGACCCGACGCCTTGTGACGGGTACACCCTGCCGGTTTTGATCCGGCGTCTCGCGTCAGACGTGCCCGTTTCTGTCCACGGTCCCTCGCCGGTGGCTCGGGTGTGTACATACCGGCCGGCCCTTATCAGAGAGACGCTTACTCTTGTTCGCCTGGTCTCATGTCACAGAGGGACCAGCTCGCGCTCTAGGCAGCTGGGACAGGGAACAGCCCATGAACCTCATTTGAAATGACTTGCTGTTGTTCCCTTTTTGTTTTCAAAGTAGATTTTCATGTTTTGGTAGAATTGTCTGCTGAGTTAGATCGGTGCTGTAGAGTTATTCTTGTTACGTTCGGTTCGCGATATGTTTGATCATTCAGTTCTCTTTTTGGTTCAGCCACCCCGCTCTTTGATACGTTCTGTTTTCCGTCATTTTTCTGCCACTTGTGTACGATTTTGTTAACCGTTCTTTTCTGTTGACCCACTCGTGTCCCGCACCGCAGTACACAGATTATGAGACGGACGAGCTGTCAGATATTCCTGAAGAAGCCGAGAATGACCTCTCCGACACGGTAAGGCTTCAGCTGGTTATATTACCGTAATGCCTGTTGACACGGGCTTGGACCAAAGCTTCTACGTACACGTTTTCCTGACTGAAAGTATTACAGTGGGTGGGATTTTGCGTGGAAAAAGCATGAGTAGTGGAAGGATGTCTCACTTTGAATACATTTATGAGAAAGAAAATTATTATGAGCTTCATGGACCCGGAAGCGTTGTGCGGAGGATCTGTAAACTTTGGACGAACGACCTATGTTCAACAGTTTTGTTTTCGCTGAAGCTGAGTTTTACCAGTCGAATCACATGTACTCAAATGACGACGTCATGGCTCTTTTTCATGAACATCGAACGCTGAATTTTCTTCCTACGTATATTTGCTGTCATCGTCAGTGGCAATGTGTTGGGTTTTAGAATTGCCTTACGGCGGCACCACAGTGGTCCGAATGAAGCCAAAATGCATGGCTGGATATTTCCGAGAACTATGGGGAAGGTATACGTAGGACATCAGACCGCTTCTTTCCGGTCATTGCCATACACCTAATGTCAGAATCTCCGAATATCGGGGGATCCGTCCCCGCCGACCCCCGGAGTCGCCAGCCATGCCCAAATGTCAGACATGCCAGTACGATGAGCCCGCGTTCGCGAGCGTCCTGGAACTGCTGGGTCATTTGGACTAAAGGACAACAAGTTTCGCTGATTTGTTTCCTCCGTGGCCTCCTGAGAAGTGGCTGCGCTATCATTTTGATGATCGATGGACGGGGCACTCGCCGTTCTGACGTCGTGGCAATCGCAGAAATTGTGGTTTATAGGTCCATAAAAGCCAAGGCGAGATTTCAGATACACCGTACGCTGAACAGGCAACGATCCTCCATAGATCAAGCGCCGCACCGAAATGTGCAAACTTGTGTGGTCGACGAAATATCGGTGACGACTGACATGGTTGCGCGAGTTGTTATTGCGGGGGAGAAATTTGTGGTTTTTGGCTATCTTGGATCGTTTCAATGGTCACTTAATGGGTAAAGAGTTTTTTCAATCTATGTTTACTGTTTTTATGTCTTCTGTATGTTATATGCGAAGTTTATGTCCCCATGTTTACTGAAATTCACGTTTCTGCCTGCGAATGATAATCTTCATTTCCCTACGAAACCTAAGTTCGACGGGGTAACGTTCTCTGTGTCGTAATCTGAGTCCTCGCACGCGCGTTCCGTCCGCAGGAACAGCCCGTCGAGTCTCCTCGGATGAAGCCTCAGCACGAAACCACCGGCTCGGCGCATTCTTCCCCGCACGCCGGCCGGCGCCGGGTGCCGCCGACGGTGGCGCCGCCGCGCGGCCAGCAGTACAACCAGCAGGTGCTGGAGACTGAGGAGAACCTCAGCGACAAGGAGGTCTACCCCAGCGGCTACATGTCCATTCCGCAGATAGGTATGACGCGAAGGAGTATAGGCATAGAAAGGAACTGTACGCATGAGTGGTGGTGCGACCGTACAGAAAGTTTCCTTGGCGATACCGTACCATTTCATTCAATATATGGATAAGGACAAATTTTGATAACAGTGAATTATTGCCTTCGGCAGAAAAACGCAAGAATGCCGAAGCAACGTGCATAGCAGACGCTCTCTCACTTCAGAGTATTCTCATTTCACTAAGCGCTGCCCATAAAGGATGATTCTGCACGTGCCTGCGCCCCTTTCTCGGCGAGTAGATTCCATTGGATAAGAGGAACATCTACTCCACAATCGTCGTCACTCATTTCCCTCAACATTGCTGACGTGTTGGCAGAGATCACCAAGGACTCTGCGAGCGAAGGTCGCGGCTCGGTCGAGTTCAGTGAGGAGGACAGCGAGCAGCGAGGGCCCCGTGGCCGGCGGCGGCCGCCCGTGGAACGAGGCAGACCGGCGCCGCACGAGCAGGGCCGTGATTCCCGGCAGCCGCCGCGACACCGGCCCGACGACTACCGCGACTCGGCCAACTACTCAGGTCAGCCTCACAGACTGCAGCAGGAACGCTGCCAACCACTCACGTGAGCCGCACAGTCTACAGTGGCGACACTGCCGACTACTCAGGTGAGCCGCACAGACTACAGCAGGAACACTGTCAACCACTGACGTGAGCCGCACAGTCTACAGTGGCGACACTGCCGACTACTCAGGTCAGCCGCAAAGACTACGGCGGGAACACTACTAGCTACTCGTTTAAGCCAAAGGGATTATTGGGATACGTGCAGCACACAGCCAACCTCTCAGGTCGGCACGAGGTGGTGGCTGACAGCTATTGGGCTAGTAGGGCACGTCCAAATTTTTAGAGTTACTCTGTGACTCTGGACGGTCCTTGGCTCTAAGGTGGACAATAAAACTGAACAATGTGCGGCGCTTTTCAAGCACGACATTCATGGACGAAGATGTAAAATGGTGGTGCCTTTGTGCTGCATTAAGACGCTGTCTTCCACATGTGCCCCAGGGATGGCTGGCGAACACGAGGAAGGGTTGGGGGTCCGACATCCCCCCAGTATTCAGGGATTTTAACATTACGCGCATGGCAAAGGCTGGTAAGAAACGGTCTAAAATCCATGGGGATCCCAAGCCCCTCCCAATAATTTCCAGAAGTCCCAGACTTGCACACAGGAACCCTCAGGGACACTTTACTTAGAACCTCCATGAGCCAGCGTCCATTTACTTCCATGTTAGAACTTTTCATCGCGGATCATGAGCACGAAAAGCACAAGTTTTGGGACAAGACCAACTCCATATAGGACTCCACGGAAACTTGGCGCTGCCTGCCGACCGCGTGGTGGCCGATTTGGGACCCAGACTTCGGCCGCTGCCAGCCGCGGACGGTGTCTAGCAGCGGGCCGAGTGGTCGAAGCCCAATCAACTATAAATACCCGCCTGCTGCCATGAGCGATCTGAACATCACACGCGACCATCCGTGTCGTGGATCCCCGTATGACGGTCCGTGCTGCACGCGGACCGTCATAAGGGCTTTTTAAGACCGGCTGGCCACGTAGATTTGGACCGCTGCGGTCGCAACTGCCGGCTCGTGGCACGTGGCCTCTTTCGCTACCGACCTGCGTCGTAATCGGCGGGCATTATCCCGGCTCACGTCACTGTCCAAAGCGCGACGTTACCCGCCCGTGTCGCCAGGGCACCGCGGCGGCCCCAGTTCGACGTCCGGCGGGCCGGCGCCGCGCCGCGCCGCCGCCGGCGCCGGACGCGATGAGCGGATGCGCATCTTCGTGGCGCTGTTCGACTACGACCCGCCGCACATGTCGCCGAACCCGGACGCCTGCGAAGAGGAGCTGCCGTTCCGCGAGGGGCAGCTGATCAAGGTGAGCGGGCGGAGACCGGTGAGCGGCTAGTTAGCGGCGGCAGACTGGGGAGCGGGCAGCTAGCGGAGGCAGACTGGTGAGCGGGCGGTCAGCAGAAGCAGACTGATGAGCCGGGCGGTTCTACGGCGGTAAGCGGTGGCAGACTGGTGAACGCTGGTGTGCTGGCGAGCCGCTTTTGGAGGTCGTCTTTTGTCAGTGCGCAAGTGACTGACATGGTGACAGTTTGACCAGTTGGGTGCATTGCATTTTTACTTCCGTTATATTTGAAATAGGAAAAGTTGGATCACCTAGCCGAAGAGGAGAACGGTCTGTTTCACTTGGGAATCATTGAGAAGTTGTCTGTTGTAATGGGACCGTTAACTGGCTTACACTGCGAACGGATGTCCCGTTATCTCGCCAGATCTACGGCGACAAGGACGGCGACGGCTTCTACTGGGGCGAGGCGTCCGGCCGAGCCGGCTACGTGCCGTGCAACATGGTCTCCGAGGTGCAGGTCGACGACGAACGTCTGGCCCAGGAGCTGCTCAAGGACGAGGACCGGCCGCCTGGTGAGCGCGGGCGGCGAGACTGCCACGGCCGCGGGCTGCCGCGACCGGCTCAAACCTTGCTCTTTGGGGAGAGCGCGGAGAAGCTGGGGCGGGAGAGAATGCTAGTGGGAGGTGTGTGTGGCGCGGATATCACGTTCATGACACGATGCACGCTGCAAAATGTGCCTCTGAAACTCCGGCGGCGGACGAGGTTAGGCAGTGGTTAACAGCCCTGGTGACGCAACCGTTGGGGTTGCGGCACCAGGGCTGTTAATCTGCCGTCAGTTTAGCGACGGAGAATGTTGTCATCACAGCCAGATTCAGTGCTCAGACGGAGAGGCTGGGACGTCCGTCTTCTTTACGATGCACAGCTCGGTCCCGTGCGGCCGGCGGCGGCGGTGGCGGCGGCAGTAGTGGTAGCGGTGGCGGCGGCCGATCGCGGAGACAGGACCGGTGGGGAGACATCTACGCCAGCACGCCCGTTAGGAGGATGGTGGCGTTGTATGACTACGACCCGCAGGAGCTTTCTCCAAACGTCGACGCCGAGGTAAGCTTGCTGCCGAGACTGCCGGTCACTAAGCGAATAGAAATGGCTCGCAGGATGTGACCTGTTCAATGCGTCTAGAAGCATGTGTAGTCACTAGACGGACAGACATTGACGTAAAAATCCAGACAGGTACACACACAGCGTTGATCTGGTTATTTTGACATGTGAACGCGATTGGTTGGGCGCGTTGGAAGTGGTCATGCAGTGCCATTTTTGCTGTCTGAAAGCAAATTGTGAAAGACCAGACAGCCCAATTAAAATGATATATGTTTGGAATAGTTCATGTTTGTTCCTTATTGAAAACATGGAACAGGTTTATGATTTTATAAGTGGTAATCATAGTTCATTGTTCTTATTTTCGACTCATGGTAAGATGTCCTCTTTCCAGCAGGGAAATACGGACTACAGCCGTTATACTGCGGAAATGGCATCGTGATATTTTCGCTTACAGTTGCCTGTATCTTCATTTATTCTGGAACAAAAGTCTTACAATTGCGGTCAGGTCGTTCCTGATGGAACGTGATCCATCCCATTGGAATTATTCGAAACACTACTCAAAGTTGACATAGTTCTCATCTGATTGCTGTATGTTCTTGCCCCTGCGAAAACATTCGTCAGTGAGACGTCAAGTAGAAAATATTTGCAAGTACAACCGTGATTTTCTGGAGATCATCGTCCTGGCATCACGGCGTTTTCCCTCCCAGGTGGAGCTGTCTTTCAATACCGGTGATATTATCCACATATACGGCGATATGGACGACGACGGCTTCTACATAGGCGAGGTGAACGGCGTCAGGGGTCTGGTGCCCTCCAACTTCCTCACCGAGACTCCCCAGGTCAGTACCCTCGGGCGGCGCAGGCTGGTGGCCGGCAGAACGCGCTGCGTCTATCGCGCTGTCACTATCGGGAGGTCAACTTGTGTGCAGTAACGTGACGCCGGGCTTTAAATAGCTGTCACATTTGTAGCCGAGTCGTAAAACCACTCAAGGGGGAGCATGCAACACTCTGGCGCAGAATTCAAAATAACATGTGATTGCACCTTGGAGAAAGTGTGAATAATCGGGCACCACAGCATCGAGTCTTTGCGCTCTTTCTTTTGGACCTCCGATCTTGTTCGCCAGCGGGGCTGCGCGTCATATTTCTCGAGTGACTGCATTCGTCGCATAGGCGCATTCGGAGAGGGTCTCTCGGAGACCAGCACCCCTTACTCGGAGGAGCTTTACGTTTTTTTTTTTTTTTTGCTAAAGGAAAGACAACACTGTCCTTCCTTTTTGGACAAAGTGTTCCGAAGTTCTTCAGAGCACATTTGCCAAAACTGGGCCCGGGATCCCCTGACAGAGCCCTGTACGCGCCGCTGTTGTGGCGCCTGACAGCGAGTTGTCCTGCGTCGTGGTCTGACCTGCGGTGTGACCTGACCTGCTGCGTGCTCCGGCAGAACTACGAGCGGCGCCGGGGTCCGGAGCCGGCCGCAGAGCGGCGCGGACCGCCCGGACCGGGTGTCCACGGCCCGCCGCTGCCTCCGCGCGACAAGGGCGACTCCAGGGACCGCCGGAAAGGTGCGTGCCCCCGCCCGCCCCGATCCCCTGCTCCCCAGCCGTGCTCCGTGTGGCCTGCTGCGTGTCCTGTAGCTGCGGTAGGCCCGTGTGACTGAGTGTGGTGCCGCTGCGGGGCTTGCGCCACTGTTCGCCGCGGTGCGTCAGGCTCGCTCCGATGCGAGCCCTGCGCCTGCCTCTGGCCGGAAGGGCTCGGCCCCGGCCGGCCCTTCGCCAGCCGCGTGGCCAGCCACCTCTGTGCCCATGGCATGGCCTGTTTGGCAGTGTCGGCCACTCTCACGCCGGACTGGCAGCTCGCGCACGTGGGCGCGGGCGGCGTCAGGACCGCTTACAGGCGAACCACCGACCGGCCCTCTGCCGAGCCAGCCGCCGTAAGGTCGACCCGACCCGGCGCGGTGACAGGACTAGTGGCCGAACCCCTCCCAGCGGCGGATGGTCGATCCCCCGGCCGCCTGTGTTTCCTGCCTGTCGTCGTATTCTCGTCTCTTGGCGGTCCCTCGCCGTACTCTGTTTGTTCCCCGTCATTATTGCCTTGCTTGTAACCGACTTCCAATAACGTCGCGACCCTTTTCCTATCTCCGTCTTCATTTGTACGCTCGATGCTGTGTTTATCGTACTCTACGTCGTTCCTCGTCTGCCTCTGTTAATCAATCGGACTGTCCTCTCGTCTTCTGTTTCTCCACTAACTCCGCCCTCGGAGCTGGCTGGGCTGTAGAGTTCCACCGCCCCGGGCTTCGATCCCTCTCCCACCCTCTGTCGCCGTCTCTCTGACTCTGTCGTCTGTCTGTCCGCTCCCACTAATGGTGCGCTTTGGCTTTGTCTCTCCCCCTAGATCCCCCCATCTCTCACGTAGACGTAAAGCCCGAGCCTGCCGACGGGCCGCCGGTGAGTAGTGTCGGTGCCGTCGGCTGAGCACGCCGGGCTCCGGCTCCCGCCCGTCCGACGTCTGTCTGCCTGCATGCCCGTCCGTACCCCGTGTCGCCATGCACGGCACGCCGCCTCCACGCCTGCTGTTCGTAGTCGCGTCCGGTTGCGCTCCGATGGTTTGTCTGCTGGCTGCCTGAGGACGTTTAAACTGACCAGCTTGGAGCGTCGCAGGAGCTAACTCGCCGATTTCGCCGTGTTGAAGCTTTGGCACCGACGGATGTCGGCAGATGAGGGTCAGCCGGCACCCTGTAGTCGTTCGACGATCAAATGGAGAATCGTTATGCTCTGCATAGATCCTGACCGCGAGTCGCGTCCTAACCCGGGTGCTTAATCAACCGTTTAAATGTGAACATATAATGCGTAGACAATACTGCTTCGTACTCGACCCATTACGCGTCAGTATAACACATGTAGGCAATTTCAAACGGAAAAAGCACCCAGCGAATAAAGTCGATCCCCGTTGAGCTATTAACTGCTGGCGTCCCGCCTGCGTTTGTCCGAGTGATGCCCCAATTGCTCCCGACCTGTTTTCTCTCTCGTCACCCCCGGGGTCAGCCCTGGAGCCCCGGTCGCCCGGCCTCCCGCGCGACGGCCGGTCGAGTCAGCACAGTCGACAGTGCAGCTCACAGTAGCCTCGAACGCCTCGAACCAGCGACGTCAAACGTCGCTAGAGACGTCGCGCGCCGCCCGCCGACAGTCCCGACCCCAGGGTCTCCGACCTCAATCACACGCCTCTCTCTCTGTCTCTCCTGTCTGCCTAGGCTTAGGTGGCCTGTTGGGCTTCATGGTAAGTGAGGACGGCCGGCTGGGCGGCTGGACGGCCGAGCTGTGGGAGCCGCGGCCGCCGGACCACCGGCGGTGGCGGCCCGGACAGCGGCGCCGACCACCCCGACCGGCCGTCGGCGGCTGCCAGACCCGGGCAGACAGCGACTGCACGAAACTGCGGCTCAGAGAGCGTCCAAACTGGCGCCGGTGTCGAGCGTGACTCGCCGCCGGCGGCGAGTTTGAGGACGCAGTGAGCGGTTCAGCGTGGACTGAGAGCAATCGCTGTTGCCTGGGACTGGCAGTCGCGGATGGAAGTGAATGCTGACTGCTGGGGCTAGTTGGCGTTATCGCCGGGATAGAGCCGAGTGACTGTAAAGATAGTGATTAGTAACCAACCGGCAGATGAGCTTCTGCTGGTGCTGAAAATAGCGAGTAGACAAGGGGAAATAGCTCATGAATGGAACAGACTACCACTCTGTATTTCTTGTTCCTGCTTGCCATTTTTGGGCCTATGCAATGCAAAATCATTGGTTACTCCCTGTTAATAAGATTTCCGATCTTACACAAGTATTTTTCACGTAAACAGGCTATTAGATTCTTCATGGCACGCTGTTTTGGCAACCAAATTAAATATACCGATTGGTTTAACTAATATAATTGTAAACGGCTGCTGCTCCCTAAAGAATCAGCTGCTTCGCAGAAGAGGTTTTGTCGTCAGTTGTCCACTCAGTGCACTAATATTTCGCGTCAAATCCCCCTCATGCAAGGTAATGTTTGGAAGATGTTGGCAAGCATTGCAATACAGCGTGGTGGTACTAGTGAAGGAACTAGTGACTGCCGAGACTAGAGAGTAGTGATAGCGGGGACGTCGAAGATCGTCGCACCCTGTGACGGTTGTCGCACACCGGCCTAGTGACTAGCCCAAACCTCCCTTAGTGACTGCTAACACTATCCGAGACTGTCGCGAGCAGAGACCCCGCAGACCCACTTACAGCTGTACATTCCGGGCTGTGGGTCTGCGTTTGTTTATGCCGACCTGATTTATCGTGGTTCGATTCCGCAGCGTGAGCCAACCGGCATGGACTTTTGCCACCTCTACGCCCGCGTTTTTCTTAATGCTTTAACAACGGTCGGTGTCCCGTGTCCTGGTGACCGTTAAATGCAAGGCATGGACCTCGGCCGTTCCGTAGATCAGAGGCTTTTGCGATGCTGAGCACGATCGTTGTTCTGTGTGCTAGTGTATGTGTGCGCGAGTGAAACGCATGGCCTGAACGACCGGCGAGAATAGCGAACGTTTACTCGCCTTGCGAATATGGGGGAAACGAAAACAGATCCTGAAACAAGGAGCAAATGAGTTACCGGAGCAAGGATCGAGACGCACCAAGGACTTTACATGGGTTCTGTTTTTCTGTTTTATGCAGTACCTATATACCAGCCTGTTTTTTTTCTTGTTTTTTTGAAAACCAATTTTGAGACTCATCAGCTGCCGAACCCATCATTGACGAGCAAAGCTCCTGTGGAAACAGCACTGTATCCCGCGGACAACAATGGGTTTTGATCGGTGGCACTTTCCAGCGATTGTACAGCTATTGTACTACAGGACATCGTCCTCTCACGCACTCGATCTTGACCCTGCTTTACCATGCCGTGCCGCCCTAGCGGCGCTGGCAGCTGGGCACGACTCAGTGCCTCCCCCCGCCGTCTGGCGTCTGACGCCGCGCCCGCTCCGCAGACGGCAGGTCCGAGGAGCGAGACCGACCCGACGAGCGGGAGCACGCCGGGCGACGCCGCCAGCGCTGGTAGGCAGCTGCCGAACGGCGCGCCGCCGCCGCTGGCCCCGGCGGCCGCCGCCGCGTCGGCCGCCGCCGCCCCGCCGCCCGCCGACGCCAAGCCGTCGCTGTTGGGCGGGCTTGGCAACCCGGGCGGCTTCATCAAAGGGCTGGGCGGCGGCCTGACGGCCGGCAAGGTGCCCAACTTCATCATCCCTAGCGGAGCCGGCGCCTCGGCCGGCGGCGAGCAGGCGGCACAGCCAGGCGAGCAGGGTGCCGCGCCGGCCGCCGCCCCCGCCAACCTGATGCAGAAGCTCGGCGGCATGACGGGCGAGGCCGGCGGCGCCGTCGAGGGAATCATGTCCAAGGGCAAGGAGCTCATCTTCAAGCGGTTCGGCTTGTGAGGGCGGGCGGCCCGCCGCCGCCGCCGCCGGCGCCGCGGCCGGCCGGCGCGGGCGGCGGCGCGCCGGCCGGCCGGCCGCCGCGGGCCGAATGTACATATCATGCGGCCGGAACGCGCCTGTGGCGCCGCCACGGCGTCTCATTGTCGACCACGGCATAACTGTTACGGCTGCGCCGCGCCGGCGGCCGCCGGCCGGCCGCCCAGCACTCCTCCCTGTCCGCGGCCGCCTCACGCAGTATTACCAGGCCACGCCGGCTCTCGGCTTCTCGTGCAAATCATGTACTTCACTCGTGTCTCTTTATTCTGCCTCGAACCGGACGTACCGCCCCACGTACGTGTGTGTGTGCGCGCGTCCGTTTGCGTCTGTACGCGTGGGTGAGCGCGTGCGCACGTCACAGCCAAGCTCTCCCGGTGTAGCCGAGCGGCGAACGCGGAGGGCCGGCTCCTCTGTCATCCCGTGTTGGCGGTGTGCCTGTTTGGATATTTCCCTGCCCCGGCCGCGGACGGTGTGCGCCGCCCGGCCGAGCTGCTCTCACAGTCCAATATCGTCTCGTCAGTGTCGGTCAGTACTCTTCATTTCATCGGCGTGCCCCGTGGCCTCCGGTGTGGCGCGGGCCGCGGCGTCTGCGCGCGCGTCCGAGTGCCCGGACGAGCAATGCATTCCTCTCATACGTCGATATATCATGTTACAGTGATTTTGAATAGTCGTATGAATAAATATTTATTCCGAACACGGAAGTGTGGCCGCTTAGGTGGCCTGAGGCGCAGCAGGCGTTAAAGAGCTGTGAAATTACGATCAAATATGACGCCAATTTGCAAAAACACGAAAATCAGTAGCGGCGTCACACAGCATGCCTCACTAAAAAAAGCTAAAAAAACAATATCGGGCTGACTTAACAACTCGTTTTTCCCCACCCAAACGGGAAAACGACGTCGATAACACCCAATAAGTTCAACAGCGGCTTCGTCACCACCAGGCGAGCGCAGCCGTCTCCGCCAGCTGCCACAAATGCCGGCAGGCGTGCGTGGCTCTCACGCAGTGCTGACAAACATACGGCGACGCCACTGGCAAACGTCTGTGCGCGTCACCGTCGCCGTCACTTGGCGGCAAACCGGCCGGCAGCTGACGGTACCGAGCCGTTCCGGACTGACACCTCATCGGCCGGCGCACCAGACCGCAGCCCCAGCTCCGCTCAGCCGTCCCGGACTGACACCTCACCAGCCGGCGCTCCAGACCGCCAGAGATCGTTCCGGAGCGCCAGCCGCAGCCCCAGCCCCACTCAGCCGTCCCGGACGACACCTCATCGGCCGGCGCGCCAGACCGCCAGAGATCGTTCCGGAGCGCGAGTCGCAGCCTCAGCCGCTCTCAGCTGGGCTGCGGCAGCGTCTGCACGGCCCGCCGGATGTCGTCGATGGCTGGCGCCAGGGCGGCGGCCGGCAGCAGCAGCACCCGGCGGCAGGGCGTCAGCCGGGTGTCGCGGTCCGTCCACCCGCCGTCCACGGCCGTGTCCGTCTCGGCCGCCACGCTGAACTCGAAACTGCACTCGGCCGCCTGGCCGCGGGCACAGGCTGCAGTCACCGAGTCACGTTCGGAGGGACGTATCACGGGGTCATGAGGTCAGGGTCGGATGGAAGGGCCGCGGCCAGGAGGTCTGAGTTGAGGGACAGGGATAGTTGAGCAGATATTTTATCTGAATACTCAAATGACAACACCAGAGCTGAAATCTAATGCGAATATCCCAGAATTGTTGCAGAAATGCTTCCCGAAACAAATACTAAAATGCATGACGGGAATACAACAGGAATATGTGACACAACAGAACACAGTGGGAAATATACAATATATCGACGATCTCATGCGCAACAGGCTACAGCACACTTCATTTCGGCTAACAGACGGTCATACCTTATCCAGAAGTTCATCCTCTCCATTGACCCAGATGGTGTCGGCTCCTTGCTTCTTGCCTTTGTTCTTTTTGCCCTTCTCTTTGACCGCGTGATGCAGCTTGGAGATCACGATAAAGTGGGAGAATTTGTACGGCATTTTCTTTTTGGCAGCTTCCTCGATTTCGTCCCTGTCCAAGACAGACCGGTCTCAGACGGAATGACCGGGTAACACGGAACTCCTGACCATGTTGATAAATCAGCCGCTCAACGACGACGCGCTGACCGTACTGAGAAATGGAGCGCAAGTTACAATCACGTTTCAAGGCTGCTGTCCACCTTAACCTGACGGGAAACAAATGAACAAAACATCTTCAGACGTCGAATCAGGAAGTGATTCTTGTTTATACATTTCATATTTCTGTCCAGCTTCGGAAGCAAGTTGGATACAGCGATGGTTGACTACGGAACGCAACAATGCAAGCTGTGGGCCTGTGTGCATCCAGTCCGAGCTGATTACGCCACTACAGGCCATGTCATTATACCATCAGCCCCGACAGCACGCGCTGCAATGTCGCACCAGTAAGGACCGTGCTGGCATTGACCGTGTCGATACACACTGCCAAATCGGAGTACAGTAATATCACATCAATAACGTCCATCTCAGTAAGCACAGTCGATAAAACATCGCCGGCACAGATCGTCAGAGCAGGCCTAGACGAAACTCGCTGTAAATGCAAACGACACCAATCCACGGTCAGTGCACACTGCGCCAGTCCCGACTGGTATAGTCCACCAAACCACAGTCAGTGCAGACTACACCGGTCCAGACTGGTGAAGAGTACGAGTCTGAGTCTCAGTCCGCGGTCAGCGCTGATTGCACTGGTCCACGGTCACCACGGACTGCAAAAATCCACCGTCAGCGCGGACCGGACCAGTCCTGTCGGTGCGGACTGTACCAGTCCAGTCAGTGCGGACTGCACCAGGCCACGGCCGGCGCGACTGGTCCGTACCTGAGCGTGGTGAGCAGCGGTACGCAGATTTGCAGGGGGATGTTGATAAACCTCTCGTTGATGAGGAGGCCGACGTGCTCGGTGGTCGAGCCCAGCACGGCGTCCAGCCGCTCCTGCACGTCCCTGGGCGCGCCGCTAGCCTTGCAGCGCGCCAGCAGCGTCTGCTTCAGCTGCCGCACGGCCTCCGTCTCCTGGTGACGCAACAAGCCGGCGGGCGGTGACCCTGAGCGTCGGCCCCACGCCCGCGTCACGCAGCGGCATTCTGGACGGCGCCCGACAGCCTTCCACGGAGTAACAGAGAGATAGCCCGCGATGACGGATATTGCAAATTTTGCCAGGGATGGGGTCGGCCACTGGCCACACACGAGAGCATGTCAATGCACAAACGCCAACACTCCCACATGCATGACTCGTCAGACCAATTTCATTATCAATCTCAGTGAGGGCCAATTTCCTCTACTGTTACATTGACAGCTAGGCTGGATTGGATTACTTCGATGTTAACAACGGTACAGAACTGGTTCCATACGTCCAGTGTTAATAATGAATTGTGTGGTTTCCAGAGGAAAAGATTAAGTCCACCACTGGTATGACGATTTTCCCAGCGTCGCCGGAGGCGTTTGACGACTGTGGAGGACAGAACATACCCGCCGTTCCGTCAAGTTGACGACCGTGGTGACGCCGTACACCTCTTTGTCGCTGTCGGCGTCCATGGCGTCCTCCTCGTCTTCATCGTCTAGGCCCGGGCCTTCAGGCTCACATTGCTGGAATGCAGAGGCGCAAAGCAATGCAACACTTGTATACAAGCTTTGCGCAAAAAGGTGTGACAGTCGCCCTAACAATGGCTAACAATCAATCGCCCTAACTGCCCGTGGCATACGACAACGACATGTATGTTGCTAACAACAGCAAAAATGAAGTATTACCGACTTTTTCCTTGGTAACACTATTCAGGGGCACTATCATTCAGTCCACCATTACAAATGAACCCAAATATCAAAAGGCACTTTCGGCAATCTCGCGCCCGAGCCCGGTTACGAGATTCGGCCGAGGCGCGGTCGCACCTTCAACACGCTGCCCACGTAGCTCTGGCCAATGATGATGTCGGCCAGCTCGCCCCAGTTGACGTGGGCCCGCGGCAGCAGCGGCAGCAGTAGCTGACGGATGCCGTGGTAGTCGGTCTGCGTCGGACAACGGCCCTCAAAGTCCACCAGCACCTGTCGGGCCGGCCAGCCAGAGGAGTGGCGTGATCAACAGAGGTGTGAGATCGAGGGACCACATTGCCATTCTGCTGCGTCAGCCGTATGGCACCTCGACTCAAAGACAGTGAGGGCCGGCTGTGTGAAAAGATGTTTGGTTGGATTCCTAATGGTCACAGACAATGAGTGCAGCTACAGCAAGCATGCCATGAATATGCTTCCAGCAGCCTCCAAGTGAAAAGACCATTTCCAATAAGCTAATGTCCTTGTCAAAAGCAGCCCTGTGGGCGAATGCTTAACCACTGACGTTTTGGTCAACAAAGCGCTGCAGCTCTGGGTCCTCTTCAGAAGCTGAGTCACTGGAATCACTGTCAGCCTCCATCACTTCGACGTTTCTTCGCTTAGCGCTCATCTTGGCTGGAAGGAAGATCACTGTTATTGAGATATCCATTCAGCAAAAACATGCATGAGCTGGGTACATCTTATTTCAATAAGCCTTAATGGTGTACACATTTAAAAAAAACTCTACTCAGTCAACGTGGAATCTTTTTACTGGAATGAACATAGATTTATTGCAATTCATTGTCAGAGTAATAAGACCATCAAGTCCGATTTTCTTAAGGTACCTTCTACCAGATCATCATGCAAAAATCACATAAAATGCTGAAAGGCAGAAATGTTACATCATGAATGTTACTGTCGACTACAAACATACCAAGAACTAACGTAATCACACTTTGCCAGGCTTAGATTGCAGTAACACATTGTCCTAGACCCATTCATAGCCAACTGTCCGGTTTCCCCATTTGGCCAGAGTGCTCTGAAACAGGTATTCCTGACATCATTGTCCAATGTCCATGTTCTATGCTTGGCCAAGCATGCTGTGACTCACTCAATTTTCCTAGCATTCCAACTATCTGAGTTACTTTGCTCCAGGCACCAACACACATAGCACTGTATGATCTTCAGCACACAATGCAACTCCCAACATATGGCTGTCCTGCAGCTGGATGCCCCTTTTGGAATGAAATTAATTACAGACACCCAAACTGTGGCACACAGTGCCTGGCAAAAATCACACTGCATTCTCTGCTCCTTATTTATCTCGCCACTTCTATTATTCCTTACCAAACTTTTTTCTCATATTCCTACACATACTTTTACCCTGACAAAGACATCTTTTTTCCTACGCCTGCATCCGCCACACACACAGAAATAAAACTGACTTTTGATCAATGAATAATCTCTAAAAATATACGTCAGTGAGATAAAAAGAAGCTCAGAATTATCCAACATGAAAGCATCACATTTCCAACAAAAACGTCCAAGTTCAGGTAAATAAAGCAGAGTCATAGCTTGGGGGCTAAAGGAGACAAGCCCACCTGGAGTTGAAAACGTATCATTTCTTTATAGACTAAAAATGAGAACAAATAAAAACTACCAGAACTCAAACACAGAAGCCAAAGTTTTTAGTTTTTACTTTTGAGTGGTCTTGGTTTGTCCTGGCCTCTCCTTGGTGAAACCTTGGCTCTGCCTTTAAATAAAGGTTATATTATACATTCTTCAAAATGGCATGTCTTGTCCACTACAATAAGCCACAGTCATCAGCTGAAAACTGCACTAGCTGCATGCTAGACAATGCCAAGACCCAAGAGCACAGAAACAAGTACTGAATGTTTTCAGCATTCATGTCAGCAGCAGAATTCAGTTTTGAGAAAGATTGAAATGTAACATTCAAGTAAAATCATTAGCAGCAACGTCACTCAGACCCAAAGCCAACAGTAATAATCTGCATACTATGGCAACACATTTTCCAATGAGTATAAAATGACCACAAAACTATGATCTATTGAATTTTCAATGTTTATATATATATATATATATATATATATATATATATATATATATATATATGTGGGGGGGGGGGTATATGTGCAACATAGTATACAACAAGCATACTTAAATGCAGTAAGTGATAATGACACAAATTAAAAGGACAGACAATGAATCTACACTAAACTACACCAAAGATCTCATACTTTATGTAAACACTAACTCCAGGCTGTAGGAAAACTATCAATATCTGAAACACTTGCACAGGCACCATACTGGAGTATCAGAGATGTCAAAAATAACATTAATTCAACCAGGAGCTAAATTTGAGCTTAAGCAGCATATTGGAATATCCCTTTTAAATAAAAAGACAGCACAACAATGGAAAATGAGGTTCATTGCAAATTCAGATACCTACTGGCCAAACAACATTTCAAAAACTGGCTCTGGTACCAAGGCCATTAAAAAGAGGCAAATTACCATGACTCTAAGGGCAGGACTTCAAACCATGACAAGAGTGTGCCAGATGTGCTTTTTGAGAACCACAAGATTGTAAGTCAGTGTCTAGTGATCTTCAATGGCTTTTCCATCAACCCTTTCTTTTTTCATTTCTTGTCCCCTCTGAAGCAGGGTTGGAAACTTGGTTTTTGGTTCTTGGTGCCAGAGTATAATTTGTTTTATTCTAATTCTTTTGGACCACAAAAAATTTGTAATAATTAATTCTGCAAAAAATCTGCTAAAAATCTGCAGAAATACAAAAGACATAATTGTTTAGGACTACAAAATTCTGCAAACAGTAATACTGGTATGAGTTGACATTTCATGTGTGCATTACTGATGACATCTTATTGGCCATACAGCACATTTTCCCCAGGTGCTTATTTTCTGGTGAAAACAGCATAAATGGCATAAAAATCATGCAACAGATGGTTTTAAGGCAAATACTTGCAATTCAGTTGCTGCATAATATCATTCAAAGATGAAAAGTGAAAAAAATCTAACAATATCATCGCTCTATTCATTGCTGACTACTGCACCACTTGTCTGTCTTCTGCTGCAATTCTGTGGCAGACAGACTCAAAACAAAAAAACAAATTCAAAAGGGCAATTCCTAAGGTGAAGGTATTTTGGGATTAATGCCATCATGAGTATAACCTATCTTAATGAATAATGGACAAGTAACCTAACCTAACCTAACCCAATCTATTTAGATGCACAATCTAAGCTCTGGACAGCACCAAGTCCGCACGCATTCTTTACTGGCCTATGGCCTTCGGTATCGCATAACATGCCTCCGGCATGGGGTTGCACACCTTCAGCTCAACATTACACCCCATAAACATCTGATTATCAGCCTGATGTCTCTGGTATCATTTGCTGACAACTCATCAAATGTTACACAGTACATAGGACATCCCTGGAGCAAAGGCAGTATAAACAAAATGGTATCACCAATTCTGGTTGTGTCTGCTCATAGTGAAATATAACTCCATTTTCTTTGGGAACCATACCACTAGTGTCATCATTTCTTGCTTTCACAGGAAAAATTATGAGCTGTTCTGTATCATGTGTAGCAAAGTGGTCTGTGAAAAGGCAAAAAATGACATCGCCATTATGCTTCTTACTGAATGGAGATAGGGTTGCCTACTTGCAGAGTAAGGAACTTTTCAAGATGGTTGTAGTGTAACATTTTGATGGAGACATGACATCAGACTTTTAAATCATAAATATTTTTGGAGCAAACATTTTCTGGTGTTCTTCAAAACCAAAAACACCACCTTTTCCAACCTTGCTCTGGTGTGCACCAGTACATACTACACCCATAGCAACCATGCACTGTGCAGAGTGCACTCTGGTGTGTACCAGTACATACTACACCCATAGCATGACCATGCACTGTGCAGAGAAGTCTGTGTGCCAAAGTATGCACTGGCCATGAGCATTGCATCAACCAACTTTGCAGAAGCTGGCCACATTTTTAGCATGCCTGGAGAACATTAAAATAAAGAAACCTTTTTGTGAAAATGGAAGAAACATTCGATGAACACCAATATAGCCCTCAGATTATTTTTTTTAAGTTAACAAGCCTTAAATGGAACAAATGTCTTATAAATATATCTGGTGTCGGTTAGTCTAGTCCAGATTTAGCAGACAGCATAGTTAGGAAAGCATTTTACATTTGAAAATGTCCTTACGTTTTATATATCGGAACTGCTCCTACCGTTGCACGACGAATGCATACCTTTCACGACTTTGCTGCTCGCGTTTCTTCGGTCGTTCCTCGTTTAGGTTGCACAACGTGATGATGGAACGCCTGTGGGCATGGCGGCTATGAGCATGGTCAAGGCCTTCTATACGGGCATGGTGTACAAACCGATTGAATTGAGAGCGTCGTAAATGTCTCTTTGAATTCTCAAGAACTTTAATTAATTTTTGATGGTGACGATATTTTAAAATTATTTTTCATTCGCTGTTTCTGCCTTCCAAACAATACATATGGGCTTACTTCAACATCGTTCACCTCTGGTAGATGCTGAAAGAACTTTGGACACCGTCGTGAAAGTGGGTGAGGAAGTCGTGTGTGGAAGCCAAAGTCATACACGACGTAAAAGCAGAAGTTTGGTTTCCCAAATGTCTTGTTTTTTGTGCGTACATTAAGATGTTGAGGTACGTCGAAGTCGCGCGTAAGAGCAAGGCTGTCGGGCGGTCGTCTTGGCAAGGGGGATAGGTCTTGGCAAGGGTCATTATGTGCCGACATTGACCCGGATTGCATAGCTTGTCTCATTGTGTGGGTTTCATTGAAACTCATTGATCGAGCATTGCTCGTCGAATCTGAAGCAGCCTTTATTCCATCCGGCCCACCGGGCCCTGATTCCGTCATTGGTCTTCCATCTTTTGTTATGACTTTTTATGTTGTTCGTTCATTGCATTGTAACGTTGCATTGAGGACCTGAGATTATTACCGTCTTCCAGGTCAACGACAGCCTGTCGACCAAGTACCGTCAGTGTTTCTCAGCCATGTCCAGACCGATGTCGAGGAATTGCAGTTTCGGCCGTTTTAACATGCTCGTGCCGAGTGATTTCACTCGATGTTGACGTATCGGATTGCTGTGTGACTGACGAGCCCCAGATGACATCAGACGTCGGTGATGGGAATGACGAAGTCATGCATTGCATGAAACGAAATCGTTCGCAGATCACAGAGGCCCTTACGGTATCGCCAGAGCGTCCCTCGAAGGTATTGTCAGAAACCAGCAACGGGGACGTGCATCACCCAGAGGACCAACGTGGCGACCGTCAAGGGAAAATGCTTAATGTGACCAGGTTTTTCAGCCAGCCGGATGCAGAGGCTGTTCAAACCGATGATATGTCTCGCATGGTTTTGACGGTCGGGCACCAAGGTAAGCGATGTCAACATGTGTGGGACGATGGCTTTGACGTTACGTTGAGCCTAGAAGCACTTTGTCTGGAGAGACCCAGGAAAAGACGTCGTGGGATTTCGGCTGAAATGGAAATGTTGGGCGGAACGAAGAGAGGCGTTGATGGTCATACATACCTCAGTGTAGATAAAAGTGGAGAGACTGTCATCGGTCAAGGCTCAAAATATCACAGAATGGTGCTCGAGTCTCCATACGACACGTTTCCGTCGGAGTCGCCCCATGGTGCCGAAGCGAAAACGATTGTTGCTGATGCACTTTATGCGAGCGTTGGTCGACAGGGGAGAGGGAAACCAGGTGGCGTATCTGCCAGCCAGCCCCAGAGCACATCCAGGTTGTTCTCTCAGCAATTTGACAAATGCCATTTGTGGAGGTTGAGGGGATGTTCTTCACAGCCTGTGGACGACACTAACTGTGATAAGTTTAAGTCCTTCGAAAATGGCATCCTGCCTCGTTCTTCAAGCTATTCCTCAGCCCAGTGCGTCGAGGACGTGCAGTTTGTGGATATGTTCAGTGATAGCTCATCTCAGGAAAGTCGTCATGACGACATTGTTTCACCAGAAACGGCGAACCGTCTGCACGAGGTAGTCTCTACAGCACTTGAAGCCCAGGCCTTTCCCAGCGGACGAGCACACTCACCTGACTTATACGCCTCTCCCGAAAAGGTGCTCATCCCGAACTCCTCCGCGAGTGAACCGACGGAACTTTGTCTTGGATCAGCCTTCACGTCAGTCTCTGCGTCCGCCTCACAGAACCCCGTAGGTTGTGTCAATAACACCGAGGCTGGCACAGAGCTCCGCTCTCCATCCGGGCGATCTGACCTGACCGAGTATATTGCCGGCCTGGTCGACGGCGTGGGAACGGGAACAACATTGTCTGAGGACGCGCCTTCGAGCCAAATAGTCCGGCCAGGATCGGCGGAGCCCCTGTCCGAGCCTCACTCCCGGGCTCTTGGAGAAGAACATGCTGACGAACGCGAGGAAACAGAGGTCCTATCTGGTCCTGTCTGTCCCCCCCACCTCCGCGACGAAAGTGATCTGGATGGCTCATCCGAGACCTGTGATTGGCCAGGCCCCCGCACAGAGGCGGCGGTAGGTTTCGGTGGTGATGCGTTCACTTCGCCGCCAGTATCAGCCATCCAGCTCACATCTACCGGTTGTGATGTAACACCACGTTCCTACCTGCAAGGGCACGGACGCGGTCCGCTAAACGTTAGCTGCGCCTCGATAAAACGACCTGGAACTCAGTCTGGTGACTGTCAAGACTGCATGGCGCCCCAAGAGGTATTTTTCGCCCGTTAAACGTGCGATGGGTTAATTTGTATGAATCCATGGTCAAAAGCTATTTGTAGCACCAGTCAGTCGTTTATAAGCATGGCTTCTAGTTGCGCAAAGTGCGTTCGTAGTAGACTTGAGGTAGCGGAAATAGCGAACACTTATCAAATCATTCACTAATGTGATCATTGCAGCAGATCTTGCAGACCCTTTGTACACCGACTGCTTTCGTGTCGGCTCTGTGCGTCGTGGCATTTGTTTCTAACAATGCACGTACTGTTTGCAGATATGCGACCTACTCTGTGCATCTCAGGGTTTAGCTCGAAACAAGCCATTTCCAACCATGTCCCATGCTGACAGAATCCAGCTACTGGAAGAAAATGGCATAGAAACGATTGAACTTGAACGTGAGCCGCTCCACGCCACTCCCACAACGTCACAGGAGATACAGGTCATCAACGGATGTAGCAGCTTGGATCAAACGGAGCTGGTAACATCAACGTCCTTTATGGGTATACAGCAGTCTGAAACACTAGAAATTGACTTTGCCCAGAGCACTCCAATGGCCGTTCCCGCCGAAGTACGTGGCGGTTTTTCTAACTGTTCTCAGTCCCCCATCGAAGTGCTTCAAGTCGGATCATCCTTGCCCTCATCAGAGTCCGATGAAACGTCTCAAGCAAGTCTTTCCGAGCCAGACAAACCATCAGATGACATGAGTCCTGGTCACGACACGTTGAACGCTGCCAGGTTCATTTCTTCGACTCTGTCAACCCCGGCGACAGAGGAGGAGGACGGTCTCGCCGCATGCTCCCAGGAGGCTCTGTTCCCAGAGATCCCATACCAACCGGGATTGAACCTGGCTGCGGAACATCGAGGACTGCACGCAGCTTCCCAGGATGAACCTGCTCCATCCCGACAGGAGCTGTACCAGCTTCATTCTGCAAGGCCAACCCATTGCACTCGTCAGAAATTTTCTACCAACGATCATTCAGAGACGTCTCTGGTTTCCTCAGACCCTGGTTCACAGAGCCATGACCCCTCGCCAAAGTCAGGCAAAGGAGTGTCTGAAGCTGTGGTTTTAAGTGACGCACATGGCACAGAGATCAGTGGAGACCATTCCGTGATTTCATCGACGTGCTCTCCTCAGCAACGCTGCCTCGCAGTAGACATCCCTGGTCTGGAGGCCGGCGGCTCGCTAGATACGAACGCAGCGGAGCAAGCAGAAAATCCGTGTGCATCCTTGATGAAACCTTCCGCCGCCGGCTGTGTCGTGGAAGGCGCCGACACGGACTGGCACGGCGCCGACGTCAGAGAGCCTGCGGACGTGGAGGCAGGAAACCTCGGCCTGACGTGTGTCGACCGCTCGCCCTGTAGCCTGACGTCCGCCGGCAGATCGCCGGCCAGTCTGGCGTCCGGAGACCGCTCGCCTGGCTCGGAGCGGGCCTGCTCCGACGGCGCTGTCTCGGACGCCGAGGCTCAGTCCGCCCGGAGCAGCATCGACCTGTTCCAGCTCTCCGGACAGAGCGGGCCAGCACGCGGCGACTCTCAGAGCGGATCGCCGACGCCCCCAGCGTCTCCTCTCGGCGAGCTCGGAGGATGCGCCACAAGTGGAGCGACGCTGATGGCGGAGGAGGCGGTGGCCGCCTGCGCCACGCAGCCGTTTAGTCTTCATCCGTTAGGACCGGCAGGAGGTAAGTTTTCGTTCCGTTTTCATATACATACTTGCAGTCCTCATATTTATGCTTTAGTTTCCTGGAGTAGCACGGCTTCGGTGTGCGAGATGCATTCGTGTGCGGTTTATGCGGTGTCTGAACTTTCAGCGCTGTTTTGAAACGGGCTGTAATGCACCGGTTTTTCGTTGATTTGACCGCGTCATCGCACATCTGCGAGCGCTGATCGCCAACGGACACTGCGTACGTCACTGTGTTGTGAGGCAGCCAGCTCTGGTCATGCCTATAGACGGTGATTGGCGTGGGCTGGGACACAAGACGTGTTTGATCAGGAAGGAATCGGAAATGGAGAGGCGGCCTTTTTTGCTCAACGCCTCGGTTAATGCTCCGACTCTGTACCCCAGCATCCATTACATACAGTCCCATGGCGCGCCGTTTATGGGTAGACGCATGGCCATACGGCACATTTCTTTCGTTTTCAGCATAGGTCAACGCAGGGTGTTTGACGAAGTTAAGCTGTGTTTAAATAACATTGGCAAGCCGCAGAGATGGGATGGCGATAAAGGATCTTGACAAAGACCTCCTGTAGTCCGTAACGCCCACTTGTTTCTGTTACGTTTATCACTCGGGTGACAGTCTCCTGATAAATATCTACGTCGCTCAGTCACCCCCAATTCCGGTGGCATGCGTTCACGTCGTCATCTGCCATTCCTTTCGACTGATCATTTCGCTGGAGATCAAGGGGAAGACACGGCGCTTTGAAACCCGCTTCACAGTGCCGACACAAACGCCGACACCACAAACCACATACCGATGCAACCCTATGCTGCACTTGTACATCTATAGCGCGATGATCATTGGAACCGCAGTTATGTGGTAATGGTACTTTCAGTACTGGGATAATGCTGTAATCGTCCGCAGTTTCCAAAAAAATATGCCTTGGAAAAGACGTTTGTTTTGTACCGACCCAATTTAAACAAGCCTTCGGTCGTCTCTGCACCAAAGAGCACCAACCGAGTTGTTTTCGTAACAGGATGTGTATTCTCTGTTTGTATGCCAGTGGACTGCGATGTTTCGGCGGGTAGCATGCTTAAATCGGTCGTAATACAGCATGGTTTGCAGGTTAGTCTTACAAGTTACAAGCCAGTTTACAGGTTCGTCTTAGCGAAGAGTTCAGCATCTTTTAGATCTCAGCCCAACCGCTGGACCGTTCCAGATGGCAACTGGTCGTCGGCGAACAGGCATGTCGTCCGGAGCGGACCGTCACTCCCCCAGAATATGCTACCCATTTTTCGACCTCCACGAGGTGAGCATAAGGCACTGGTCGCAAGGCCAGCAGCCCGAAAAAGTATCCTCGCGTTGGAGGAGTGGCCGTGGTTATTTTTGATGTTCTCCGGGGCATCGTTGCTGCCTTCCGCCATGGGAACAGATGGTTAGGCTAAACCTTGTCGCTGGTGCCATATGTTTAAGGAGCCGGGCATCGAAAGTAAGCTGTGTGACTGGCATGGGTCGAGTCCTATACCAGGCAACTTGATTTGGCGCGGGACGGATAATGTCAGGCGGTCATTGGCCAGTGGTGGAGCGGTGGCCAGATGTGGAGCTGCGCAACATTTGAAGATCATGCCACATCACCGGGTTCAGTGCTTGGGGAATAGTTGCTCGGCTTGGAAATACTGGTAGCGCCGCCAGGGTCCTCGCCAGAACCTCGGCACAGCGTTGAGTTATTCTATTCTCGATACTCGCTTAAACACACACTGACTAAAAAATGTAAAGTTGCTGAACAGTTGCTTCATCTCTTTCAGAAAACCGAAGAGAAGAAAGCGCAACTTTTCCAGTCAAAACTGGTGACGACGTATTCGATTTGCAGTCTCCACTGGAAGGAGTCAGAAGCGAAACGAAGGCCTCCAGTGCAATTTCAACCGAGTCACCGGCATCTGCCCCACCGGGATGTTACGCAGAAGGCTCTCTCAGTCAGACTGATTTGCCGAAAACCTCTTGCGACGCCATTCCAACAGGTACCATTTTATCAAGCTTTGACGAACCTCGACATTTATCAAGCTACACAGTGTCAAAGCCTGCCGCCATAGCAAGTTTGGACTCGCTGATATCCGCTGCCATCCAGACTTGTGGTTCTCTGAAGCCAGGGTCTGTGTCAGGCTGTGACATGCAACCGTCTGTGGCCTTTTCAAGCGGTGACACACAGGCATGTAACGCCAGGCCAAGCTGTGACGTGTGGCAGTCTTCCGCCGTGCATGTGTGTGGTCCATCACAGCGTGCCAGCGCGCGAGGCTGTGACGCACCGCAGTCAGTGGCAACACCGGGAAGTGACGCACCCCAGTCGGTCGCAGCCCCTGGTTGTGATGCACCGCATTCAGTTGTACCGTCAGGCTGTGACGCACCGCAGTCAGTCACAGCTCTGGGAGGTGGCGTACCGCAGTCAGTCGCACCGTCAGGCTGTGACGCTCTGCCGCTTGCTCCCGTGGCAAGATGCGGCTCGCCGCAGCCTGGCGCAATACCGTGCTGTGACATGCCGGAGTCTGCCGTGGTGCCAAGCTGCGACGTATCGCAGTCTGCAGCCATCCCAAGTCGCGACATGGAGTCTGCCGAGATGCCAGGCGGTAGCACGCTTCATTTGGCGTCAAAGCGCGACATCTCGCGATTAGCACCGCTGCCGAGCAGCGGAGAAGTCCAGGTATCCGCCGCCGTCATGCCAGACCGCGGTGTGACGTTTCCTGCCACGTCGTTCAGAAATGATAGCGCTCACTCTTTCGCCCAGCGGGGAGTTGACCAAGCTCGAGAGCTTGGTCTGCCAAAGTGTAGCTCAGCCCAGTCTGCCACTGTGCCACATAGTGGCCGTGCTCCCTTCTCTACGTGCTCGCCAGCCGACAGAGAAGACCGCGCCGCCGTGCCGTCGCCGAACTTTGTGCAGGGTTCTCAGCCTCCAGAGATGGGGTTCGTGCCGCAATGTAACGTACCGGAAGGCGCCGCCCTCTCCAGGAACGACACGCCGCGTTGGCCTTGCAGCGAGCAGGCTGAACGAGCCGTCAAAACCGCGTCATGTGTGTCGGGTTGCCCCATATTCGTCACGGTGCACAACAGCGGAGCCAGAAGCGATGTAGGTCCCGACGGAGGCGGCGGTACTGTTCGCGACGACCGGCCTCCGCGAGGAGGCAGCGTCTGGAAGCCGAGCCCGCGCGGAGCCGCGTCCGGTCGGATCTCGATGGCTGGAGCGCCCTGGTCTGACGGGGCTCGGCCCGGCCAGAGCCCGACCGTGACGCCGCACTGTCCAGAGGGGGCCGCCGCGCCCGGGGAGTCGGCTGCCGCCGGGCCCGGTCCGAGCCAGACGGCCCCGCCGCCGGCCAGCCGGCGCATCCGAGTCGGCCTGTCCCGGCGCGCGCAGCTCAAACCGCTCCACCTGGTCAGTCGACGGTAGCCGTCGTGCTGGGACAGAGACCGCGGAGAACGAGCCAGACCGTGGCCGGCACGCGCCCATCCGAAGTGTTCTTCGTTATCGTGTTACGATTATCGGCATTTGTTTTCGTTACGACAGAGCATATTTTGAGTTGTGCCGTGCGTCTTTGTGGTGTCAGAGTCAACATACCGCGATGTTTTTCATCGCTTGCGTTGCCACTTTGTGTTGTGATATACGTGATAATCGTTGTGTTCCTGTGCTGAATGCACTTACCAGCAAGTATGATTTGTCAACGAGTAACTGACTGAGTTATGTCGTACGAAAATGATTCGTAACTAATTGTGTCAGGTTGGTTGATTTGTTCTCATGGTGTGCCCTAAACTGCAGCTTCGCGACCATTCAGCGTCGGTTTGTACGACCATTACAAAAATGTGGTGCTGAAAAATGTCCTTATACCAGAAACACGTGATCTGCATTGGCGTAGCCAAGGGGGGCCAAAGGGGCCATGGCTCCTCCCTGAAGGAGCCAGCCATGGCTCCTCCCAAGCGCCCCCCCCCCGGCCGAAGGCCCCAGTTCTTTTGATAGCGTGAGGCGCCCGCAGGGCGTCTAATTGTCCTATTGTCTATTTGTGCTATCTAATTGCCTACTTGTCTAATTTAATTGTCCGAAACGGACAAATAAAGCAAAATAAGGATATTTTAAGCCTTAAAGAAGGCTTACGAATCTAAAGAAAACGTACTCCGAATATGCAAGAAGCCTTTTTGTGTTATGAAGAGAGGCCCGTGGTATGAATGAGGGTTTAGGGGCCCCTGCTAGCTTGTAGGGGAGTTCATTGCTTGTCTGGGGAGAGCCCCTGTCAGACTCTGAAGGGACCTCCTTTCGGTCTGAATGCTATGAAGAAGGCCCCTGCACCTGTTTCCAGAGGTCGACAGGGGCCCTTTACAAGCGGACAGCGGACAGACTCTGCAGACAGGCAGTGCCCCTGGCCAACAGATGCCTCTAAACGATCATTCAGGGATCCTTGCTTTCCTGTAAAGATGTCCCTGCCGACCTGTAATAGGCACATGTCAGGTCGGCAGGAACGTCTTTACAAGCGAGCATGGGCCCGCTTTGCATTTCAGCGGGCCCCTTTACAAACCGACAGTAATATTAACCACATTGGGCCCCAATAATTCTGAGGGCCAGGCGCGGATCCAAAGAGGGAGCAATTGGGGCGATCGCCCCCTCCACCCTGAGGCCTGAGAAGGAGCTTGAGCTATGAGATTCACGGGGTCTAAAAGAACGTGACGAGCTCTTGATGCAGTCAAGGAGGCCTGAAGGGTGAGATGGCCTCTGAGACGCATAGAGGGTCCCTTAAGCCCCCAAAGGGCCCCTGGGACCGCAACAGGGCACCAACACGGCAGTGTCCCTGAGAACGCCAGATGGCTCATAGGGCCCTGAGACGGCCAAGATGAGGACTGAGTCCCTAGGGGCACCAGGGCACCAACACGGCAGTGTCCCTGAGAACGCCAGATGGCTCATAGGGCCCTGAGACGGCCAAGATGAGGACTGAGTCCTTAGGGGCCCCTGTGAGTGAAAAGCTGAATGTTTTGTTCTTGATGTAGCCAGAGGGCCTCTGGGAGAGTTAATGAGACCCTGACACGGTAAGATGGTCCCTAGGATGGAAAGAAGTGCCCATGAAACTCTTCAAGGGCCCGTAGGACCACAAGAGTCTCCAACAAAGAGTCCATTGGACCGCTAAAATTGCCAGAGAGGCACCTGAGACGGAAAGAACTTAAGAGGGTGCCTAGCACGGCATAAGGAGACCCCGGCCAGCCAGAGGGTCCCTGAACGGAGATTCGTTGGTAATCTTTTCAACTTCGAAAGGAGCCACAAATGGAGCTACACTGGCCTTTTTGAAACCTTGAGGGGTTCTTGAGGCCGTCAGGGGCCTCCGGGAAGGTCAGGTGGTTTCTGAGACGGCAAGATGGGCCCGTACACCGCAGATGACCCCTGAGATCGCTAAAAAGGTCGCAAGGCCCCCTGCGAGGCAAAGATGATAAAAGGGCCTCTGAGACGGTATTTGGATATTATGGGGGCGCTGGACGGCGAGATGGTCCCCGAGTATAATAAGCGGGCTCCTGGCACGGGCAAGGTCCCCCTGAGCCTCCCAGTCGTGCCCCTCAAGCGCTAACAAAAGCCCCTTGTTACGGCTACAGGGACCCTAAAAGACTGCCAGATATACCTCATGTAACAGAAGAAGACCCTTGATACAGTCACGGGAACCACCGGAGACGTTCAGAGGGCCTATGACACTGCACAGAGGCCCTGGAATTGCCACAAGGT
Source organism: Capitulum mitella (assembly GCA_030062745.1). Taxonomy (NCBI): domain Eukaryota; kingdom Metazoa; phylum Arthropoda; class Thecostraca; order Pollicipedomorpha; family Pollicipedidae; genus Capitulum; species Capitulum mitella. Next base: position 38,405,649 of record CP099839.1, read on the forward strand.
CATTTGTAACTGCCAAAAGGCCCCTGAGATGATAAAAATACTTCCCAGAGACGATAAGAGGGATATACAAGACCACAGAGGGTCCCCTGAGACTGTTAGAGAGAGACATTTGAGACAGTTAACCCGTCCCCGACTGAGGGGGGCAGTTGACTGCCCCCTAAGGTTTTTCTGGGATTGCGAGAGAACGAACACACACAGAGTCACCAAACTTTGTCTAACTTTTGCCCCATCAATTTTACATCTCGTGTCAAAATTTTGACCTCAGGTCAAGTCAGGTGCCTGACCTAGGTCAGGTCAAACAGGCCTATGTCAAAAAAGTTTAACGCCTTCTAACTTTTTCGCAAAACAAGATATCCCAATAATACTTTCAGGGATTAGTCATTGCGATAGATGGAACAAATCTGCCATCTCAGATTTTTCGGAATTTTCCGGGTCATTGACGTAAGGTCAAGCCCATTTTTAACACACATCACCGCTTTTTCGGAAATTCACGAAATATTTCATAACATTTTTAGTGTGGAGTGAACCAGACATCCAGTTACCATCATTGGGCAAAGTATCAGTGACTTCCAGCCATTGACCTGAGGTCAGGTCACGAATAACTGTAGTGGGCCAAAATGTACCACCGTCAAAATCGACGATGAATTACTCAGCATGGGTAGAAAATGGCAGAACTAGCTTGCACAGACGTAATTACTACCAGGAACCCCAAAAAGTTTGAAAAAGTAGCATATTTTGGAAATAAACAGGCTCTCGCGAATAAAGATCCGCCAGCTTTGTACATGGGTAACTAATCAATTTTTCCAAAATTTAAGCATGAGAAACCATCACAAGAACCGCAAAGATCAATAAAACTGACATAGATCGTCTTTTTTCGCGAAAATAAATGAACGCTAAACTTAGTTCCCGTCAATTTGGTACCGCATACGGCAGCGGCACACACCGACAGCTGGCGGGAGAATTACGGTGTCTTTAACTCAACGTTTTGGCGTATATATTGAAGAAATCTGGGGAAATTAGACGTGAATCGGCATCCGCGGACCTTTACTTGTGCGCTGGTGCCTTTACCTATGCGTTATTAGTCACAGCCCTTGAGATTCAGGCCATTTCTCGGTCTCATGCAGTCGGCTATGAGAAAACATATATAGGGCGGAAATTGGCTTACATATTATCTAAAACTAAAAATGAGACCAGTTTCGAGCTCTACTCGTCACAAGCTTTCCAACGATATGCTTATTTTTATCTTGCGACCAACCGTTCGTGAGTTAGAGGGGGACAGTCAACTGCCCTCCCCCCCAGTCGCCCATGTTCGAAACGGACCGACGGTCGTGCGCGGGTTAACTAGAAGTCGCTAGCAATAGGAGCTCATGAGATGACCAGAGGGGCCCCTGAAACTACTAGACCTTCAGACGTTCAGACTGCTCCTGAAACGGCCAAAGGACCTAGGAGATTGCTAAAGGCGCCTCTTTCACGGCAAAGAGGGACTTACAGAGGGCCTTTTTAGTGCCTGAGGGACCCCTTAGACGGCAAAAACGTCCCAGGGACAGCAGGAGGGAATCCGAGATGGCCTAAGCGTCCCTGGAACCGCCAGATCGGTCCATGAGACCGTCCGAGGTGCCTCTGAAACTGCCAAAGGGGCGCCGAGACATCCCGCGGGACACGTGAAATTGTAAAAGGAACCTGAGACCACTAGAGGGTCCTGGCACGGCAGACGACCCGAAACCACCAAAGTGTCCCTGTAACTGCAAAAGGGAACCTAAACTAAGCTAACAAAAAAGTCCCCAGAAGCTACGGAATGGACGGGGGGGGGGGGCAGACGGGCTCCTGGAACAGATACACGACATTTCGAAAGAGGGAAGAGGGAGGGACGAAACCGTCTAAAATCCCGCTGTTTTTGCCATATGTCGGCTTTTTTGTCTGGGAACCAAACGCCGAATTTGTTTTCAAATAAGGAGACGCGTTGTGAATTTTTTCGGTTATTTTATACGGTAAAAAACGAAATTACATTATTCTTCACATCTGAAGGGCAAAAAGATGAGGGCCCCGCACTGACCAATCGCCTCTACCCCCCGCCCCCCCCCCCCCACCCCCACCCTGCCTTGGCGAAATTCTGAATCGACCCTTGGCGAAAGGTCGACCCCATTGGTTACGAGGGCCCCGTTGATCCGATTTGCCCCCCCCCCCCTGGGCGGAATGCTGGCTACGCCCCCGTGATCTGGTGATATAAAACGCAATGGGGAAATGCGACAGTCACCGGCAATCACGCTGGCCGGCAAACCATTCGAATCAGCTCTGAGCCGCACTATGTATTGAAGTCGCCTATAATCTAAAGTACAGGGTGCATTTCCCAAGGTCACATACATGTTAAGCCCAGTTTACATGGACATTTGCTTAGGTGTGACGAACGTCGCGTAATGTCAGAAATAGTGTAAAATGAACAGTACACATCACATCCGTGCGCAGCCTGGAACGCATCGCGCTCGTTACCCGTTTCACGGTCGCAGAAAACGAATTGTTTTCACGGGGGCGCACACTGGCAAATTCCGACTCGGAAAAGACGACTTCGATAAGCCTTTCAGCCGTCTTAACGTTTGCGTTGCGTCTGTGTTACGGCCAACAATTACCACCGACTTCAGGCTGCTCAAAGACGCGTTGCTCAGGCCCTGGCGGCATTTGCCCAAGCGGGCCCAATATCACGCTGTAAGTATATTTTTCGTCAGTGCATACTGATCAGAAGCTCAGCATAACTGCTATGGCCAGCTCAACCAGAGGTGTCGATTTGTGTTCTTTTGAGAGCGCCTTCGTCCACCCAATGTTGATTTGAGCCCACCTTAAGCTGGTCTGGGCCCCCTTCTAATATTTTCGGCCGGTTTTAAAGGGAAATAAAGGCATAACGAAAAGAGCAGCCGCAATGACTAAGAGATAGGCAGAAAGTAAGTAAGGAAGTCTAAAGTGGAACATCTGTCTATTTGTCTGCTCTCTATACCTGTGTACATCGGTATAAATACAATTTTTAATGTAGTAAATAGTAAAAAAAAACATGATTTCCGTTGGTCGAAATAAAATGGCCTAAATCCATTGATAAACCTACATTTCGGGGGACGTCAGGTTGTCGGACCCTCGGCTCGGTCCAGCGACGTAGCCATGGGGGCCATGTCCCCCTTGACCCAAGCAGTCCGAACTAGATACATATAGCGATTACGCACGAATACGGAATAGTGATCATATATATGTTCCGAAAACAAATATCGTATCTATTCCTGTGAGTTAACCCTATTCCCGGCAGGGGGGGGGGCGGAATCCGCCCCCCCTCGGGTTTTTTGCTTGCCAATTCCAGGCTTTTTGACGCAGCTTCACGAAACTTGGTGACTTTTCCTAGGTATCCCTTCTACGCGCCGTGACAAAATTTCGAAATTCTATTTTGCTCAGGGGCGGAGCCAGGCAACGTTTTTGGGAGGCACCTCAGGTCATTTTTGGCCATGTTGAGGGTAAAAGGAAAATGTCTGCCAAAAACAGAGTTTTTAAGATACAACTTAAAACTTTATATGAATATATAGCTAAATAGTTGGGCAATGTGCATATGTAATTTTGTTTATCTGAGGTCACTTAACAAGGTCAGGTCAAGGTCAAAACTCAAAATTTATTTTTTCGCTATAATTTCGGCGCCGTTTTTTCAAATGCCAAACCCGGAATATATATGACGTAGAAGGGTGCCCTCTACTTGTGTACCAAGTTTCAGCTTGATATCAGGTCAGGTCACGGAGCTATGACCTAAAATGTCAGTGCACATACCCTATATCGCAAAAAGCCAAAAAATGATTTTTTTGGAATGGAGTGAATTTAATCGATTAAAAACGTTTACAGATAATACTGAATGCACACGAAATCATTCCAGGTGACCCCAAGGTCACTGGAGGTCATTTAAGATCAAAGGTCACAAGTTGATCTGAGAAACGTGTGACCATGACAGTTCCCCCTTTTTTATGTCCCTGGCACCGCCTATGCTAACATTATACAAACATTGTAATGCGATTTGTACTTCTTTAGCATAACATGACTAGCAGAAGCTAAAAAAGTGTTTTGGCCTCTTTTGTTCATTCCGTTATTGGAAAACTAATCCCCCTATTTTTGAAACCCTGTGAACGCCCATGAATTTTCTCAAAATTTCAAATTTGCATACCCATGGTAAAAACCCTATCCATAATCTCTCGATTGATGCCAGTTTCATCGAAATCGGTCCATAAACAAGGGAGTTATAAGAAGTCAAAAAGTACCCCCCATTTTAACATTTTTGCCCCCCTGTATCCACAAATTTCAAAATTTTGAAAATTTCTTTTTATAAAAATGTAGTTCACGTCACGGCAAATCGATTGCCGTTTGTTGCGATGAAATCGGATAAGTAGTTCTCGAGATCTCAGGGGGGGGGGCCGAATCCGCCCCCCCTGCCGGGAATCGGCCATACCGTCTAGCCCTCCGGGAATAGGGTTAAATATGAGGTCAGTTACATAAAATTGCTGCTCTTTCCTATAAATTTCGCCATATGTCAGCGGCATATGACGAAATTTGACATTTGACCCTCTCCCCTGGGGATAATCCTGGATACATACCTGGCTCGGCCCCTGCAATTATTTAACCCGAGCACGACCGTCGGGCCGTTTCGAACATGAGCGACTGGGGGGGGGGGGCAGTTGGCCGCCCCCTCTCTAACTCACGAACGGTTGGTTGCACGATAAAAGTAAGCATACTGTTGGAAAGCTTGTGACGAGTAGAGCTCGAAACTGGTCTCATTTTTAGTTTTAGATAATATGTAAGCCAATTTACGCCCTATATATGTTTTCTAATAGCCGAATGCATGAGACCGAGAAATGGCCTGAATCTCAAGGGCTGTGACTAATAACGCATAGGTAAAGGCACCAGCGCACAAGTAAAGGTCCGCGGATGCCGATACACGTCTAATTTCCCCAGATTTCTTTAATATATCCGCCGAAATGTTGAGTTAAAGACACGGCAATTCTCCCACCAGCTGTCGATATGCGCCGCTGCCGTACGCGGTACCAAATTGACGGGAACTAATTTTATCGTTCATTTATTTTCGCGAAAAAAGACGATCTATGTCAGTTTTATTGATCTTTGCGGTTCTTGTGATGGTTTCTCATGCTTAAATTTTGGAAAAATTGATTAGTTACCCATGTACAAAGCTGGCGGATCTTTATTCGCGAGAGCCTGTTTATTTCCAAAATATGTTACTTTTTCAAACTTTTTGAGGTTCCTGGTAGTAATTACGCCTGTGCAAGCTAGTTCTGCCATTTTCTACCCATGCTGAGTAATTCATCGTCGATTTTGACCGTGGTGCATTTTGGCTCACTGCACTTATTCGTGACCTGACCTCAGGTCAATGGCTGGAAGTCATTGATACTTTGCCCAATGACGGTAACTAGATGTCTGCTTGACTCCACACTAAAATGTTATGAAATATTCCGTCAATTTCCGAAAAAACGGCCATATGTCTTAAAAATGGGCTTGGCCTTAGGTCAATGACCTGGAAAATTCCGAAAAATCTGAGATGGCAGATTTGTTGCATCTATCACGATCACTAATCCCTGAAAGTATTATTGAGATATCTTGTTTTCCGAAAAAGTTACAAGGCGCTAAGTTTTTTTTGGCATAGGTCCGTTGACCTGACTTAGGTCAGGCACCTGACGTGACCTGAGGTCAAAATTTTGACACGAGATGTAAAATTGATGAAGCAAAAGGTACACGAAGTTTGGTGACTCTGTGTTTGTTCGTTCTCTCGCAATCTCAGAAAAACCTCAGGGGGGGGGGGGCAGTTAACTACCCCCACCCTAGTCGGGGACGGGTTAAATAAATCGACGTCCCTGAGTTCAAGCACTGGATTTGGGGCTTGGGCAGAGCCCTAACAGATAGCCCGCTGGGGACTTATTTAGAATTTCTGGATCGGTCCTGTGACAAACTGGAAATCGTCAAACGGACTTCGAAATGGCGGGAAGGGGGTTGTGGACTTCTACGCCCGCCGTGGAGAGACTATTTCTCACTCATGAGGCCTCCAGTGAAAAGTCATTCTTTAGGGAAAATCATGGATGCACCCTGTCCGCAGATATCAATTTCTAAATGTAAATATAAGTGTGCTAAGGCACCTAAACCTCATGTTAGTGACGAGGCGATGCTTTTCACTTCCACCACACTATGAAATCTTAATACCTGGATATGGTAATCCGCAAGTATTCCGTTTCTAATAATTTTTTTGTGAGAGAAATAATTTATGTTGCTTTTTGAGAGAGACTGTTCACGATTTTGTTAGAATGCTTACCTTTTTTGGCAGAGCCGTGGACCTTGGGCAGTCACTTGATTTGCACTAATGTAAACAACAATAGGCGCGAAAACGGAATCTGCGTTGTATTTGTCTACGAGCCTTTTATTCGCTGTATTATTGTTGGGGGTTGTGGGGGGCCTTGTGGGATTATTCCTTTTCATCGTGTGATTTACTCTGATGGCATAAAAGGACGGGAAAAGGTATATCCATTTATCCTATAAGTGTTCATTTTTTTTACTTTTCTGTGTTACCTTGTGCTCTCTGGGCATATTTGTCCAGCTTGGTTGGAGAAGAGGTCTTCATTGCCATGTCTTGAGACCTAACATGCATTAAGAACAAATACACATTGTCTTGTTTACAGAAACTCTTCAATTCGAACTTCATTAAACCATATTTGGATGCTCTGGGTATCTAAGCAATTCATATTTTTCATTATTCATTCCTATTACAGAGGCTGATGCAATTTTGATCAAGTGCAATATGGAGTGATTGAGTACAGAAAATGAATGTGCCTTTGATCACTTTAATCACATTTTTGCAAAATTCTGAAGTTTATTCTTTGTGGAAAGAGAGGTTAACTCACAGTGATTTTGATGTATTAGTTTCAGTTACACGTAAATTATGGATTATATGCACATCTCGGTATACATTGTGGCATCTCTGGCATGTATTTATGAGTTTTGATGTGTGTGTGGGCATGAAAGAGGAGAGACCAGCCAGGCTCTGTGAACTTGCTGTGCTTGAACAAACTGCATTGACATAATCTTGAAACTTGATGCACCTCTCCCACATACTGTGGTTTGCAAACTAGCAAAGTTGGGTAATGGTTTCTAACATTAGGTGTGCCCAGTACAGTTTGTGCTTTGCGTACCTGTAGCCGGAAATAATGAAATGTCAGGAAGGTTAATGTTTACTGATATATCCACTCCTGATATGGGAATTGTCAGAGGTTGGTTTCATTTGCCAATTCTTTGCATGACTGTGAGTGTGGTTACATGACATTGTTGCACTTTTGTTTGAGAAATTACTGCTGTTAAGCACAATGGTCACAGATGTATTGGATTTGGGTACTCAACAATGCATCAGAAGTTTGAGTAAGGTATTTCATGCCATTTTGCAGCCAGTAATGGATATCCCTGGATCCAGTTTGTGCAATGGTGGCAGCCTGCATTTTGATGGGATCTCCATGGAGCCAGGAACCCCTGGTCATGTGGAAGAGGAGGAGGCCGAAGCAGCAGAAGAAGAAGAGCGCCGCCAACAAGAGGTTCATTAACTCTTGCCAAAGGAGGGGGCAGTTGCCATCCTGATCAGGTTTTTCTGAGATTGCTGACAAATGGCCTGTGTCACAGGTGTTAAATTTGTTCTAACTGACACCACAACCTTTCTGTATCTTTGCCCAGAAAAAGATATTTCCAGCTTGTATCAGGTCATCCAGTCATGGTGTCATTCTTTAGGCCTTGGATGCAGATTTTGTAGATCAGAGCTGCATTTTGGCGTATGTATCAGGAGTTCGAAGAGATGGGTTTCCATTTTTATTTCACTAAACAGTTTTTGTTCATCACTGTTTTGACAGATGTTTCACAGCACATTGGGATTTAAAAGGTTAGTGGCCTCATCAAGGTCAAGTAAGCTTACCAGCCTTATTTGATCCCAAAATGCATTTGATCCATTTGTGGGGTAGTTCTTGGTATTGGTTCCCATAATGACAGCTATTTTCCCCTGTCAATGACCAAAATGCTATTCTTTGTCAACAAACACAGTTATTGGCATAAGCTGTATTATGAAAGATGATAATGGTAATTGACCTCCCATTGGCCTGACCTTAATCTGGATAAACAAAAGTGAAGGCAGAATACAAGAGTTGATCAAGATGAACATTTAGGTGTCACAAGTGTAAGGTCTTTTACTATAAAGCTGCAATGATGACAGTGGACATGGCAAATAGCATGATATTCTGCTCTCATTATCCTGAGAGGTCATCAGATGACAAAGAGCTCATATCATATATCATTCAGATCAGAAAGAAACATGCTACATGCTCATTTTTGTTTTGCCAATTTATGTCAGGAGTGGAATGGGCAGGGGAGATGGCAACCCTCCCCCTACGCTGTCCTCTATTGGGCAAGCAGGTGAAAATCCTGGTCTCGGGCTTGTTAATATATTAATTCTTTTTGTTTTTTCACACAGATGCTTGTAATTTTATGTGTTTATTGGTATTGATTGCTCTGTGTGCTCTGAGTACTGTAGTTATTTTATCCAAGTTGTTTTGTTTTTCCAGCTTCAGAATGTGCTTAAGGATGCATTTGATGACCTCATTGAAGATGATGATGATGGAGATGCAACACTTAACCACACCAGTGATCCAAGTTTTCACCCAGAGAAATACCCCACCTCAACTCCTTTTATACCTGGCAGAGATCGGTAAGTCTCTGTTAGCATGTTAGTGAACATGTACATGACCAAAGAAAGCTAAGTCAATGTGCATGAAGATAGAGACAGTTTTACAGTTGATTTTATGCATTGCTGTAAACATTTAATATGATTGTATTGTCATTGCCTTGCTTTTCAAAATTAAAGCAGCTTTATGCTACATCCAGCCTTTGGTATTGTGTTCCTAAATTTATCCCAGGATATTGCTGTTTTCACAAGCATGTGAGTATGTACATTTGAGTCATTTTTTCAGCTCTCTGTATGATGAGTTGGGGGACCAGTACAACTTGCCCAGGATGAGCGACCCAGGAGGGGTGTATCGGCCGGACTTGGATGGATACCACCCGGACCCAGGTGGATATCGCCCGGACCCGGACGGATACCGCCCGGACCCAGATGGATACCGTCCGGACCCGGGCGAATACCGCCCGGACACGGATGGGTATCACCCGGACCTGGGTGAATACCACCCTAACCCGGAGCCAGGCGGATACCAACTGGACTCGGACGGCGGATACGAGCCGGACCCGGACAGCGCAAGCCACGACTTCATGCCGCTCCGGCCGGAGGAGACCAACAACGACGTGACCGAGATGGTGGACACGCCCCGCCAGCACCTGGACACCACAGGTCGGCGGGACCGCCGCGGCTTGGTTCAGAGTGCAGTCGTTTTTTCGCCGCACGCTCTCCCAGGACTTATTCTAATCAGTTTGCCGTTTAACCTTTTCTTCTAATGTAAGTCGGTATGTTCGGTTTGGCGCTGCCTCCGCCGGCGGACACGAGCCTCCTTGCCGCCGTTCCGGGCACTTGCTGACCAGCTGACGCCGCCGCAGGCACGGACACGTCGGCCGCCCACTACCAGCACTGCTACGCCAGCCCGCGGAACGAGCTGGCGGCGCCGGCCGACGCCGACGACGAGCCGGACGCCGACGTCAGCAGCGGCAACATGATCGAGATGGGCCTGAAGGCGCACGAGACCGAGTGGGCCGGCGGCCGGCCCGAGCGTGCCGATGTGCTCGACCCTGGCAAATACGTGGTCAGCAAGCAGAAGGACTACATCCTGGGTGAGCGACGCCCGTCTGCACAGTGCGGGAGGATATGAACATGGTCTGCTTAGACGTTCCGCATGTTGGGAAAGGGTGTCGTGTTAGATAGATAGCTAGGCTATATATATAAATATATATACGTGTGTGTGTGTCTGTATGTATGTTTATATGCAAGTTTGATTACATATGGCAGTGAAGTTGTTATTTCCTTCTTTAAGCTTTCGTACAAGCTTCCTCTCTTTCCCTTCAGGCAAAAAAAGCAGTTCTCCAAAGTCATGCAGTGTTTCATTCATTTCCTGTCAACATCATCAGGCAAACATTCATCACATTACACATACATGTGACATGTCTAGGTAGCAATGTGATTAATCTGTCATATCATTGTTAAATATGCCGTATGTATGTGTAATGTGTTGAATGTTTGCCTGATGATGTTCATGGGAAATGAACAGAACATTGCATGAATTTGGAGGACTGCATTTTTGCCTGGAGTGAAAAGAGCAGAAGCTTGTACAAAGAACAAAAAGCTTAAGAAAGAAAGTAATAACAACCAACTTTACTGTCATATTTAATCAAGCTTGCATTCATGAGAATCTGCTCCCAAAGTATACATATACATATATATATATACAGAGAGAGAGAGAGGCGTATTTTGTTACGTCTGAGACGTGTTTGTGTGTTTGCGTGAGAAACTGTAAACTGCACTGCCGGTGAACGTCTATTTGCGCGTCCGTCGCCGTCGCCCGCTGAGATCGCTCGCGCCGGACGGTCACCGCTCTGACGTGGCCGCCGCCCGCAGCGCGCACGTCGCGGGACCAGCTGGAGACGCTGTACGAGGCGCGCGGACACGAGGTCGGCCGGCTGCGCGCCGAGCTGGAGCGGCTGCGCGCCGAGACGGCCGCCGAGCTGCGCGCGGCGCGCCACCAGGCGGCGCTGGCGGCCGCCGACAGTCAGGGCCTGCAGGCCAGTCTGCAGCAGGCTCGGCAGCTGCTCGGTACGTCGCCGCCGGCGGGCGGCCGCGGGCCGACGCCAGATGATTCAGAGCCGGTGCGGAGGCGGGCCGGGGCGAAGGCGAACTTGAGATTCACTGGGAGGGTTGGTTGTGAGTCATGATTGGGAAGAGTTAGAATTGAGTGAGTGAGTGAGTGAATGTGAAGTAAGATAAGACGTATGAGCATGGAATTGGTTACGGCCATGGGTACAGCCGCGGGTTACGGTAAATGGACTCGATTCTTGCGTTCCAGGCAATCTGACTTGGCATCTTTATTCGTTCATATGGACTCACGTGGAGCGCTAATTCGATGGTGGCAAGGGATCGGCCGGTTGGGTGGCTTTCACTACACACACTTTGCATTACATTGGGTTATTTTATTATAGGCTTCGATGAGCTGTCATGCGGCAGTTGAAATGTTATGTAAAATACGGGCGTGGTTAGCCGGCGTGGAATCCACATACTTCGAAATGTGTTTTTCAGTTGAGAAGGAGGAACACATCACTCAACTATCAGGGGAGATAGAGTCCTTGAAAATTCAGCTGAAGGCATCGGAAGAGGCTAGAAAAGAGGTAGGTCATTGGAAAATCAGTTGAGCAAACATGTTAAATGTCCGGGAAAAATATTGCTATCCAGTCTCCATGACTGCTTCATATTTCCCTAGCCGTTACGGGCCAGCGCCGGACGTAGCGCCGACAGCGCCAGCTTGGCATCTGGCGTATGAGTGGGTAACCAAATTTCTGCATTTGGCTCCGCGTTTGACGCGTATCTCTTGGCAATTAATTCTGCGAAATTTCGTGGCGTTATGCAAAATTGTGTATTTATAGAAAATACGGGTTAACCCGGCACCGCCTGGGGAGTGTCAAATAGGGTATCCCCATTTTTCTTGAAGAACTTCTAAACGGTAAGAGCCAGTCCAACCAAGTTTTCAGAACCTATCAATCAATTTTAAACAATGAATCAATGAATTTTACGTGTTTTAACACCAAAATCATTTTCATGCTGGGTCAATTTTCAGAAGGTCAGTTTTCAGAACCTATCAATCAATTTTAAACAATGAATCAATGAATTTTACGTGTTTTAACACCAAAATCATTTTCATGCTGGGTCAGGTCATTGAGATATGGCGTTATAAGTGAACCCTCGCACGTATGTTTTCGCCTCTTCGGGCGGTGCTTCGTTTTTGATAATATGCGCGAATATAATGCATGGATTTGTTGGATTTACATAGGATACGGTCCCCAACAAGATATACAACCGTGAAACGTCAACATTAAAGGTCATGCTAGGTCGCATGCGTGATGGCAGTTGGATTGATTGGCTCGGTGGGTGATGGAAGTGGTTGCTGCTAACCTATCGTTCAAACCAGACAAGCATATCTATAAACGCCTCTTAGCAAGTTTCACCAAATGTAACATGAGGTCATGTAAGGTCACGCCTTAGGTAGATGTCAAAATGAAGTGAAATACGACATTGTATGTGGAAGGTCGTTCATTAGTAGCGAACAGGAATTATTTTTCCTTGTCAGAAAAAGAGAAATGACTATCTGTGCTGACCTGGCTTGACCTTGATTCGATAAACAGCAGACAGGGCATATTTAATTATCATGAAATATCATTTCAGTTATATACTGGACACAGTCAAGAATCCCAGCGAGTAATAATTGCTCCTTATCAGAAGAGTAATGCAACCTTTTCTGACCTTACCCAGACTGAGGTTGACTGGATGATAAGCAGATAATGTAAAACCGGCCATCAGAAGGTTTCTTCTCAGTCCTTTTTGTCCCGTAGATCAAAACGGCTGCGAGTAAATACCGATCTTTGGCATGTAAAATAAAACCAGTTATATGACCTAACCTAGGTTGACCTTGATCGGACATTTTTTAACTTTTTGGCATGCTTCTGATGCAGAAGATCGTGACCCTTCCTTTGATACCCATTTGAAGGTTCTGAGACTAGTATTGCCGGCGATGTGACGTACGAACCGGTGCCCGTTTTTCCGAAGTCGTGCTATGCGTTTTACATGACTTGTGACGTCATCAGTCACGTGACCAGAGCCAACGTAGTATTTTCAGAATCTCAAGACTCAGTGCTATCGATTGGTGGTCTACCTGCCCAGATCCGACGATTAAATCCTGAGGTAGCAGGGGCGCCTTGTTTGGCACCCCCAGACGGTAGCGGGTACAAAAACACGCCAGGCGGTGCCGAGTTAATTTCTGAAAGACCTGATATTCACCCCATTAATCCGCAAAATACGATTTTGTGGAGGGAAACATGTACCTTATCTTATGAGTAATGCCATGATGCTCGGTACCTAACATGTAAACGCCAGTGCCGTCGCGTGGAAGGATGCCGCAAGAAAAATTACGTATGTTGTGTGACGCGTCTAACACAAACATGTTAGGCGCGCAGCTAGCGAAGAGAGAAGCAGTGTTCACACAGTCTCACACGTCGTCTGCACTTGCACACTGGTCCTGTCCGCCCGCCAGTGGTATCTGGCCGCCTTACGTACGTCATACAGCCGTTTGTCACGCGCGGTATCAGTCACACGGCCGTGTGCGGAGTCCTCCCTCGTCTGACACGGACCGTCTGCTTCGGACAGCAAACGTCGCGTCTGCAGGCGGCCGAGGTGACCGTGTCCAGCCTGCAGACCCAGCTGTCGGAGCTGCAGCGGTCCGACACGCTGGCGCGCAACACCCAGCTCCACCAGCAGCTGGTGGATGGCATGAAGAAGCGGCACGAAGAGGAGATGGCCGCCCGCCGCCAGCAGCTGGACCAGCTGCAGGCTCAGCTGGACAGCCAGGTCCGTCCGGCTGCTACGCTGCACCGGTCTTCGACGAGCACAGGCTCAGTTTTGCAGACTTGATGCGGCCTTAGGCTGAGACGTAGACCAAAATTTGGATGTTGAAGCTCGTTTTTGTGTGCCATCAGTTTTATGCTACGGAGCTAATTTGCGGCACTGTCGTTTGCGCGCCGAGCTCGGTATTTCGCGTTATTTTCGAAAGTCGTGTTGCTGTCCACCACGGCCTTCATGTCGGCGTGTGTTGGCCCCTGGCGTCCGTGCGATGCTGACTTGTTTCGCCGTCCGCCGCCGCCAGACAGAGCTGGCCTCCCGCCTCAAGACTCAGCTGGCTCAGGCAGAGCAGGCGCGACACCAGCTGGCTGCCGACAAGGGTGACGTCATCAACCAACTGACGGCCGGCCTGGAGGCGGCTCAGGCGCGCTGTCGTCAGCTCATGCAGGGCGACCCGGCCCAGCTGCGTCAGCAACTGGCCGCCGAGGAGGCGCGACGCCAGCAGACGGAACAGCAGCTGTCCTCGGCGCAGGTGAGAGCAGCGGACAGCTGGCCGCTGCTCGGCTGGGGTCACATGATGAGGGGACCTGTAGTCCTCCTGACGGTATTGTCACTGTGAGTCAAAGTCTCAGTACGTACCAGGAAGTGGTTACGTGTGCTGCATGTAAGGTCACGCATGCCAAAATGTGATGCCAGGATGGGCGGTACCGTTTCGTGTGAATGTTTCCTGCCTTGTCACCGGAAAAGGAGAGCGTGATATACGTGGTGGATATAGCCCCGTGACGCTTCGCTGATGCGCGCCTGTGGCCGCGTCTGCTGATGCCTTTTACCGTGATCCGGGCTGGGGGCGAACAGGAGCAGCTGGCCAGTCTGCAGCGGGATCTGGACGCCTGCGAGTCGGTACTGCGGCTGGGCTCAAAGGAGGACGCGCCGACCGAGGAGACCCAGCTGGCCATGCTAGCCGCGCCCCAGTCCACCCCGGTGTCGACCAGGTGAGGGGTGCAGCGCGTCGGAGGAGAGGGGGAGGGGGCCATCTGGGGGCCGCACCAGTTCATCGCGTCTTTTTGGACCGACTGTGGCGTGGAGGAGGCTTGGCTGACGGACAGGCAGAGACGATAACGAGTGTAGTGCGCCTTGGTGTACGTGAGCTGATAGATAGGGACAGAATATACCTGGGCGTCGCATGCATGTCCAGTCAAAGGTGTTTTACTTTAACCTTTAACCCGAATGAGCTGAAGACTGGTGTTCAGCTTGCCTGCTGGCCTGGCAGCACCGTATCGCCTCTGACCGCGCCCTGCCCTCCGCTCCTCAGACCGTCGGGCGGCGGCGAGCCGGCACCGTTCTCGCTGCGGCGCGAGCTGATGCGTTCGCTGGAGAACACGCGGGCGCGGCGGGAGGAGGTGGCGCGGCTGCGGGCGGAGCTGGAGGACGCCCGCCAACAGCTGCGCCAGGCTGACGGCCGGCAGGCGGAGATGCAGGCCCAGCTGGCTGCCCTCAGGGAGCAGGTCGGTGCTGTCCGGAGGTGGACGGCGCTCGGGAAAACGGCGCTTCTCCGGACTTTGTTATTCAGTCGTTTGTGTGTTGTGGTGAACCCTAAACGTATTATGTGGTCATGTGTTTGTTCGGTCCGTGGTGTAGGGTATTTGCGGCCGTGTTAAATCAGACTAAAATTATCGTGGTTAAATGCGTGTACGTTATAGTAAGTTCTGTCCAACATTCAAGTAGAATCCGTTTTGGAGCTGTTATCGGATTAGATCACAATGTTGAATGCGGCCAGCTGCCACGGAACTCGAGAGGCCGTGTCCGGGCACGGCTGCTGGACTACTAAATACGGCCGCCCAGTATGCGTGGGGTCTTCCCCCCCCCCCAACAGTCCGGAACTGGACGGGAGGCTGTTCTTGAGCCGAGCGGAATGCTCTTTTAGAGCCGAGCCTGATAATGTTCACGATCTGGGCGTGAGGCTCGTCACGAACCGGCCGTAGTGCTCTTCACGAGCCGGGCATGGTGCGCGTCATGATTCGAGCGTAAGACACTTCACGAGGCAGACGTGTGGGCCTTTGCGAACGGCGGCGCGTGGTGGGCAGGTGAAGCAGACGCCGCCGGCGGGGCAGGCGGAACAGACGGCGGAGAAGGTGGCCGAACTGCAGCAGCAGGTGGCTGCCGAACAGAAACAGCGTAAACTGGTGGAGGACCAGCTGAGGAAAATACGACACGAGGGCGAGAAGGTGCACAAGGTGAGAACTAGGATCTGGGGGAGGTGTAACATGGCAGAACATAGCACAGCGTGGGTTGAAAAAAAAGCCGTGTATTACGCTTTTGGGTGGGTGCAAAACTTGCGCGTATTTGGAGGCACCCATTTGAATAAGGTGAATGATGATGCAGATGCAGATAAAGCAGCCACGTCTAATTTTCTTTGTATAAATGTTTTGCGTGTGATGTGTTCAGCCTAGTTACCGTGACTGCTCAGAGCTGACGGCGGCCGTATGAGTGTCGCCTGTGGTGCCTGCTGTCTTACTGCGCCATACGGCCGGCGGCTGACGCAGACGGCGGAGGAAGCTGCGCCGCCACCTGGCCGAACAGGTGGAGGAGGCCGACCGGGCCCGGCTCCAGGCCGTGGAGGAAGTCCGCCAGGCCTGCCTCCAGCTGCACGACGACATGATCAACAAACTACGCACCGAAAAGGTGGAGGAGTACGAAACCGAATTGGACAACATGCGGTGAGTCGACGGTGTAGAGAATATTTTCTTTTTGCAATACCCTGTGTGGGTTTCGTGCATGGATCCTCTAATGACAGTGTGAGTTTTGCTTCCCAAATCCGTTGCATTTTGTCTTCGTCCCGCGCGTATTTTCGGTTTTGTCTTGCTGGATGTCACATATTTGCATGTTTTACATTATGTATGTTATTCCTGTCAGTTACCCACTTAATTTGTCAGCCCTTTTAGTTTGCCGGTTTGATCGTCTTGTCCTCAGAACGGAGCTTACACACGCACAGCAAGAGTTACACGATGTTAAAGAGCTTTATGTAAAGGTTTGTCAAGAAAAGGACCAGTTAGAACAAGATATAGAAGCAGGTAAGCCCTGACGTTGTTGTCTCAGACGTTGCCATTCGCGGGATATCCTTTGATAAAGTTGTACACTTGTTGATATTAACCTTTTCAAATAGTCAGTAACGACAAATTATTATGAAATAAGAGCATTGCGACCAGTTCCTCGAAGCCGGGGAAGCCATGCGATTTACGATACAGTGAGTGGTTTGGCCACCACTACCACTAATCTTACCAGTTTTTTCTGATCTTGAGTAGAATGAAACACAAAAATGTACCTGGCCCAGCATTGGAGAATGCTGAGTCTGACTTCCTCATGTTTGCTCTATTATGATTGGGTCTGATATCCAAGACCATTGTGGGAATGTTGGATACTTTTCAAAATGTTCACACCAGAAGACGTTTTGTTTCCCAAATTTTCGGACTTCGTGAAATCAGTTCAGTTGTTCTCGGACAAACCAAACTGGTCCTGCTCCGCACACTCATCCAGTTTCCCGTTATATTAATGCTTATTAATGATTGCCCTGGTTTAGTACACATCAAGATTATCAGTCTGCTGTCCATTCCAGAAAAGCAGTGTGATGTGTCATTGTAAAGCCCTTCTTCATGTTGTAACAGAACAGATCAGTCTGAATATGCATCCTGTAAATGCTGTTTTTAATGCTGACCCATGCACATAACACAAAAGGACATGCTGCGTTGGCTCTGTGCCCAGTTTTTCATCTTTTTGTCATCAACCTCTGTTCACGAAACCAAAATTTTACCTGGTCCGAGACGCATCCATCGCGCTTCCCTGCGAGCAGTGAAGCTAACCGGGACATCATTTGTTGCCACAGAACGAAAAGCGGCCACCAAGGAGCGTGAGCTGGCCGTTAAGTCGGCGCTCAACCAACATTACGATCTGTGGTACGCCGACTGGAAGAAAAGCCAGCAGGCCGCCATCACGGAGGCTGTGGAGGCCGAGAGGCGCCGACAGCGGGCAGAGGTCAGTGCTGCTGCCGGCCGAGTTGATGCTGCCAGACCAGTGCTGGTGCCGACCGAGCTGGTGCTGCCAGACCAGTGTTGGTGCCGGCCGAGTTGATGCTGTCAGACCAGTGCTGCTGCCGGCCAAGCTAGTGCTGGCAGACCAGTGCTGGTGCCGACCAAGCTGGTGCTGGCAGACCAGTGATGGTGCCGATCGAGCTGGTGCTGTCAGACCAATGTTAGCGCCGACCGAGCTGGTGCTGTCAGAACAGTGCTGGTGCCGACCAAGCTAGTGCTGCCAGACCAGTGCTGGTGCCGACCGAGCTGGTGCTGCCGGACCAGTGCTGGTGCCGGCCAAGCTGGTGCCGGCAGACCAGTGCTGGTGCCGACCGAGCGGGGCTGGCAGACTGATGATGGTGTCCGCCGCGCGCTGGGGACTGCACGGCTGTGCTGTGCTGAGCCCTCGTGTTCTTTCACATTACGCACGGTATAGGGCTTTCGCTCTTTGCTTCCTCACGCTCCCTGATGTGTGTTATTGATGTGGGAGAGGCGTTTTATGTGTTCTCATTGCGTTGGAGTTTGCAGAGGTCGTGCGTTGACCTCTGTCGTGCATGTGTTGGCCGGTGATGTTTTGGCGACATGGTAAATGTGCACGTGAGATTTCCGCGAGTCGCCACCGTAAGAGTCTGGTCATTGTCGGCCGAGGCGGCCTCTGAAGTTTGGCCCGCCCTTGTGTGCAGGTGGGCAGCGCCGCCACACAGACATCGACCTCGTCCGAGAGCAGGTGCGTCCAGACCTCACCGGAGCCGGTGCCGCCGCCAGCCCACACCCGCGACCAGGCGGTCCAGGCCAGCGACGAGGCGGCCGCCCAGCAGCTGGACAAGCTGAAGAAGGTATCGAACACCGGCGGCCACCGCAGGTCGCATCTGCGGAGGACCTTAGCGGAGACCGGGGCTTATTGTGCATGTCGTCTGGATCCCGTTAGGACCTCATTGTTGTGTTTTGTTTCATGTATACTGTTTCGTCGTGGAGGTCTCGTAAGAAAATCTTCAAACCATCGGTTGATGGTAGCGAATTGCATGGACATCGTATATGTCCTTATGTGTTGTTCTGTTCATATCCAGAGGTTGAAGCGCGCGTGCCTAGACAAGAAAAAACTGGAATCGGACATCCAGGAGTTGCAAGAACACATTAAACTGGCTGCATGTGCTTACGAGGAAAAAATCAAAAAGGTACTTTTGCATCGCTTGTCTCGAATAATTTACCTAACGCTGGCCCCAGGTTGGCTAGCCTCGTGTTCTGTGTTGTTTCGATTCTTTTTAAAGATAACGGGCCGGATGGGTTTTAGCATTGCGTTTTCATACAAGTCCTGTTATTTTGTAGGAGAAGCTGGAGGCGGAGCGTAAGCTGCGGGAGGCGAAGCGTCGGTCGGCGAACGCGGCGGATAACGAAATCGTGAAAAGCCTCCGACTAGAGCTGGAGGAAAGGGACACGCGGCTGAAGAGTCTCACTCAGCAGACCTGTAGGGAAAAGGTGAGAAAACGTTATATGAATTCTGATGCTTGTAGTTTGACCCAGTAAACCTGACCTCCCGGGGTAGATGAGTCGCCGAAAGCGTATGCATAGAAACATTATTATACCAGAGTGTTTTGTCTGGCTGTGAGCAGGAGGAGCTGGTGGCCACGTACGAATCGCGGCTGCGCCAGGCGCTGGAGCAGGACCGCAGACTGGCGGCGGTCGTGGTCACCGAGCGGCGCAGTCAGCTGACGGCCGATCAGCTGTCGGCCGAGTGTGCCCGGCTGCGGAGCCGAGGCAGACCGGGCCGCGGCGGACCACCAGAGGCAGCTGAAGGAGCGCGAGGACGAGTACCAGCGCGGCCTGGCCAGCTACCGCCAGCTCATAGAGAACAACGTGAGCGCCCGCTGCCGAGGGGGAGGCGGCACATGGTCAGGACAGTTCCGGGTAGAGTGGGCTGCCTGTTCCAGATCAGGATTTATACTGATGTGTTTAAGGCCACAGATGGCGTTACAGAGGTGCGATAAGGACGATTTTAAACCGGTTAAAATTGCGGTGAGACATACGAATTGCCTGGCGTTGGTGACGGTCAGGTAGTCGTCCCAGTGTTTTTGTTTTCTTTTTCTTGGGAGGGGGCAACAGTTAAGTTTTTTGGAATGTTGGGACATCCCAAATCGAAGTATCCTCCTAGCGTTGTATGGTGTTCCAGATTTTCATGGCTTGCTGATCATATTGTTAAGCATTTCTGCCATGATCTAAGTTTTATCGGACCACGAAACCAGATACTCTGCTGTACCGCGTCTCCCCATGAGATGAATCAAACCAAGTGAACCTGACTCGGGTCTGCCGGTGGTTTGAATCCGGACGTTCTGCCTGGTGCCCAGGTGGCCGAGCTGACCAAGGCCGAGGCCGAGCTGCGACGGGAGGCGGCCGCCAGCTGCGAGCTGCTGCGGGAGGAGAACACCCGTCTGACGGCCGAAAGCGCCCGCCTGGCCGAGAGCTACGACGCCCTGGTGGAGCAGCGCCGCGCCGATCGCGAAAACTACGAACAGCAGGTGCGGCGGGCGGCCGCTGGCGCTGGGTCCTGCGGGAGGCGGGGACAGCGGGCAGGCGGTACCAGCCGCACTTTGGTGGCGCTGTTAATGGTTGTGGAACAGTCGGCTGTCATGGCTTTGTACGCTTCAGTTTTTGACGCGTGCGAGGTTTGTCATTTGAAGCGTGGCAGATGTCTTTGGATATGCTCGAAGGTCGTTTTTGATTTCTTTTGTCCCACATCACAAGTTGAATTTGAGTCCGCCGACGCAACGTCTGATCAAGGCGGTTGGCAACTTTTGCCAGCGAATGGCTTGTACCAGTTAAAAGTAATGGCATTAAGTGGACTGTTGAAAGATGTTTTTGACAGTTTTTACCACCACACGACAAAAGCCTCTTTTTCTGAATTCATGCTATTGTGATAGTTACTAGACTGCTGTATTCCATGTTTTTGATATTTCCAGTTTGTTTTGTGACATTTAACGTTGGAAATTTGAAGACTGAAATATTTGGACTTCCGTAAGTTTTTCAAGAACACATATCTTTGAGCCATATCTGTTAAGTCTTGATCTGTGGTTTTGAAGCAACTCCAGTAAAAGAAAACGAAACACCATAAACGGAAATCCTTGTTACTTCGTAAAACATACCTACCATGACTTACCAGTATAGGTTGAAACATCTGGTTGTTAGAAACTTTTCCATAGAGAAGTCTGAATATTGTACGATCAACTATACCTATTGAAAATAATCAGTTACCCTAAGTCACCACCCGTTCCTCGTTCCTCCACTCATTCACGTTTTACGATGCAATCTTTTATGTTTAGACTGTGACAAAAAATCTGGCTGTTCATTTCTGCGTATGATTTCCGAGTTAACCTTTTTCAGCAGCCTTATATCATGATTTGTGGTAGGATGCAGGTTGAGTTAACATGGTGTATGAATACGCACGGTAGGTACCCACCAAGCTACAGTCAAGCCAGTACAACCAAGCGGAGCCTCTGTGGCACATATCGCTGTTGAGATCTTTTTTCACATGTTTTTCACAATAACAAAAAGGCCTGTGGCCTCTGCTGTGTGAAATCTAAATGCTAATCATGTGTGATCTGCCTGTCTTTGGTCCTAGATTTTAGGTGCTCACTTCGCGGTCTGTATTGGTGCTTTTCTAACCGTAGTCAGGTCGTCTTTTTCATGAGTACTGGTGCTCTTTCATTGGGTGTGGGTTCAAAGACGAGCAGTTCGGGGATAACTGAACTTTGGGCCCATTCTTTCTGTACAGTGCATTTCAGTAGTATGTTCAGTTTCCAGCTATTGTGGGCAAATACATTCATGACTCATAGGAGCTGCCTGTGCACGTTTATGATCATAATTTGGGGACATGGGGATACGTTCCTCAGCCCCTACTCGTGTGCTAAGCCCAAGTCCTGGGTCATTCTCACGTTGTTTGTGGAGAAATTCCACTTGGTCAAAATTCCCAAGATTGTGTTCCCAAGATCCAAGATTGTCCCAAACTCTCTTCTTGATGCCCTTCAGCATTTCACTACAGATTGCCGGGGTAGGTGACAGACAAATATATATATATATATATATATATATATATATATATATATATATGTACTGTGGAAGTTGTGTTCTTTAAGCCTTGCCCCTCCCCGCCCTCGTTGCCCAGCCTTTCCTGCCACCTTCAGCAATTTCAAGAAATATGTGTGATATGTGTCAAATGTGTGTGATAGGGAAAGCTTCAAGCACTTTGTGTGATTATTAGTAGGAATAACAATGAATTCACTTACACAAGTTCACAATGCCACAACAGTTATGCCCAGCATTTGTTCGTCTGACAGGGACTTTTTGCCGGTGAATGCGGGTTTTTTGCCGGTAAAAACCGATTAATACCACTGAGGTGGTAAAAACTAGTTTTTGGATGCATATTGCCAACCCATTTGTAAAGTGGTCATTTCTTCTGCAGCCATGTCAGGCTCCTGCACTAACTTCCTTGGCTTGTATTGATCTGCTATACTGACGGCTCCGTGCTGTGGCGCCTGCAGGTGCGCCAGCTGACCTCGGAGTCGGACGGCGGCGAACAGCTGCGCGGCCGGCTGGCCGAGCTGGAGGCCCGCCTTCAGCAGGCCGAGGCCGAGGCCAGCCAGTTGCGCGAGCGTCTGCGCGCTGGCAAGGAGAAGCTGCACAACTACCACGGCTACGTGAAGGAGCGCGAGCGCCACTACGACGGCGAGTTCCGTCGACTGGAGGCCGAGTACCGCGTGGCTGTCGGCAAGATGAAGGAGAAGGTGATGCTGGCGATGGAAGGGGCGGCGCGCCGGCCGGCCGCCGACCGTCGCTCCGCCGCCGCTCAGACTGAAGTCACCGGCGACGATCTGGTGCGCGCGCTGCGCGATATGTCCGGCTTCCAGCGCACCGTGTCGCAGCTGCGTCAGGAGCTGACGCACGTGCTGGAGCGGTGCCCGCATCCGGCGGCCGGCGGTGTCGAGCCGGCGCGGCCCGGCCAGCCGGCCGACCCGGAGCCGAGCACGTACCGGTCCCACGTGCAGGATCCGCGCCGGCCGGCCTCGGCCGCCGCCCGGCTCGGCGCGCCACTCTCCGTGCTGGACCGGCCGCTGAGCGGGCCGCTCTCGTCGCTGTCGCGGCCGGACAGCGGGCCGCTGTCGTCGCTGGGCCGGCCCGAGAGCGGGCCGCTGTCGGGGCGCGGCGTGTCGCCTCTGCTCGCCACCGGCGACAACCCGCTCGCCTCGCTGGAGAGGATTCGGCGCGATCTCAACTACATCTTCCCGCGCGAGCCGGCCACGGCGGCCGCCCGTCCGGAGCCGGAGCCGGCCGGCCCTCGCCTGTCGGCCGGCGAGGAGTTGCTGGCCCGGCTGGCGCGGCTGCCACTCACGCCACCCTCCAGGGACGCCGGCGGAGGCCTCAAGTGACCGTGCCGGTCGCTCGCGGAGCCGCGGCCAGCCGACATTGTTCTACCCCACGAACGCAATTGTTAAGTACCTGCATCATCCATCATCTGCATGAATCCATCTGACGTGCGTGGTTAGTTTTATTAATCGATTGTTTTCAAATAAACTAATTGTTGTTTGCGTCCTTGGTAACAAATAACAAGGTCGACTAGCTCGCTGGTCTTGCTCGGTGTCATCTGTGTGTGTGATTTGCCGAAAATGCTTGCCACATTTTGGCGCGTCGATTAAATACGACCTCCACTGACAAACCTACGTGCATAGCTCGGCTCAGCTGTCACCGCGCACCGCAGCCCATGCCGGTCCCTCCGTTCCGCCGTGCATGGCCGGCCGTCACTCCCTGCGCACGTTGCCGGTGCTCTGGATGCAGCGCGTCAGCAGGCTCTGGCGCTGCACCGTCTGCTTGTCGGGCGGCGTCTCGCGCTCGCCGGCGCCGTCGGCGGCCACCACCGGCACCAGCGTCTCGGCGGCGGCCGCGTACTCGCCCAGCACGAGCAGCTCGACGGCGCGCCGCTGGGCCGGGCCCGGCGGCGCGCCGTCCGCCAGGCCGGCGTACAGCGGCCAGCCGTGCTCGCAGGCGGCGCACTCGCAGGCGAACTGGTACTGGCGCCGCAGCGCGGCGAACCGGCTCTCCTCGTCCTCCTCGTGGAACGCGAAGCCGTAGTTGTCGAGCAGCTCGTCGCCGGCGCGCAGCGGCCGCGTGGTGACCACGGCCACGCGGCGGCCGTGGCTGGCGCGCGCCACGTTCGGGAAGCAGCTGTGGTTGGTCAGGCTGACGGCGGCGTACACGGCGCCGCCGAGCTCCTCCATCTCGGCCAGCCGCGCGCCGTCGCCGCCCAGCCGCAGCTCGGCCATCTCGTACGCGTTGCAGGAGCAGCTCTGCAGGTGGCGCAGCGCCAGCGCGGCGGTGGGCGCCCGCTCGGCGGCGGCCGCCGCGCCGGCCCGCTCCAGGCAGGCGGTCAGGTAGAGCGCCACCGCGCACCGCTTCACCACGTCGCCCATCGGCCGCTCGGCCGTGTTGGTCACCTGGCCGTGCACGGCCGCGTACGAGAGCGAGTCGTGCGCGGCCGGCGGCTCGGCCGGCTCGACCGGCGCGGCGGCGGCGAAGTGGCGGCGCAGCGCGTCCGGGCCGGCGCGCACCAGCACGCGAAACACGAGCAGCGCCATGCGGCCCAGGTTCGGGTCGATGAGCAGGTCGAGCACGCCGCACTCGGTCCGGTGGAACAGCTGCAGCGCCTCGGCGCGGCAGCTCTCGCTGCAGAACAGCACCTGCCGACGGGGAACGGCGAGACGGGGAGTCAAACATGAGCTCCGTTCTGCGAGCTACGACTGCACAGCAGACCTCACTGGTGTGTCTGCCGCTAGGCTGGTGTGCTTTTGCAGGGCGCAAACGATTCGAAACCTGTACTCTTTCTTTCCAAACTCGGCCGTGCACCCACGTAAGGTTTCCGGACACACCCAACGATGTTCTGCCCTGTTCTAGACCATCAGCGACAACGCACACATCTATCAGCGCCAGTTGCCTGGCCAGCCCCGCCCGCCACCGAGCGTTAGTCTGGGGTCAACGGTTACCCACTGACCGAAGCGCAGTCGGGGCAGGGCAGCGGACAGTCGGCCGGCCGACAGCAGTTCTGGCAGTGGGTGGTCCACCGGGGCGGGTGCAGGGACCACGCGTACGGCTCGTCTGCGATCACGACTGAGCCTGGAACGGACGCAGGGCGACAGGCGTCAGCCGGCAGCTTCACTAGCCGAGAAACGGCGGCCGGCCGATGGAAGAAGCCCATACGGCAATCTCTGTGTAAATGTGGCAGTTGCGAGCACGCCGTTGAAAGACCGCAGCCGAAAATGTGCGTTGAGTTGGTCCCGTGCGCACAAGCCGGAACTGAACAATAAAGGCATAAGTGTACGACGAACGATTACGACGAACGATGCAAGTGCGGCCCCGTCGTGACGGTATGGCAACCCAATTTAGACTGATTCCATTCGGCGTCCAACAAAAACACAGGCGTCTGGTTCACTGAAACGACTTGCCCGCCGGGCCTGTCGCCCGTCCTCGACGGCCATTCTTGGCACGTCGCCGGCCGAATGACCCGGGCACGCCGTCAGTCGTCTGCGGCACGCGCGGCCGTGCATGCGGCCGCCACTCACCGGGTGGAATGTCGGCACCGGCCACGAGCATGCGGCCGCGCCGCTCGCTGGCGGCCAGCTGGACAGCGGACGAGACGCGCCGCAGCCGCGGGTGCTCGCCGGCGAAGAGCCGCGGCAGCGGCGGCGCCGCCGGCTGCGAGGCGTCCTCGGCGGCCGGCTCGCCGCCGGCCAGCCGCTTGCGGATGCTGCCCAGCTCGGTGGCGTACATGGCCTGCTGCCGGCGGTCCAGCTGGCGCACGATCTGCAGCGTCTGACGCACGCTGGCCTCGGCCGCGTCGCGCCGCGCCAGCGCCGCCTCGAAGCGGGCGCGCTCGACCAGCAGCTGGACGCGCGTCTCGACGGCGCCGGCTAGTGCCGGCTCGGCCAGCAGGCGCTCGACCTCGGCCAGGCCGCTGGCGAACCGGCCCAGCTCGTACACGGTCCACAGCCGGTTCAGCAGCACGGCCAGGAACAGGTCGTCGCCGGCGCGGCCCTCGGGCGGCCCGTCCGGCGGCGGACAGTGCTGCAGCGCCATGTTGCAGAGCAGCAGCTTGCGGCGCGAGTCGGTGCAGTTCATGGCCATCTCCAGGAAGCGGCGCGCCTGCTCCTCACCCTTACCGGTGCGGCCGGCGGCGGGCAGCCGCAGCCGGTTGGCGTTCTCCAGCTTCAGCACGGCCTGCACGCGCTCCAGGTCGGTCTCCAACGCGTCAAACTCGGCGCGGTACGCCTCGACGCCGAGCCGGCGCAGCTCGGTGCACAGGCCGTCGTAGAATGCGGTAAATACGTCCTCGCCGTGCGGCTCCGGGCCGCCGCTGCTGGGGCCGTCCATGGCGGCGCGCCGCTCCGACACTTGACACTGACTGGCGCCGCTGGCCGCCGCCGTCGCCGCCGTCGCCGCTCAGGTATAAATACCTCCGCCGCCGGAAAGGAGCTGCAGAAGTTGGCAAGGTCGGACCCGGCGCAGGCCCCACCCGTGCGCTGAACACCGCGATGTTCCCAAGGCTGGTTTAGCGCGCACCCTACCGTTCCCCTCACTCTCGGCTGACCACGAGCGCAGGCCGCTCTGACAACCGCCGGGCAGCGTCCGACGTCGATAGCCGGTCCCGATTCCCGCGGCTCTGACGGCGGCGACGATGCCCTCCGGCCATCCAGGCGCCGGCCGAGCACAAGACGGCCTGCCCGGTGTTTAGGTTGACTGGCCTCCACTGAAGGTATTCCAGCAGGCGTTCCGCCGCTCCGGGCCAGTTTGGAACACAAACGGCATCCGGCCCGGCCCAGGCTGGTCGGCGCTGTAGAGAGGGCCGGTCACCGGAGCGTCTCGCAGCCAGCCAGTGCTGCGGCGCCTCCACTCACCAGCTGCCGTATGGAGAGCCGCTGGCCGAACGTGGCAACAGCTCTTCCAGCCCAGCGTGGCAAAGACAGGTCATACGCCTCGTGCGCCCACCCAGACCATTGTCATAAACAGCTGGGGACTCTTCACCAGCTCAGTCCCACGTTGTCACAGACGGGTATAATGGCAGATAGATCCGTCATAGACGGGTCTGTCTTCCGCCTCCAATCAGGCATTACTGAGAATTAAACAGACACGTATCATCTTGTTGGCCAACGGCGACCATGCAAATGGCGACGATGCTGCCATCCGAATGGGATTCTCGGTCCCCAAGCAGTAAATGGAGCCCATCACAACCTGTTTTCGTCCCGTGCCTCATACCTCGATGCATGTGACGCTTCCTGTACTTTTTCATGTATTACCAACAAAAAACATCTCAGGATGGACATGCACGACAGACCTTGCGGTACTTAAGACTGGTAAGAGTTACGAACACATCTTGATATTCTCGCACACAGACTCGCATAGTTACGAGTACATCCTGACATTCTCAGATACAGACGCACGCAGTTTTACATGCCTACAGCAGATATCATTTCAGGTTTACGAACGTGGAAACTCAGCCCCTAGAGTCCAAAGACCTGATCCTTCGCATGTGCAAACCGCCATTCGTGTGCGCGGGCCCCACAAGCCGGGCCCGAGCATCGTCGACATCGACGGCCCGTCGACGGCCGGACTAACTCGCTGCCGCTACCGCCGCCGGCCGAGCCGTCACTGGTGGACGACCTCCGGAGCCGCGGCCGGCTCAGCCGGACCCGGCTGCGGCCCGGCCACCTGTTCGGCTGGCCCCTCGGCCGGCGGCTCGGCCGGCGGCTCGGCCAGCGGCTCAGCCGGTGGCTCGCTCGGCTCCTGGATATCAGGCCGCTGTTCGGCTCCCTTCTGCCCGACCTCGAGCGGTTCCGGCGGCGGCGGCGGCGGCGGTTGCACCTCTCCCGGCGGCGCCGGCCGGGCCGCGGCGCTGCAGTTGCCGCACAGCCAGCCGTAACCGGGCCGCTTCGGCGATTTGGCGACCGGCGGCACCAGACAGGTGAGGTGGTAGCCGCGCCGGCAGTCGTCACACCTGCGGCAGGCCACAGGGAACATAATGGAGAGGGGCCGTACGCGAGGTACGACCAGCAACCGACCGCGACGTCCTCAAAAGCGGCGAAAGCCAGTAGCGGCCGATACGGTTAACTTAACCCAAACGCTTTAGACCTCATGACGCAACCCACGCGGGAACCTGAAACCGCATCACAACGCAAATGGTCACTCAGCAGGACAGCCCGGATCACGAGTATAACAGCGCAACAAAGCGAACAAATAAACGAATGAACAAACAAGCCAGAAGTTGCAAAAAGCTCCTAAGGACACCACCGAAGGCTGAAACCGCCCTATCAACGTGCGCATTTCGATGAAGTCCGACAACCGCCACTCAGTGCCTCTCGGACAGGCTCACCTGACCATGGTCTTGCCGTCGCCCGGCTGTTCGCAGTTGGCACACAGCGCCGCCACTCCCTCCTCTTCCTTGACGGCCGCAAAGGGGAGGCCATCGCCGGCCTCCGCCGTTCCCGGGAGCGGCTGCGGCGGCGCCGGCGCCTCCGAATTCACCGGCCGAATCTGCGGCCGCGCAGCAAGCCTCCGGTGAAGAGCCAGACACGTGGCGCACGGTCCCACAGACGCCGCGCTTGAATATTGTACACGGTTTTTCAGCGATTTTAAAGGTTTATACTTCACTCTTATCTCGTAGCAAAAAAAAAAAAAAAAATAGAGATGTTATCAAAAAGCACGGATAGGCTGGCGCCGGAGGGATTAACCAGAAACATTTTTTCGTCAAGGCTAGCCCGATTAAAACGTCCACAAAACAGCAGCCTTCGCATTCAGGC
The DNA here is from genome assembly GCA_030062745.1 of Capitulum mitella. Classification (NCBI taxonomy): domain Eukaryota; kingdom Metazoa; phylum Arthropoda; class Thecostraca; order Pollicipedomorpha; family Pollicipedidae; genus Capitulum; species Capitulum mitella. The sequence goes on from CP099839.1 coordinate 38,434,136, forward strand.
AAGCGATAACACTGTATCAGGCATTCAACTTTGAACTACTTTCACGAAGGACATCAGATCTACCTTGATTTTCATGGGTGTCATCATTTCGACGACGTGTTCGCGTCCTTCATCCTGGCGCCGCCGGCGTCGCAGCAGCTTCTGGCGCTGCTGCTGATGGCGCTCGCGGGCCTGCTGCAGCGCCAGCACCTGCTCCCTGTAGAGCATCATCTCGGCCTTGGTGCGCCGTTTGCGGGCCGGGCGGCCGCCGGACGGGCCCGGCTCGACCGGTGCCGTCGCGCCGGCGGCTGCCTCGGCTCCGGCCGGCTCCGCTGCCGTCGGAGACGGCTCTTCCCCGGCAGGCACCTCCGGCGGGTCCGCCCGAGCCAGCAGCGTTCGCACGGCCTGCGTCTCGGCCTTGGCGGGGCGGCCGCGGCGCGGCTTGCCGGGCGCCGCGCCGGCGCCGCCCAGCACCGAGACGGGACGCTTCCCGGGGGACCGCCTAGCCGCCGCGCCGGGTCGGCCGCGCCGGCGCCGACCGGGGTTCTGCGAACCCCGGTCAGGCGGCGCCGCCGAGCTGCCGTCAGCAGGCGGCGCCGACAAGCCGGCATCGGCCGGCGGCGCCGGCCCGGCGCAGGACTCGACGCCGGCCGGTCCGGTCGGCGGCGCGACAGTCTCTGCGCCGGGCTGCGGCGGCGGCCCCTCTGATCCACCGGCAGCGGCGGCAGCGGCGGCCGCCTGCGCCCGCCGCTCGGCGCGTCGCCTCCGCACAATCTCATTGAGCGCGGCCATCTCCTCCCTGGTGCGGCGCCGGGGCGCGCCGCGCTTCCCCGGCGGCCGGCCGAGCCGCGGCGCCGTCTGACCGGCCGCCTTCTGGCCGGCCGGCCGACCCGGCGGCCGGCCGCCGGACGTCCGCCGGTGGCGCACATACTCCTTGAGCGGCTCGAGCAGCGGCGGCCGGCCGCGGCCCTCGTACACGAACGGCGGCGGCGTGGGCGGCCCGCCGGCCGGGTCGGCCACCACCTGCTCCAGCACGTCGTCGATGGTCGTCTCGATGCTGCCGTAGCGGCGCGAGCGGGCCGGCGAGAGCGTCGGCGGCCGGTCAGCCGACCCCGGCGGCGGCGCGGCCTTCTCCGGCGAGCCGCGGCCGGCCGCCGCCGGCTCCGAGTCGGCGCGCCGCCGCTTGGCGGCCGGACTCAGCTGCTCCAGGCTCACCATCGCCTCGTCCAGCTTCTGGATCACGACGACGGACGAGCAGGTGGCCTCGCTCTGCGGGCGACACACGAACTCAATCGGTGGCCATCAGGCGATGTCGACACGGAACAGAGGCGAACGAGTGGCATGAGTTGAACAATGGATGCAAAGTGACGGCATAGTATTAAATGAGTGCATTGTGCAAGCGACATTATCTTCCAGTCGAAACATGCGTCCAGGAGGTTTTCGTCCTTTGCAGTGCCGCAAACGATAATACCACTTCGACTATTTCCAAGACATCGGGACATGTATCAAACCAAAAGACTAAGTCACAACAACAACTTGATAAAGGCATTTTTTTGACAGAGAACAATCTAAACATACCGAAATGTCTACATAGGTGCGTCTTCACGAAAAATACTCCACGACACATTATTCTTAGATTCAACACAGTTATTATTACGCCAAACCACGATAATATCGTAACTCAGATTTGTCGGTCGAAATGCGAAAGAAAATCCTTCATCTGTTCCCCAGGTTGACACATGACATATAAAAGACTCGCTCTGCATTTTTTGATGAAGCAAAATTTAACAATGACCTCATTTCTAAACGGACATGCAATCACGCCGAGTTTTGGCACGAAAATGGCGGAGATGTCTGGACAATGTTCCAGGGATCACACACCAGCACGGTTACCTGGGTGAGAAACTTGGACATGATGAGGTTGTCCCCTCTAACTTTCTCTTTAACGCCTGCGCGCGGGCTAGTCTGCAAGGGAAATCACGAAGTCACCCATGCAGCCACTCTGTGCCTACAGCGGTGTCAACGATATGCCCGCAATGGGTGTGAATGTGTGTTTAGGTGTGTATTTGTGAGAACTTTTGGTGCACTTCGTGTCTATTTATTCGTGTACCGTTTGAGGTGTATACTCTGGATGCATATCTAGGTGTACGGTACACGAAGGGATAACAAAAAAAAAAGAAACGGAAGTATCTCATGATAGCTGGACACACAAATTGTTTACGGTAGTCAACGTTCAGTTTAATAGGCATAACCAGTACGCGCATCACAGGCGACGCCTACTTTGTTTGCCTATAAATCTGGGAGCTGTTTTCAAAGCTTGCTTGGCACACCACTTTCCTTTATGCATCATAAATGTAAACGGATACCTGTCGATCTATTTCAACATTTAGCGTCGAAAATTGCAAGTTCCGCTTACACATTTCGAAATGCAAACCGATACTTATCGATCTATTTCAGTAAAAAACTCCAAGTTTAAACATCATGCGCCCCCGATATTCTTCGATGTCATGACGGACTGAGGGGGTTGAACGTTTAAAAAACATACACAGAAAAACAGGTCAATAGCAAAACATCACTCCCAGAACAATTACATGGATGGCAGTTTGCAAGCTATCGCCATGCCAATGCAAATGTGTGAAATTTTACGAACTGAGCTATCTTGTGTTAAGAACTTAATGATTTGGACCCCAATGGTTGCCAACTTCCTACCTTTCAGGAGTTAACTGCAGGGCCGTTCAGTTTGATTTTGTACTGCTAGTACGTAAGACTCACTCCGCCTACGGCCTCGCTCTCAACCATACTCGTTCTCGGCGCGTTGATGTGTTCTGCCCCTGTATACCTTTCTCGACAAATCCATTTTCAGACATGTCTGTTCAGGAATATTTTCTATTCAAAATGATCCTGCATTAGTGCCACCCGCCCCAACGCTCTTGGCGGATGGCAAAGTCAATTTGCGAATGTGGCGAATCACGTGAAAACTACCCCTGTTAACAAACAGGCACGACCAAAGACATGCTTCTGCCACCGATGCTACATTAAGCCAAGACCTCAACGTAAACTGACACTGATCTTAACGTAAACTGGGACTAGATTTAGGCCATTTCAAGCAGCTGATACACAAAACTCGCCTATAAATTCGCCATCGGAGACAGTCTGGTTTAGGATAAGCGCTAGACGGAAAAGTGTGGCCAGATGTGCAATTTTGGGTGGAAAATGACACCTAACCTTGAAAATATGCCCGAACTGTAAAAAATTACATCTGGACACCATTTTGGCAGAAAGCTGCATGTGTCCAAATCGTAATGCTGCGCCCTTACAATGGAGGACTCAATCTTTATGCATCTTTGCGTCTAAGATTTTGACATCCTTCGGCAATTCTTACATCTGCACAGCTATCCAAAAATAAATTTCGGAATAATGCGGCTGGTGGCAACCTTTATTTTCGCCACGACCACTGCATACGTTTACATCTGTAGTGTTTTGATGCATCTTGACACCCAATGCAAAATAAATTTGGCCACACTGAGCTGGAGACATGGTGGTCATTTTCATTTAGCTCTGTTTGCGAGTGCAGAACACCTGGTATAGGATTCCTTGTGTATGGCAGCATAAATTCTTGTCATCTAACTCATGCCTGACGTCTTGGACATCTTCTGGATAAGAAGTTCAGCTTAATCGATCAGAGGACTCATAGATTCAGCTGCTAATTCGGCCCGTTCTCGTTGCCTCATGGCACCGGTTCCCGCCGACGGAGCAGTCCTCTGATTGGCCAGCCCGCTCACACGCCGGTCGGATCCCACTGACCTTGAGCACGGGCGGCCCGCCGGCCTCGGCGCCCGCCTTCTTCCGCTTGTTGCGCGGCGCGTTGCCGCGTCCCACGCCAGGGTTCTTGATGTCTTTCCGCTGGTAGACGGACCGATGTCGCGGCCGTTTCACAGGCGGCGCCGCCGCCGCCGCCGCCTGGGGGGCCTCCCGCTTCACCTGCCGAAGACGGTGCACGCCCTGGGTCATTACCGGGCATCGCGGGCCAGACGAGCGGCTGGTGCAGCCCGCCAGTCGGGCAGGATATCACGAGTTACCGGGGACACGCCCTCTGACTCCGGCCATGTCCACAACTAGAACACACTGATCAGTACGAGATAATGTGTTTTGCAGCCACGGATTTTCTCGTTTTTTTCGGCACTTCAATACCCAGGTGCGTCCAAAGTAAAACATCTCACGGACATCAGATCCCACTTCTATTCCCAGCACATTTCCCCCTAATATTCATTCTCTCCTGTCAGACTCCAACAGCCAGTCGGCAGCTCTTCTTCCCATCACCCAATATCCCACCAACCACGTCCATATCCGACACCACTTCTCCCTCCAAAGCCGCCGGTTGCGTCCTTTCATCACCTGACCATGAACGACCGTGCTCACCGTCCGCACAGCAGCAGCCGCCGCCGCGGCCGCTGCAGCAGCAGCAGCGGCCGCGGCCGCCGGCTTGCGCAGCCGGCGCGGCTGGGCCAGGTCGGCCGGCTGCGGGCTGGGCGCGCGCGAGCTGACCGCCGCGCACCGCCAGCACTGCCAGCCGGCCGTCTTGGACTTGCGCGGCATGCGTGTCAGCGGCGGCTCCAGGCAGGCCAGGTGGTAGTGGTGGTGGCAGGTGTCGCAGAGCGCCAGCAGGTGCTGCTCGCTGCTGGCGCCGCACTCGACGCACTCGTGCAGCGTCAGCCGGCCGCCGCCACCTGCCGCCGGCCGGACACGTCACGTAGGACGGCGCCGAGAACGCCCCTCCCTCGGTCAAAACGACGCCCTGTCACGGCCACGGCTTCACCACCAGTGTCCAAACACAGCATTCAGCCGGTGCACATAAATGGATGGGTCCGGTCAGCTAGGAGACTTCCTCGGATATATATATATATATATGACGGCAATGCTACGAATGAGCTACGAATGAACACGGGTCCAGCGCGGGCCGTCGCCCATCTCTAGGCCACCCGCCCTATCCCCGACATTGATCGGAGCCCAGCTGTCTCCCGGCTCACCGTGAGCGGCCGGCTTGGCCGGCGAGAGCCGGTGGACGGGGCCGCGGCCGGACGTCTTCCTGAGCCGCGGCGGCAGCAGCGCCGGCGGCACCTTCAGCTTGCCGCCGGCCAGCGCCGCCAGCTGGCGGTGCAGCCGCAGGCCCACCGAGCGCATCTGCTCGCCGGCCTGGCGCAACGTCGACAGGGTGGCCTCCATCTGCCGCCGGGCCGGGCGACGGCGGTCAGACGGTCCGGCGGCAACGGTCACAGGACCAGGCACGAACAGAACATAGCAGCGCAATGGTCAGAGGACGGGGGCAGCAGGCAGAGCACAACTGCATGGTAAACGACGGCATGGAAAGGAGCAGGTGACCTCCTCGTGGAGCGCCGATATAAGGTACAATTATCCCGCGGCGCAAACCAACAGAAACCAATTGTGGATTAGACAGACAGAACACGTCAGCACAGCGATATGTATATTTCGTTGTTCCTGTTTGCCTTACATTGTTATTGTTATCGCTGATGTAGCGTTATATATCGCTTTGGTCTTTGTTAACCTGCTACTGACAATAAACACAGAAAAGTCCGTTTTGGGGAGCGTCTGCTCGTAACGCCTTCATCTATACAATCCCCTGGTACACAATGGTCATGTCAACCTGTCACCAGTACGTTCCATGATCAAATTTACTCAAGGACGTGCGGCGTGAGCATCAAAGGAAAAGATAAGTATGCAAATATTTATATGCAAATATATCCGCAAATATATATAAATATATTTTGATATTAATATATCCGCAAATATATATATATATATATATATATATATATATATATTGCATATATGTGTGCAAATATATATATACATATATATGTGTACATATATACATCCCAAGGGCCTACCAATTCCGTACGCATACTCGGAACAACTGAGCTAACCGTGTGTGCACATAGCAGGCAATATCGCCTCCGCGCGAGCCTCAGCACGCCTGAACGGACCGCGGGGCTCAGCGCGCGAGAATGGACCGACCTCGGCGTACTGGGCGTGCAGCTGGTTCTCCTGCTGCTGCAGCGCCGCCTTCTCGGCCATCAGCTCCTTGAGCGAGCGGCTGAGCGCGGCCGTCCGCTGACCGCGGTCCAGAAAGTAGCTGATGAACTCCACGCTGGAATGGTGCCCGGCCGCCGGTCAGCCGACCACAGGGCACGGTTACTCTGGCCGCGGCAGCCCGGCGGCGATCAGGGACCGACAAAAGCAAAATCCGATCCGGACTCGTCTCTAGAAACGACCCCTACATATGCAACAGACGCAGGCCAACGCATACAAGTACGCAACTACAGTGGGGTTGAAAATCACAACGTAAATTGGTTGCATACAACAGCGACATCTGTTGCATACCTCCGTTCACATTCTACGATTTTTTTCCGGCATGACGAAAGGTAATTTTCATGTCATAGGTTCAGCTTCTATTATGCATACTGAAAACTACCTACCAGCGTTTTATTTCCCATTTCCGAAAGCGCAGCTCTTTCAGCTCTTTCCCCATACGGTGACCGCCCTGTCACGCAGGGAATGGAGAGCCGGGACACGTCAGGGGGGAGGAGGGGGGGGGGGCGGCGCTGACCTGAAGGCCGGCGGCAGGTGCCACTTGCGGCTGACGTCCGTGACCTGTCCGGCCGCGTGCTGACCCTGGTCCGGGTCGACGCCCATCAGCGCCGCCCGCCGCTGCAGACAGCGCAGGAAGAACGGGCTGCTGGTGATGGAGCGGGGCAGCTTCATCGTCGGAGCTGCCGGACGGGACGCGGAGGCTGCATCAGAGCGGCGGCACGGCGGCGGCTCACCGCTCTCTCTCCGCCCAACGGACGCTATTCGACGGCAAGGCCTGCTCGGTGAACGAGATTAGAGGGTTGCTATTCCTGCGGATTCGGTTCGCCTTGACCACGAAACCACTCGTCGTCCACAACGTGACGTCGCCGAAGCGTCACGGCCCGATCCGGCGGCTGCAGATCGCCACCCTGCTCGCACTCACCCCACTTGAGTTTGCGAGCCTCGCGCTGTGCACGGTACTTGACCTGCAGCCGGCCAAGCTTGCGCTTCAGGCGCGCCGGGTCCATTTTCTCCGGATGTTCCTGTCGCTGGTACAGCCGCATCGCCAGGTAGTTCCGCTTCCGCTCCCTGGAATGACGCCCGTCGGTGACGGGGCGGCTCCGGCGGAGAGGTCTTACACGAACCGCTGACCTCTCCGATCACAAGACGCGCAACAATCGGTAACGTCGCGCATGCAGCCTCCAACGAACGACGAGCTGAATGACCTCACGTCAGGGATGACTATTTTGAGTGACATGGCACGAAACAAACGCAGTTAAACCGCTCTCACCGCGAGCCTACAAATTATCGCAGCCGGCTGCCCAGTCGGCAGAGCTTGTCTTCCAGCCCTAGCAAGGTTGGTTCGAGTCAATTCAGCTATTTATTACGCCGGCCAGCTGGCAACCGGCAACCAAAGGGTCTTACCGGCCACCATATGGTCGTGTCACTTCCATAACGGCACGCTGCACTTTCACCGCAGTCAGCAAACGCCTGGAAATGCGGCACCCGCTGCGGGGCTGACTTCAGGCAATACGCTCTGCTCAGCACGAACTACGATACTAACCGTCACCCAAACAAAACCCTAGGATCAAATTTATACAAGAAGACCCAGCTGCGAGCGGAGGCGCGGGAGGCCGCCGCCGGTCCGGCCGCACCTGACGAGCGCCTTGTCGGTGTGCAGCCGGCAGTGGGCGAAGTACGGGTCGGCCGCCTCCTCGTCGATGCGCGGCTCCTGCAGCAGACCGTTGCGCTGCGCGCTGTCGGCAGGCCCAGAAACGCAGCGTCACCGCGGGCACGCGCACAGGCCGCGGACGTCACCGCAGCGGCCGTCGCATCTCGTTAGGGAATCGACGCAGGTCTGCGCTTTCCAAAATGATTTTCTACCGATGAAAACGCACTATTATAATGGTATTACGTGGATTCCAGCGGATCGGACACAACCGAAAGGAAAAGATGTCAGCTCGTTATCAAGTTACGGCTTCAGTGTGAAGAGGGTTTGCAATGCATTTCAGGTAATTCAGCAGTTCGCAAAATGAAAATAACGAGATAAAAACGCTACGAAAGCCCCGCAGAAAACGTGCATTTTCCACAATGCGCTGTTATGCCGATAAAACCAAACGAGTTTAACGCTGAACTCTGCAGAAATCACAGCCGAAATGATCACAGCCAGAGCACCCGATGTAGTCTCCAAACATCATGAATCCAAGCCTGACAGTCCGCCTCAGCCTGCCACCCGTACAACGGAACAAGTTTGCTGTATCAGGACACCAAAATCTCTCCCCGCCGGCCCCCGCCCGCTCACCAAGTGACGTGGAACGAGGCCTTGCACATGCCGGCGTCGCACTGGATGGTGACGCCGGTGCGCGAGAGGCTGGTGTCGTCGCAGGCCGAGCACGCCTTGCCGCCCCAGCGGGTGTACGGAATCTCGAACAGGGTGACGGCCGTCAGACGGTCCACGTCGCCGAACGCCACGCCGGGCACGTACAGGGCGCAGACCAGGTGCACCCAGCGGCCCGTGTCCGTCTCCTTGAGCAGGCCGCCTGCGGACGGCGCCGGACGGCGGCCGGTCAGCGAGGGACGAGGCGGCACGCCGGGCCGCGGCTCGCCCGGACGGGAGGGCGCCCAGGGGCCAGCGGAGCACGGCCGGACCAGGGGAATACAGTACCGACACCGCACAGTTGGAGAGATGGCCAGACATGAGGTGCCTCGTCACAAAGTCAGACGCTGGAGCGAGGTTCAGGGCCAAAGGACGTTGCACATGATGGTATCAGTTAACCAGTGGACATAACATCTCTATGATTACACATGAGGCATGCGCCAGGTACCACATACGATGGACGCACCACGCCAAGCTGTCGCCGCCCGCACCACCGTGGGCGGTGACCATGACCAGTCCTGGGAGAGATCACACTGCCCCTGGGCAGCGACTCTGACCTGCGTTGGGGCAGAGGTCGCATTCCTACTGGGCAGCGGCTCTGACCTGTGTTGGGGCAGAGGTCGCACTCGAAGCGGGTGGCGCCGGCGCGGCAGGCGTCGCAGAACCAGGGCTCGGTCGGGTCGGACGACACCGTGCTGGAGACGCTGTGGCTCTCGCTGATGCCGTTACAACCTGGCAACGGCCCAGTCAGTCGTCAGTCGGCCCCAGCCGGCGGGAGGCGGCGCCGGCGGCCCGGTGTCAGGCACGAGTGTCCACCGAGGACAGCGGACACGGCAGCCGTCTGCCGGAGAGCACGGATGAGATGTGCCGCTGACGGGGGAGACAAAATGACCTTGGTAGCGCATCAGATAACTTGACGTGGGGCCTAGTCGTTCCCAGCGTTTTCGCAGCCGGTCTCCAATTCTCCAGTCAGTCCGGACCAGGGTTGAAAATCTGGTTTTTGTTCTTGGTGTTGGAGTATAATTTTCATTTTGGAGCACAAAATTTAGCAAAAAAAGTTATACTTGTTTGAGCTGGCATATTTGGTGCAACTCAGTTATGACATCATACCTGCTTCTTGCTGAATAGCGACAGAGTAATTTGCCTGTAGAGTTAGAAATTTGTCAACATGGTTATAATGTAGCTTTTTGATAGAGGAAAACGACCAAACTGTTGGGAGTATGAAATGTTTTTGGGGCACATGCTTCTTGGTGCTCTCCGATAGCAAAAAAACGCACCTTTTCCATCCCCGGTCCGGACCGCGGTGGCCGGCCAACGCGAACGGCGGCCGTCCGCGGCGCCGAAGACGATCCAGAGAGGCACGAAGGGAGCACCCACCTTCGTGGACGGTGACGTGGCAGCCGTCGCACTCGACGATCTCGTTCTGGTCCGAGCTGCGGTCCCCCAGGCAGATGGAGCAGATCTTGATCCGCTTCACCACCGCGTCCTGGCGGCACGCCCGACACACTGACACAAAAGCCACGGACACACCGAGCGGCTCCGCCGGGTCTAGCCCAGCAGTTTCCGCGCAAGATATGCAAATGTAAAGCGTTCTGTACATAACTAATGCTCGTACAAAACCACGGCCATCAGGACCCCTGGCAAGAGGAGAAGCCATAATCAGCATAGAATGTGAATATTCACAAATCAGGTTTAGTCAGCACGCCAACGCCGGATTCGACGAACGCAGCCAAAAAAACGAACTTTGCTCAATGAATGCCAATGCCAGCCAACGGAGCCCCATACTGACAGCAATCGAAAGCAGCCACACACTCTGGGCACTACACCCCTTATCACGGCGCATCGGATCGGGCCCACGCATAAACAGGACGGGCCGCTCACCTTGTCTGGACCGGTACCGTTCTGCTCCGCTCGTGTCAACAGCTCCGACACTGTCAGCTCAGCGTCATCCTCGGCGTCAGCTGACGGCATCACGTGACGCCATAAGAGAGCAGGCGGCGCGCGCCGGAACAGGGACACCACACACCCGAAATGACGGCATCAGAGAACAGCCCACGACGTCGCAGACACAGTCAGCGACACGGTAGCAAACAACACAAATTATTTGCACACATTCCGGAAAATTGCATGTGCTGCTTCAGCTTTATAGGGACATGTTTTATGTATCAAAAATCTAGGAGTGTGTACACCTCATTTTTTGTTCCGAAATCCCACAAGAAACTGAAGAATGCATTTGTATCAATCATGGGGGGACCAAAAGGTACAAGTACAGCAGAGTAGCATGCACACTTAGCACAGCACAATGTATGCTTGGTACAGCAAAGCACCAGTGGCTTTTACTATGCTATTTATATGGGGAAAAAAAAATGGGAAAGCTTGAGAACATACAGCTTTCAGTCGAAAACTACTAATCATTAACAAACCCATCATTACAAAGCCAAATGGCTTCCAAAATGGCATTACACAAATGCATACTGTGAATTAATATTTCCCTAAGAAACAGACTTACTAACCTTCATTGCTACTGTCATCAGAACCACTTTCATCCTTTTCTTTATCCTCATCATTATCATCGCCACTGAAGTTGGAGTCGATATCATCTTCATCATCCTCATCCTGCATGGAGGTGAAGGAATCAATATGTCAATGAAGTTCAATCGCCACTAGGGTGCATTGGTCTGCCAGTCCCCATCTTGGCAGCCTGCCCCAGTCACTTGGGCACTCAATATCTGAGCTGCAGGTCAGTTGGCGACCAGCCAGTGGATGGTAAAATTAACTTATCACATTTATGCAGCAAGTGGATAAGATGATATGTTTAACTCTTACAATTAATGTAAGATCAGCCATTAACCTGAAACTGTATGATTATGTGATTACAGCCTAAGCCATTAATTCTGGTATGCAAGAATTCCATTCCTGTCGTTCTAACAAACAATATCCTCTTTCATACATTTGAATGAAGTGCAGTTTGTTATAATGTGGCAACCCTTGAGACTATGATACGACCAGACCTTTTCGTCGACCTTGTAGTCGCTGTCATCTGAGCTGTCTTCTAGTTCCAGTCCCTCAAACTCCTGCAGAGCCTGCTGGCTGGGTTTGACTCGGCGTTTACTCGGATCTCGCTCAACTAGCAGCATAAATAGGCACCAGCCAGTCACCACACTTGTAACTGCAGTTCTGCACTGCATCTTTGATGATATGATGGAATTACACTCAATGGCTAGCCTGTCACACATTCTTTCACCAAGTTAGAGTCATACATCAAGCAATGGTCTTGGACTCTTGAAGCAGCAGAAGTACTGTTTTCTCCAAAGAAAATCTAGTATATCTTACAAAACAAAAAGGCCTGTGGTATTTGCATATATTGATCTAAAATATGAGCTTACAAAATTATAAAGCAGCTGATGTTTGGACAACACACATTCATTCAATTCCATAGGAAGTAGCAATGTGGAGATGATAAAATCTGACATTTACCAGGCATTCAAACAGGCCATACTGCTGCAGTTGTTTTTCTTGAACTGTGCAATGTAGTCAGTCAAGGCTAGAATTTTACTTTCAAAGCCAGAGGTTGACAAGAGTAAAATGGGACCATCGGAAAACAACCAAAGCAAATGGGTACCTTTGTGTGCTGCTAGTGTAGTAAGTTTACAGAGAGGTCAATATCGTAAACAATTTCTACAAGGTGCACAATTACACTTATTTTTAGATCTACAAACTGAACTGCACAAAACATCACACTACTTTTCTGGATTTGTTTTTTGTTTTTTTGTTTTTTGAAAGTTTGATGACTGTGATGTGTGATAAATCATGAAAATCATCAATAAACATTATTATAATGGTACAGCTGAATGATGCATCAAACATGATTTATTTTGTTCATCTCAGAACAATAAAGCTGATGCATTTTACCAGTGCATTTACATGTGATGATACTTGGCATTAATCAAGAAAGTAAAAAAAACTCAATAATGTAATTGTATCTTACTAGACTGGTTTGTAAAAATTTAGCTATCTCACCACCAATATCTGAGGAGTAAACCAGAACTTTACATAAACTGCCAACACATTTCTGATACACATTTTTGATCCACATAAGGAACAGGAACATGGCAAAGCTCCCATCTGCACACTTCAATCTGAGTGCATTACCAATTGGTTCTTTACTACTTATGGGGATGGGAAGTCAAAGATGCACTATTTTTAAAGTGGTAATACAAAAAAAAAACAGAGTCAAAAGGAGTGAAAATTTAAGAGACATATCAAACCAATGTCATTATCAAATCATGGTAAATCTGGAGGGAACATCCTGATAAAATAGCTTACCCATGGATTTTATCAGAAAACCAACAGCATCTATCTTCCCAGGCATTTTGTTGACTTCTGGAAAGTTCAAACTGCTGTCAATACCATGCTATGAAAAACATGCCATTAGAACAAAGACAACCCAATATCATATATCAGAGGCTGACAGCAAAGCAAATTTACAAACAGGAATGGGAACTGTGATGTGCAATAACAGCAAATATTTCAAACCTGTTTGGAAAGTGATGATGGAGAAGGCACAGTCAATGTAAAGCATGAAATACCCTTGGCTGTGAAAAGCTATTTAAACTTCCTTACTGTACAAAGCATGCTGCAAACATTCACAGTTTCCCTTAATAATGATGTGCATGGAGCAGACACCAGTAGAGACAATTATAATGAAACTGTTATTGTGCACACACTGAGTTTTTTCTTCAACAGGTCTCTATTTCTGCATCCTCCCAAATATAAGGCAAATTGTATTGACAGACAGGTAGGAGTATCCATGGTGACACCTAGAACATTAAATGGCACTCTGCAATATAGATATTACAAGCATATTACCAGGAGAACAATAAACTACTTTAGGAAGTATTGCATTTGGCCTTATCAGTGAACAGTTAATGGATGAAAGCCACAATTTCTGAGTGACAATGCCTGGCAATACTTGTCATTTGCAAAAGAGGAAACTAAAACAAAAGAGCTAATAAAGTTCATTTTGTTATAAAGTTCATTTCACTAACAAGCAGTGGCAAAAGGATGCCCAAAACAAAGCTAGCTGATTTATCCCACAACATACAGAAGAGAGCAAAGAAACAGGCATCTGTTACTAAAACAGACCATCACCTTATCTTCTTACTGAATGGCATCTTGAGAAACCATAAAAAGCATGTATGTCAAACCAAGGATTAAGGGATAAGTAATTCTTGGAACAGAAAATGATCACTGACATAAAAAAGTTCACACTTCCACATAAAACAATAAAATGCAAACAAAGTGAGACATCCTTAAGTCTAGCCTGAGGTCTGTTCCTGTACTCATGTCCAAAAATGGTTGAGAGGAGATCTGAGGGGGTTGGATGAGGCACCAGATCTCCTATGGAAATGCTCAGATAAGTCTGGATGAGGTTTCAGCTGTTTGCTGCTACCACACAGCAAACTGAGTTCATATTTGGAGAAACAAGCTACATGTGCAGAATCAACATAAAACCTGGCAAGAAATGACACAAAATGATTGATTGTGTACCACTACTGTCAACTGCCACATCTCCTGCAAACTTCCCCAAACTCCAGGTTTCATTTCAGAGGAGGCTGGAGGAGGTTCATTGCAATCTGGGATGAGCTTAGAGGAACTTGGAGGGGTTAGAGGAGGCACAGGAACCATCACATAAATTTAGATGAGTTTGGAGGATGTTGAATGTAAGCAAGGGAACAGACTCTTGATGAGACAGATCAGATAACTTTTTTTCATATTTGAAAGTCATCTGACAAATGGCTCATGAACAGTGGATGATTGCATCAGTATCATGCTGGGACATGAATCATGGAAATGGAAGATATTTTGGAATAGTAAATGCTCCTAGTTTTTGACATTTTTAGGAAAAACTTTAGGTCTTGAGGCTTAAAAAGCAAAAACAATGAGCAGAAATGACATTTTACTTTTAAATGGCACTTTCATAGTCATGAGATATTTCAGTTGTTTGTACAACGAAAATTACAAAAGGGGCACACAGTTACAATTTCATTCTCCTCCTTGGCAATACACACATTTATGAGGAATATCAGTTTTCTTGCAAATGGAACAATGCAATCAGAACAAAACAGGCAAGTTACAAGGAAACTTCCTTTGATTCCTTCGAGCCAACTGGAAAACCCCACAATTTTACGAAAAGAAAGATGTTAATCTTCAAGAAATGCCGGGCAGGCGCGTAACAACGCTTCGGCGCGGATTGGACTTGTAGCATTTTGCGCGCAGCTGTGTCAAATACGGTTCGTTTTTCTCTACTGGCGGCAAGAAAGTAAAGGTTTACTGTAATGAAACGAAACGCAACATTTTCAGGACAGAATGGTCACAGAATTTTTGGAAAACAAATGATAAGTTCTTATTTTATATTATTGGACCTCCAAGAAACTGAAACTAAGAAACATGGTAAAAGATACCTTTCAAGCAGCACTGGGATCCCTCTCTTCACGTCAGTTTGTAGAAAGCACGCATATTTCGTCTACACAAATTGTGGTAAACACAAACAAAGTGGACCTCCGTAAACAGTAATTTGTACCACGTGTGTTGTAGAGGGTAAAGGGCATTAAAATTGGCCGTATTTTGGAATACGATCAGAGTTGATGCCTTTTTTCATGCGCTTTGTCTAGGACCAAGGTCTTCGTGTTATCTAAGACTAAAACTATCCACCGTCACGAAAAAAACACTAAGGTTTGCTTACTTTTACGCAGTGCAGTAAACGGCTAAAGAATATTCAGATGTGATGCACTAAATGCTCTGTTCCTCCCGGGTGTTTGGTTAGGTTATCTCAGATCATCTTGGAACTATGGTTCGACTAAAAAACAGGTAAGCATTGGTCATACTCAAAACATGTGTTGAGAAATGATGACATCATTCAAAAGCAATGGCTGAACTGGTACAAATGTCTGTAATTTCTGCATTTTCTCATTTAACAAAACAGGGAACATTTTGCAGTTTTTATCATAAGCAGCAACTGCATATTGCCTTATGGTACATGTCTTTACAGTATGTTTGAAGTTTTATGGAAAATATGTAGTGAAAAGAACAATGTAGGCACTGTGCAGTCCCACCATGCAACATTTTTGCACATTGCTCAAAGATGTGTATTTGCTGATGAGGTCGAGTAGATGATTATGCTTGATATAATTACACAAGGCAGCACGATGTAATGGTTCAATTGGGACGTTTTCTTTGATTTCAGATTCAATTCAAGGTTGTGGGAGGGATGGTTTTGTGACAGTCATTGTTTGGACTAGCACCACTTGCATTTAGGACATGTTGAGTAGTTCAAATAAATTTTTAAAATGGAGAAATGTGAAAAATGACTCCCAGCTAATGTAGTGAATTTGTGACTGAATGTCATTCTTTAATGATATCAGTACTCCTCATGTGTTAATACTTCATATGGAACCAAAGCCCATGAGGCAGCAGAAGCTAATGTTGCTTAATCTAATGTAACCAAAGTACTCATAAAGTAAAACAGTAATTCCTATGAAAATTGGTCATTTTTATATGGCAAAGTAATTGCCATTTACATAGCACAGTGAGGAACACCACAACCTTGGGTATGTTTCAAAGATTTTGCACCCTAAGATATTTTGTTGTCAGTTTTTGGGGAGTGGGTAAAATCAGTTCTTTTGTTCCCAAATCAACAGGTGCAACTCTACCATTATAATGACACTGTCAGCAATTGGACACTCTATTATCTGTTAAGGTTACCTATCTGCACCCCATTCCAAAATAATGAAGTGATGTTTCTAAGGCCTCAATTCAGGCTATACTTGTGAAAATAGATTTCAGTTTGCACCCTATTAATATTTCATTGAACAGTTCCCTGCAAACAAAACATGAAGATGTGCATTTCTTCATTTGTTCTCATTTTTTCCCATTTTGTCCTTAATGAGCATCAGGCCACAAAAGTAAAATTTTGCCCTTGGCATTAAGTATATCCCCACTGTAAGCCCTTGTTATAAACATTGTCTTTGTATTGTGCATATCTCACCATGCAAATTCCATCATAGCATCTGTGATCTACATGCTGACTGGGCAGCAGCAGCAGCAATTTTTGGCCCTGTCCCATAGTGACAGTCACAGTCCCATTTGGGATGTTGTATAAAAGCTTCTTTGTATAAAAGCTTTGTATTCACATCCCTGTGAAGTGTGATGTTCCACTGTAATTGCTGTTTTCTCCTTTTGCAAACAGTGAGCATAAACATTGAGCTAGTTGTCACAGTCAGACTCATTGTTGACTCTCACTGTTAATTCTCCATGTAGATTGAGAGTTAAACTGATAAGTCTGTTACCCACGTAGCTTTGCACATTGTAACATGCTTGACTGGCACCTGTGGTAGGTATTAAACATTGTAGGTTTTAAAATCATTGGACTGAAATTTCAACAAAAAGCCTTGTTTGCAGTAGGTGGGTTACGTTCGTGTAAAGAGCTGTCTATTCCCTGTCAGATCATAATGGCTGGATCTAGCAGTGATTGTAATTATAATGTAGTGTTGTTTTTGTATTGAATGTGACCATTGTCTCACCATTGTGTGTATGCCACCAATGTTGTTTATGCCAATGCCACATTGTTTGCCTTTGTAGTGAAGTACGACCTCACTGTTTGACAGATACTTTGTTGTGGAGCTGATTCCCGCTTCAGAATTCAGTTCACTGCGATCAGAAATCAGTGAAGACGCCATTCACCGTGCAGTCGTGGAAGCAGTGTCCGAGATTCACGGCGATTATGGAGTGGCGGCTGTGCGCGCCCGGCTGATTGGTTCGTTGCTCAGCACCTTTTCGGTTCTGGAAAGTACTGCATGAAAATATATTTTCAGCAAGTTGTGCTGCTGTGTTCTTGTATTATGATTATGGCTAAATGATTACGCGTGGGCGCAAAATGACCTCAGTAGGTGGCGCGCCCGAAAAGAGCAGTAAACAACAACAACAAAGAGGCGAAAACGTGAAAAAACATTCTGTAACACGGATTTTTGAATGCGTTCAAAAAAAGGCCTACCCAGTTCGAGAAAGACGTTGTTCCCCCAACTCCGGATAAGTCAGTTGGTTTGATAGCATGAAATATGGGTACAGTAACAAACTAACTAAAGCTTAATGTACTGGTCATATACTTCTCTTAACGATGCTGGGCCTAAACCGCGCATCTTTCAGGGGAAGTCGATGGGAATATTTACATTCGTGGACATGGGCAGGAAGATAGCGGTGGGCATCTGCTTGACCTTATCTGGCTGACGCGTATGCAAAGACCCTGCATCATTTCATATGGAGCGGTTTACTGCGAAAGCCAGGTACTGCAGAAAGTAAAATTCGTTAATTTTCACTTGCCCTGCAGTAACTGGTGACAGCATTTAGGTTTGTTTATTTTCACGGCATTCCGTCATTGTTTCAATCGGATATCGCTGACCCTGCAGTGGCTGGTTACCCTGCGGTTGTGGACGTGCTTTAACGGGACGCCGTCGGTCGGCAGTGAAGTACTGTAACGCCGTGACACGGGTGGTCCTGCTGAGGGTCTCCCATGACGCTCATCGCCTGCTGGCCTCGGCACTGCCCTTCGTGACGTCACTGGGAGGCCAGCCGATAACACCACGCACGCTGTACATGGGCGGTACCATCATGCACTGCTTCCGGTTTCTCAAGGTGGGTTACCAGTGGAGGTAGCGCACTGAGGTGTGTTTCTTTTGATCATTTGGTCAGCGCCATGTCTGCATGTCGAAAGGCTGAAGTATCGTTTTGGTTCCTGAGGTCATGTGAAAGTGACGTAGCGTTCGTGTAGACCGCGTATTTCTTCGTCTTCCTTCGAAGTTTTCCACGTAGCCAATGCGTGTTCCGTGCACATTTCCGTTGATTTTTTTGCAGCTTGCTCCGTAAATATGAAAAGTGCAGTGTTCGTTTCAGTTCATTTCAGAATACCAGGACCGTATCGAGAGCTTGGAAATAATGGAATAGGGGCATGTGCATGGTTAAAACAGCGTCGATCTTTGTTAGTGTTTGGTAATGATAAATTGCAAACTTGTACTTTTGCATTTGTTTGGCGGTTATCTGCATCTGTTATGTTATCTGTATCCCCAAAAGGGTGTCGAGATGTATTTACCCCAGCTTCTTTTTCATATCAACAGTTTCGTAAAACCACGTATCATTTGTGGAATTTAGTCCATGCAGTGGGCCCAGTCCATTGGATGGATGTCGAGATCAGTGCTTACCACTGAAAACTGGGATTTTCTTTGAAAACCTTTGAATTCTTTCTCAACCATTTAATCACGGCATTCGAGGCATAATCAAATTCGCAGAAGAAACAGCCATGCTCTATTAGAATTGTTTCAGAGCATGGTTTTTCCCATCAGCTGCTTTCCGTACTTTCATTTTCATTCTTGAAACCATGCACTGTAATGCACTGTGCGTCTCCCCGTGTTGCTTAGTCCCGTCATCAAGCTGATGGGTATCCGTTACGCTCCAGCCACCTTTATACACGTGACTGATGAGTTGGGCCCAGTGACTCTCGATCGACCTGATCTTTGATGCTTCGGTGGGTTTTCCGCCTCCTTAAAGCACGTTTTTCAACCTTGTCAGCTGATTAAATATTTTTTTTCAATGCGTGGTGGCCTGGTCGGACCAAAGTAGCGCTTTGACTCATCGGTGGTAATTATCTACGAAATTTGTCAAACGAGAGATGTATTGTTGTAGGTACAACTCTGCGTTCATTGCCCCTCCTTCGCAAAGAACGACCCACGCATTCCTTTGCTTGAGATTGTCTGTGAGGGCGTGCCTTTGTAGAGGATTCATTTTGGGGGGCAGATGTTGACTCCTTGATGTGACGTTTCTCTATTGTCGTAGTAAAATTCCTTCTTTGTCTCCGCACTGATCATTTTTAGGTAAAAAATTAATATCATCATCCATGACTCCTACAGAAAAAATGGGACATAAAAGCGGGGGTCCATGGTAGATGATTGTTATGGTATACCTTGTCTTCCACATGTAAAACAGAGAATCGTTTACTAGTGATACAGTGCGTAGCGTAAAATGCGTCAGTGGCCTTCCTGCGATCTGTTTGTGTTCGTGTTCCGGTGCCGACGTTTTGGAACTTATCACAATTATTTCTTATTGTTTATGCTGTTTTCGTTCTGTGGTTCTATAGATAGCAAATTTTGTTTCGTACCTCCTTTTAATGGCAGGTCAATGGATGCGGAAAATGTCCCCATTTCCCAGTGATATGTCCTACGTATAAAACCTCTTTCTTCTGCGTTTTGTGGGCGCTCTTTCCTTTCATTAATGGGGCGTCCAAGCTCCAAAATCCAAATATAGAGAAAACGTTTAAACATAGTTTTGGGGTTTCAGTCCCGCACTCGGAAGAAAAAATGGTCTGCTCACTGCTTACAGTATTATCATTTGGATGGTGGTATGTTCGCGTAGCAGCCCTATGCAGACTACCCTTTACTACAGACTCAGGTATCATGTCGTTTAAGTAGCACCCGACGCGAGCATAACCGATTGTGTTCGTTTTGTCCCCAACTGACTACCGATCTTTGGGTGGCTTCCTTGTCGTTTGCGTCCGGCGTTCATGCGAAGTGGCCCATAAGTGCGAGTGGCGTTTGTTACCGGATGTTTTTGGCCCGTCTTGTGTCGGTAGCGGCACCAGGAGAGTCGCCTGGAGAAGATGTGGGCATCGCTCCCTCCACACCAGCGCCAGTCAATGAAGGAGGCCGTCATGACTCTGAAGCTGCCCAACACTGCCGAGGCTCGCAGTCTACCCGCTGTAGACTGAAAATGCGTTTAGCTTAAGTAAAATGAATAGGTGTTGTGGGTCAAGTTGTTGACTTGTTGAGAGCTTGGAATCTGGAAGAATGCGTCACTGGTTCATCATGCATGTTGGCTCGTGCGGTTTGGTGTGTGATCAGGTGAATGCCCATGACGCAGGCTTACTGGAATGGAAACATCAATATTCGCACATTGATGTAGTGAATACTTCAGTGAACGATTAGGGAGGCAGTGGACACGAGTACGTGTGACTGAACGTCGTCATGTCGTGATCAATTTAGGCTGTTGTGTCACGTGACGCCGTGCCAGCCGCATCGCCAGTGTTTTTCAATACAGTGTTTTTCAGTACTCTTTTCTTGATGCAAGCATGAAACAAGACAGTTGTGGGGAGTCTGGTTTTGGATAATGCTCACGCGAAACCGGCGCATCGTACAGTTCATGGCAGACCGGAATGCTGCTGAGACAGTGGGCAGGCTCTCGTAGATCTTGATGTGACACGCCAGCGGAATCACATGTACCTCATGTTACCGTCGGTCGTGCAACGCTCAGTGCGCGGGGCGGCGACCCCGCAGTCGGCCGGTCCCACCGGTCCGCGCCGGCGGTCCGGCGCGCCTCGCCGGACCCGGCCGACCACCTGCGTTTGCGCGGCCTTTGTTCCCTCCCAAAGCGCGACGGGCGGCGATACCCCGGCCGGCCCGCCGGCCCCTCTCCGCCGACGGTTTTACGCGTCCCGTCGACCCCGGCCGGCCACCTGTGTTTGCGTTTCACCGTTGGTTCTGTCCGTAAGATATGCCTCCCATTATCTCGTGGCACCCCTCCCTCGCCCACATAAGCTTGGCGTAAACACGTCTGCCGCCTCTTGTCTGGCGCCCAGTGTTCCGACGTCTCCTCGACACAGAAATTCGTTGTCATTGATGGTGCGCGGCAGCGATGTGATGTGGAGCGACGTCTAGTGGAGAAATGATAGTCTGCGTGGCTCGGAAGTTTGCTTTTACCCTCTCCTTGGCCTCCTGAATTGGACGTGTCCTTGATGGATGAATTCTACTCCGAAAATTCATTCCTATCCCAGCGCGCCTGAATTCGAGCGTTCCTTGTGCTCCTGAATGCTCTTGCCTCACCTAAGCCAGTTTGAATTCGCTAGTTCTTCCTTTCATGCTGTGGACCAGCAGCATTCTCGGTTACGACCTGTGTGCCATTTTGAAGTGGACGGTTTTCTTCTTATGCTGTTGAACTGTGACATTGTCGGTTAGGACCGTACGCCATCTTGAATTGGATGGTGTTCAGTTTATGCTGTTGAATTGCATCATTCCGTGCCTGTTCGCCCCGAATTTTCACACCTTTTCCTCCTTACTTTTCCTCCTGAGCCAAACGAAGCCTCTTTATGTGTCGCAGACCTCTAGTGTCCAAAAAACCATAATCCACACTAGAAAACTCTCACACGGAGGCAAAGCGGTCAGCGACACCTCAGGTTATGCATTAAGGCGGCATGAAGGCACGCATGGGCTACTTCTACTTCGCGAGTGCTCACCTAACCCAGCTAGGGGAGACTGGGCGATTCGGTGCGCTTTTATGCCTTCTCGGGTGCAGTACAAACGATATAAAAAAACCAGCCGCTCTCCACTCTGGGATAATGAACGCGAGCGCGCGGTCTGCGCACTCGTTCCGCCCACACACAAGGTAAGTCGGCGGACGGGGAGTGCGCGGGGACGGCGTCATCAGGGGGCGACCTGTCTCCGCCGCCGACCCACAGCCGGCCCGGGACCCGGCCGGACCGCGGCGGCCGGCGGACGGTCCGGTCCGGTCCGGTCCGGTCCGGTCCGGTCCGGTCCGGGCCGGTCCGGGGCCGGCGCGGCCCAACGCCGCCGGCGCTACCGTCAGTCAGCGCCGTTGGCACGGTACGCGGCCGCCTTGGTGGGCGACGGCGGCACGGGGTCGGCCCACTTCGCCGGCGAGGAGGGTCCCAGCTCGTAGGCGGCGCCGTCGGGCCCGGCACCGCTCGGCGCAGCGCCCGTCTCGACCAGCAGCGCCGGGTCCGGCTGGATCGCGCTCACCAGCCGCTGTCAGGCAAAACAGGCCGGTCACGTGACCGCCGGACGGCGCGCCGAGTCACGTCTCAGACCGCAGGTGTCAATGCCGTACGCAGTGACGCAGGCAATACAACAAACCGTCAGTCGCCACAAAGCAAAGTAATCAAGGCTACATGGGGTCACACTAACGCGTGATAAAACCACCACCCCACACAAGCTCCGACATCAGGAACACGGTCCAGATACCTGTCACAAGGCACAACGCGACTCGTCACAGGAACACAGATACCTGTTGGACATGTAAGTGGAACTTTAATGTAACATGGGGATGCAGGTACATTCTCAACTTTACGGAATGTTAACACACGCATACGGCGTTGCATGGGAAGAATCAGGTTCATACTAGCGTGTGCATCCTCAATAATTCTGAAAAATTTCCATCCCTGGTTGGACAGAATGAAACGCGTCACAAAGCACAACGGTAGTCACATAGCCTACCGACGCATGGTACGCTCTTACACAATATAATGACCAATCGCCTTTTACAACAAGGAAGGTTAATAGATGAAAGTTGTGTCCGTCACAACGAAGGCAAACTATCGGCAAACAGTCTCAGACATCCGTTACTCAGCACCCAGAAACCCATCACACAGTTACAGGTATTCGTAACAAAGCACGAGGACATCCATCACAAGTTATAACGACTCCCATCAAAGGCCACACCATGAACGGTAGGCCAGGCGACCATGATAGGAACATGAGGTACCCTAATGACAAAATATTTGCACGTTCATTCACCACGCCCAACAGCGCAGGCAAAAACATGACAAAGTGCCAAATCACCAGCGCGGCGTGCGCGCAGCGTGCCGTCACCGCGCACCACTGACCTGCCACGGCGTGCGGCCGGGCGCGCGCCACACGGCCAGGCACGCGCACACGGGGATCGGCACGATCGAGAGCGAGGCCAGCACCCAGCCGAGCCCGATGGCCCACTCCGGGTAGCGGTACTCGCCGTACGTCGGCCGCTCGTAGTCCACCAGGCTGAAGATCCAGATCGCCTGCAAGCCGGGTAACAACTGCGCTAGGGACGGTCTTCACGGTGGCGTGCGAGTGCACTCACGAGGCCGAACCTTCGCTACGGTCTCCGCGCCGTTGTTCGACTCAAAGGTCACGACGACCACGGGCAATGAAACGCGTCACACGGATTTCACGGCGCCTGTAAAGCCCGTCAACCGACGCTCATATGGGGTTTCTGCATAACGTGGACGTATACATGGGGGGTACACCCCTCCGCCATTCCCACGCCGTGCGTCTCACAGCGTCGCGCAGGAAAAAAAAACAGCGTGTTGCGCGTGCCGAAATCTCGCGACTGGTATCCTGTTTCAATGTCTGATCAGTGGGAGGCCTTCCATGTCGGGTCAAAGGTTAGGAAGAGGCAGAAAGTGATATTTTTTCGAATTAAAGCACAAATGAACGACAAGAAATCAACGACAATGAAGCAAAACGGATATCACGGCGTTCGACTATCCATTATGAATCCATTTATACCCCACATGATTGCATTTCATCCATAGATTCCGACCCAGTTCTTGCCAGGTAACCCCTCGTCCAGAGGGGTTGTCACTTAAAACGTTCTCGGAGCTGCAGAAGTAATGTATGGAGATGATAACAGATGCTTAAGTCAAATGCAGTCTCTGAATTAACCAACATTATAGCTGAATGACATCGTAAGGTCATCTCGGGCCATCCAAGGTCATCTTAAGTTACCCAAGGCTATCTTTAGCCAGTGACCGAGAATGACGTCGGATTATCAACAATCGCGACTTAGATGTATTGATGCGTTTTTCGAGTCGATATCCACAAAGTCCAATTCTAAGCATGTCGTGGCACTGCAAGCTCGTTACTCCGCGGCCGGCGCCGTTCCGCCCGTCCGAGGAGATTAGGTCTTCACTGCATTCCGCCCTATTTTCATGAAATAAACAATAAATTGCACCAAATTTGCGTCATTCGGTTCCTCACAGCTCCAGTAATCCGAATATATAGCTTGTTTTACACACCTGTTCCTTATCGTACTTCTGGAACTAAAAGGTGACGCATTTCCCTCCGTAGCTCATGACCTTAGTTTACACCCTCGATAATCCCGGCAGTGAGCATAAGCCTACAAAATATATGTACAGTCTTACAGAAAATAAAATTTCCCAGCGATTAATATACATATATATATATATATATGTAGATGTATATATGTAGTATATATATATATATATATGTAGATGTATATATGTATATATATATATATATATATATATATATATATATATATATATATATAACATCTGTAAAGTCCAGCCGTCTCACAGTGAGACAAAAATCAGAACGTAGTCAACTGGACGCAATGGCCCGAGAAACCGGCGGACAATGTTCCCATTATGAAGTCATAGCTCGTTACCATGGCAAGGCAGACGAAAAATGTGTCCACCTTGAGATGCCGAAAGAATGCCCCGGAGAGTACACCAAGTCATGTGTACGTGGATCAGACGAACTGTCATATGCTCGGAAAACCTTAAGAAGGGTGGATCCCTCCCCCGCCTCTTACGGGCAAGGGTTAAGTTTCAGCAGGTACAAGAGTTTCTTTGCAAACTTCAGCTTGCTCCATTTAAAAAGAAGCATGGGGCAAGTAAAATCTCCCAAGAGTACAGAGTTCGTCGAAATGCCTTCCCATCCGAAACATTCCCAACACATCATACGTACTGATAACGTGCTTACCAGGATGAGAATTGGGGCCAGATACTTCCAGCATATCTGAAAGTAGATGGACGGTCGCCGGCCGGTCATAAAGGCAAAGTCGCGACTCAGGCGCTCAGTGCCGTAGAACCACGTGACGGCAATGACCTCGAAGAAGGCCAGGAACATGAGGGATATACCGGCCACGTAGTAGTCCATCAGCTGGAAGAAATACATGCCACCCTGTCGGAAGAGGGTATCTGTGATCAGATGTACATCTTCGGGTTCAACGCGACAGGAATTTAGCACGCATTTGGTGGTAGTCAGCCCGATTCGTCAATAAAATGGCAAGGAAATGTCTCATCGTCAAAATTCGTCAATAAAATGTAATATCTCCACAGATGTCTACACAGAATCGTAGTACGGGAAGAAGCTGTGTTTTTTGAAACAATGCAACCTAATACATCTCCTCCAACGAGCCATATGCAATTCCGAACGATCCGCTCAAGAAGTTGTTTCACGTAATATCGGCAACCACGTCCGGCGCTGAATGCGTTATCTCGAAACCTGCTAAAGAATAACTCAAGTTGCAAATACCGACCGCCGCGGCCTTCAAACGCCGAGGTCAACTTTGCCTTCGTGTCCGCCAGACCGCCACGGTACAGGCATCACGCCGGGACGCTTGTGCAGCCCTTGTTCGGTTCGCCTCTGGCCGTGAGACGGCATACGCTGTGCTACCGGCGGTCCCACTCCGCACACACGCGACCGAACAGCAGGGTCCCTCACCTGCGTAACGTGGGGGAGCCCCAGCACCAGGCAGGCGACGCAGGTGAGCAGCACCAGCACCTCGTGCCGCCTCAGGTACTCTTTGATCCACTTGCCGTAGGTGTCCTGCAGCGTTGTGATCACCACCTCCAGGGTAGCGAACTGCGGCACAAAGCGTCGTCCGGCACAGGCGGAAAGAGGTTGCCGACGAGAGCACGTGATGACCTCAGTGCAAGATGCGCGCAGGCTTTACGCTGCAGGTCGATCTCCCGACCTCCGAACGTTACACAAATATCGGAAAGCGTAGGGTACCGCGTTTTATTACGATCAAAATATGTTAATATGACATTTTACTTTGGCGAACCAGTTCCTGGCAGACAAAATACCTGGTTTGGGGAATACTGCCAAATGCACTCATACATGACTAAAGATGATTACAGAAACAGAGGGGAGACAAAATACGACGCATGTAAAGAGGAATCTCTAGAGGAAAAAACGTAAATACCACGAGTAGTCACTGGTATGCAAGATGACAGAACCCCAGTGAATACTGTTTGCCCGATGTGAATAACACTTGATAAATGGCCAATGCAAATGTTTCAGAGCTCGCTGAGGCCCATGTTGCCAGGTGTAGGGCATATTCACCATGATGAGGGAACACAACCTAATATTACTGAAACGAATTCATTTAAGGCTTTAGGTCATCGATGGCCACCATGTCGGGAGCATCCTGAACGTTCAAACCAAAATCTGAAGCAATCGAATATCCATGAGACAACTCGTCGTTACCTGGCTGTCCAAACCAAGGCAGAGAAGCATGAAGAAAAAGAGGACCGCCCAGAGCTGAGGAATCGGCATACTAGCCAGCGCCTTGGGATAGATGATGTATACCAGACCCGGGCCTGAGAAAAGAGGATACGTTTTGACGAGTTCGTCGAGACATATTTCCAAGACGCGGGGATGGTGTTATGGTCACATGCGCCAACGTTCAAGGGTAAAGTTCCCAGTGAAGGAAAAGTTGGAAAAAAGTCTGGAAGAGAAAAGTTTGGAAAATAAAAGTTTGGAAAAGGTTCGACAAGAAAGTTTCCAACCGATATACTGTGAGTCAGATTTGGCTCGCATGGCCTTTGAAACGCAAACATGCTTTATGCGAACGCGAGTGACGTCTTTTCTCGGCGCTTTCGCGCCTGAAGACTTAGTGGAACCGTCGCGGACGACGAAAGACGGTGAAAGGATTGGGGTCGGTAAATATCTGGAGCCGGAATCACGCGCGTAGACAGCAATCGGCGCCTCTCTTCAGTATGCAGACAGCAGTACAGAAGACGCAGCACACAACATGCAAAAGTAGGGTTTTCGCCCAAAAAATTAAAAGCCGGTGGGTTAGGGCCTACTCAACTCGTGGGGCAGAACCCTATCGTTCACAAGTTTCGATGGGTCTTGAACGAAGATTACATTTAATTTTAATCCGACTAGTAAATAATTACCAGCATGTTTAAAACCTCTACGAAAATGAACAGTCCAAGTCACAGAGGAAACGTTTAGTGTTTGGTTCTTTCTATTTACTGTTTCCTGTTTGTTTTATTCCCGATAGTTTTCGGCCGACCTATGGCTGCATATTTCTCTCCTCAAGCATGATCAAAACATCTTTCATGACGACAAACAAAAATACAGCACAGGACGGTGATGCAGTGACCACTGTTTCAGCGAATTAGCTGGTACCCTGGTACGCTGTCAGATCCATCAGAGATCCGTGCCTTGAACAAAGTCCTCATGTCGTGGCACTGGTCGAATACAAACGACCCATGCTGAACTGCGGAGCCGCCATGATTTCAGACCAGGGAGACGGTTAAAAAAGCCAAGCGTGCGACAAAGCAGTCAGGAAAGGCTACCAGGAAAGCCCCAGCTGTAACTGCACTGCGGGATTTCACAAATGGGAATCTCGCAAGGGACAGGGAACCCCTTGTCTAAGGGACTGGAAGGACCTTGCTCCAGGGGATCTAAGGTCCAGCCTCCTTTCTCTCTTCCCCCAGAAACTGGCTAATGCCTTTCTGAGGCGTCCTACAAAGACCCCCTCACGAAACTAACGAAGCTAACTAACTGAGCTGTTAAAAACAACCTTTGCATATCTGACCACCGTCCGGCCAGGAGTTGAGCCCATCCGTGACGATCTGTAACCCGCGTCGGTGCTTCGAACCACCGCAGATGTGTTGATTCTCCGCAGGCCTACCATCCGGAAGATTCAAGACAAGAACTCACCGGCAACCACCACGCTCTCGATCTTCCGGTTGAGCTCTTTGGCGATGTTGCCGAGGGTGGCGAACACGATGATACCAGACATGATGCTGGTCAACGAATTCAGAATACAGATCACCACTGTATCGAACAGGATGGATCGGTTGTTGACTTTGTTGTAGCTGGCGAACGCTATCATTGATCCGAAAGCTATTCCGACAGAGTTGAAATTCTGAGCAGCAGCATTCACCCACACCTGCAACAAAGAGAAGCGAGTGGTGTGAAACACACCTGCCTGAGGTGTCAAGCCACTGAAACGGTTCCGAGCGGGCACTAGCACTACATGGCATGTTCGGAGGCGCATGTTGTGAGCAACAGTCTGAATGAAGCCAGAAAATGTTGTGCGCTCGCGGTCCAAAAATAAAAGATATTGCAAGCCATCAAAAGAATGCTTAAAACGTCTCTAACCCGCTTTTCGTTACTGCAGGTTGTTCGTGTGATGCGTACACCAGATACTGGGCAATTCTCTGTAAAACTGTGAAATCGACATACAATTTGAACACCCTCAAATCATGGATTTTATTCAGAACTGTTGTACTAGGTTATCTGAGGCGCAGAATCCGAATCGACAATATCTGCTCAGTAAGGTCAAGGGGTCAAAAGTTATAGCCTGCGGCATTTTGAACTTTGCTCGTGACAGGGGTTGTTAAAGGCGCGTTTTTTTCCACCACCAAAAGTCGTAAACCAATAAACCCATATATTTTCTGACTCCTTATGGAGCGGGCAATCCGATTCCGGTACTTAAATGACCTTAGGTCACGTTTCTAGAAAATGGCCCCGTGACCTTAGGTCAGAGATCACAAGATGGCCTTTGACGGGGGCCAAGGAAATTATTTTTATTTCGTCAATAGCCTTAGGTACCTTCTGCACATCTCATTCATAAAAACTTTGGGTACGAATCATCTTCAACCTCAAATCTTGCATGGTAGTAGGCCATGTTTAGACTACAATTGGCTCATTTCATGACTACTGAGCACATACCGTTAACGAAATAAAAACGGACAGCAATAGCGGGGCAGACGTCTTGTATGGAATAATTTCCAGTTTTCAATAAATATAGAGCCTAAACCGCGGGCTGAACACCCTCTGTAGCGAGGAAACGTGGCTGTAACGTTTAATTCCTTCCCACCATTGACGGGTCGTGCCACAATGCAGGAACACAAATCCTTTGGTCGTCTACAATATATTTCTTTCTTAGGACAGTGTACCGGCGCGCACACAGCAAAAAGTTTAACTGCTTTACGCAGACACGCATTTGAGAGTATTTGTGCCTCCGCCGGACACTGGGTATGTTCCGTTTTCTTTACAAAATCGGAACACACATGACAGCGCGGCCAGTGGCTGTAACGTTCAATTCCTTCCCACAACTGATGGGTCGTGCCACAAAGAAGGAATACGAAAGAACAAAGCAGAGAGAACAAGGAACAAAGCACCATGTACATACAAGGTGCACAATGCTCCCGCGATGCAAGCAAATGCCCTAAACTGAGCGTACCTGTACCCTTTAAAGAATGCCTATTTCTTTACCACACAATTCGTCTTACCTTCTTTGTCCTCGGGCATACAGTAGACCTCTACGTTGCTGTCACCTACTGGTACAAACTCGTAGTATTTTTTAATGCCCTGGAGTTTAATGCCCTTTGTCTAGTCTCTCTTTAAGCCTTTCATCCACCTTCTGAACGTCAGGTAGGGTGACATGGAAGAGTCTGATGTTATCGCTGATGTTCTCTACGCAGTACTTGTACATGTCAGCACTTGTCAGAATCTGACCAGAGGTCAGTCGCGTCAGGCTGGCTCGCCCTGTGGCCCGTTTCCCTGAGCCACCTATGCCATCGCAGCAGTTCTACTTTTATTTCCATGATGCAGGATGCCGTTGAAACCCAATACTGATAACTGGTCTCATCAGGTGCAGCCTCAACACTTTCCAGAGACTCGAGATACTCATGAACCCCTTGCTCTCCTGGACACCGCTCACACTCCCTTATCATGCACGCTCTGGCGCTGATGTCACAGACCGCGCGCCGCATCAGATCTTCGTTGGCAGCCAGCTGGAGCTTGGGGTTGTGATGACGGGTGCATATGCAAACACAGTGAGTTCCACTTCTTCCAGCGAGCACGCGGTTTCTGGGACGCAGTTTCGCAAATGTTGAAAAACCGATCCGGGGGCATGCAGCGACTTGTACACTTTTGCTTTATGTCACCTCAGGGGGTCTACACAACTTTTGTTATGCCTAACCCCATAATCGCGTTGAGAGACCATATCTGGACCGCAGACAGCACTATCACGCACAGCACCAGTCACGGTAACAACGCCGCCGGCCCTCCCGTCGTTACTCGCCCGTCGCCCATCGCCGTCTGCCGACCGGCCGCCGCCCTCGACACGTGAGGTGAAACCCGGAACGCATCTACTTTTCTTTCGCTGGCTCTTGTCGACCTTCACTCGCGCTCTCTCTCCCATCGCACACTAATTACTTGACAGATACGTAGGCACTCGATTGTCTCCAAAAGTGGGGGCGAAGTTTGTGATCCAGCTGTAAACTAGCTCTTCCCATGCATTACCGCAAGATTAATGGTAGATGTTCTTGAGATATAGGGTCATCCCATGATCGATTAGCTTTATTTTACGACGCTGTTGGCTCTTTGGTTACGTTAGTTATCAGCTTATGCAGTGAATTTATCGAGTACATTGCGAACTATAAGAAAGGCGTTGTTATCACTGCGCTCTGGCAAGAGGTCTTAGTTATGGTACTTAGCGCTTTTAGCCCTTTTCCAGTGCTACAGTGGATGTTGAAACCTCGGTATATATTCCGTTTGCCACCAAGCACTACGCCATTTATTCTGTTCAGTGCGTCATCGCTCCTGTTACCTTCCGTTTTTATCCCGTTAATAGAACACGCTCAATAGTCATGAAATAAACCGATTTTAGCCCAAACACGGCCTACTATCATGCAAGATTTCAGGCTGAAGATGATTCGTACCCAATTTTTTATGAATGGAATGTGAAGAAGATACCTGAGGCTTTATATTGACGAAATAAAAATAATTACTTTCGTCCCCGTTGAAGGTCATCTTGTGACCTCCGACCTAAGGTCATGGAGTCATTTTCTGGAATCGTGACCTACGATCATGCAAGTACCTGAATCGGATTGCCCGTTTCATAAGGAGCCAGAAAATATATGGGTTTATGATTTTACGATTTTTGATGGTGAAGAAAAACGCACTTTTAACAACCCCTGTCAATAACAAAGTTCAAATTGCCGTGGGCTTTAACTTTTGACCCCTTGACCTGATCGGGCTGACATTGTCAGATTCGGCTTCTGCGCCCCAGATAACCTCCTGCAACCATTTTCATCAAAATCGGTGACTTGAGGGTGCTCGGGGTGTGTCGTTCTTACAGAGAGTGCCTAGTTATTAATCACTCTCAAACGACTGGGGTATCACAATTAGGGATGCACCGAATCGGGATTTTTGCGATCCGGCCGGATACCGGACATGCCGGATCAGGGTGCTGGATATCCGGCCGGGTATCCGCCCGGATACGGAATATTATGCATCCTTTTTTTAACTTTTTGTTGCTGAACAATGAAAGGAAAAGACATATGAAAAAACATCAGAAAAACCGAAAAATATTAAATAAAAAAGCTGGAACATTTTATGAATCAATCCCTAGCTGCTAGGCTTCCACATGTTTCACTGTAAAAAAAATCAATAAAGAACACAACTGTCATTGCGGAACTCACCATCTCTGGCTGTAGGCAAAAGGTAAGGGCTCCGAAATACGCAGAATGCCATTTTAGCGCCTTGGTAGACCTAGAATACCTAGCTTGATACGCATGCTACACAAATACTAAGGTATGTTCATAGGAGTATATTGTCCCCCACCCTCGCCCGTACAGGGCCTTCAGCATAACGCAGACGTGTGGATGGCATGACCCCCAGGCGATTTCCACACCGTGCGTCCTAGACCGTGGCGAAGAAAAACGGTGTTGCGCGTGGCCAGATCTCGCGACTGGCATTCGTTTTAAGATCTCGGGTCAACGGATGATCTTCCCAGTCGGGTCAAAGGTCAGCAATTGGCAGAAAGTGGTACATTTTCGATTTTAAGAGCAAATGAACGTCAAAGAACATGTAAATGGTGATGAAACGAAAGGGTTACCAAAGTGTTCGTTCATCAATTGTGAGTCTATCTGTACCCCAAATGACTGTATTTTGTCCATGGAGTCCAAGCCCAGGTCATGCTAGGTTAATCCTTGTCAAACGGGGTCGTCGAGTTAAATGCGCTCTCGCAGCTGCAGAAGCATTTTTATAGATACTAATAGATACTGGAGTAAAATGCGACATTTCAATTACCAAGCGCTATTGTCAAATAAGATGTCATCATAGGCCATCCAAGGTCATCTTAGGTCGTCCGGGGTACTCTGAAACTAATGGCTAAGGATGACCTCAGATTAGCTAAAAATCGTAACTAAGATGCCTGAAAAGCGTTTGCCGAGTTGAACAACACAGAATCCAATTTTTGCATATCGTGGTGCTGCATACTCATCACTCTGCGGCCGACGCCGCCGCTCCGCCCGACGGAGCGAAAGCCTGGCGTTCGCTGCACTGCGCCCTCTTAAGCAACTTTTTGATAAAATAAAAGATGAACTGCACCAAAGTTATATCATTCGATTCCTCGCACCTCAAGCAGTCCGAATATATAGGTCGGTTCGTGATGCCTATTTCCTATCGTATTCTCAAAGATAAAAAGTAACGTGTTTCCTACCGTGGCTCATGACCCCAGTTTACACCCTTGGCAATCCCGGCAGTGGGCATAAGCCTATTAAATCTATAAACAGTCTCATAGAACGTACGATTTGTAGTGAACTGATATAGATTTTAATGAATTTGTACACTCCAACCTTACAGTGAGAGTCTTACAGTGAGATAAAACTGAAGCCGTTCTAAACCCGCTGCGTCGGCGCTCGGAAACGGCTGACATGGTTCTCGTTATGACGTCGAAGCTCGTCATCATGACAACGAAGAAAAAAACACCAAAAGATGCGGAAAGGATGCCAAAGAAGGTACACCAAGTTCCAGATGAATACAACAAGCGGTTCGGAAGTTATCCTTTGAGAACCTCGGGCGAGCCGCATTAGCTCCCCCCCCCTTCCATATACGGGCAAGGATTAATTCATTTGCACAAGAGTATTTGAGATAAACGAAAATGTTTGGAAAACAGGATGATGATGCACTATGGAATGGGCGCCTGAGCGTATGCTGGCTGTTGCTGTGCTGCTTTGAGTTTGAGTCCAACCCTTGAAAATTATGTTTCAACCCTTCCGAACTAAGAAGAAAAAGTAGTGTTCCAGACAGACCTTGGAACTGTCAGTTACATCGACATTCCAATATAACTAGGCACGTTGCTCCTGGAACGGTTTTGTAGGCAGACATAAGAACGTCTCGATCGTACATCGAAAGGCCAAATATCCGGCAATATCCGGCCGGACCACAGAAATATCCGGCCGGATACCGGATACCGGATAATCTCAAATATCCGGCCGGATATCCGGCCGGACCGGATATCCGATGCATCCCTGATCACAATGAGAACCACAAGAAAACTGCATACAGCCGCACCGACATACGGCACACAACCGTAAACCCCGGCCGCTTGCCTTCGCATCCAGCAGCAGCTTCCACCTCGGCTGGAACAGGAAGCGCAGTCCGTCGTAAGCGCCATCCAGGGTGAGCGCTCGCCATAGGAAGACCGTGATGAGCACGTAGGGCGCGATCACGGTAAAGTAGACCACCTGCGGACACATCCAGCACCGACATCAATAGCCAGCTTATTTAGTGGCCTATGACCTTTCCCAAACCTCCCGCTCGCGACCAGTGTGATGTAAGCACGTGCACTGGCATGCGCCCCTCCATGTGTATGCTTGAAACACAGATTCGTGGCCCAAACTAAACAATCGCAACTGAACAGCATAAAAAGTGGCGATAGTAATGGGTTCATCAATGGGACCTCCACACACGGTCTTCTTCGATTTGCAGACAGACGCATGCAGCACTAGCATGCATCACACGCGCGGCGAAGAGCTTACTTTGCCCGATGACTTGATTGACTTCCAGATTGAGAAATAGACCAGCACCCAGGCCAACAGCAGGGTGAGGAAGATGGGCAGCCGCACGGCTCCGAGCCGTTCGATGCCGTCCGTGATCTCCAGCACCTGGTGACTGGAACCACAGAGAGCCGATGTTCTTCGATGGCCGACCGACTCCCCTACGCGGGAATCCGAAACGTCAACGGTTACTGGAGCCGAACGTTTACCGGAAAACCAAGAGTCACACCAGCGCACAAATACAACACGGGCTCCGGACCTGTCTTCTCACTTCTTTCAACGCAGCAGAAGGCGTACATTGTAACTCTTCATTGTTTTAAATTTTTATCCCATCAGTCTTCTAGGGTTCTATGCTTCGCATGTCAGTGCCATTATAAGAGCAATTCAGACGTGCTTTGTGGTATGCACGACGATATGGGCCAAGTGAGCCGACCTTGGCCGACCTTCCAAGTTATAGAAGAAACACCGTCTGTTGTAAGAACATCTTCAAATTTCGGCCAAAATATCAGCATTTTCGGATCTAACATCCGGACATCAATGCGGGAAAACTGTTCTTTGATATTCCGTAAACAACTTTTAGTTGAATGACCCTATTCAACCATTTTTTGTCCCTCCAATGGGA
This sequence comes from Capitulum mitella, assembly GCA_030062745.1. Taxonomy (NCBI): domain Eukaryota; kingdom Metazoa; phylum Arthropoda; class Thecostraca; order Pollicipedomorpha; family Pollicipedidae; genus Capitulum; species Capitulum mitella. Next base: position 38,468,915 of record CP099839.1, read on the forward strand.
CAAAAAAATGCTCCAGTTGCTACGCAACTGGACAAAGCAACGGACACGAACCAGTGGACGTATGTGTGGAGGGGTTGGGGGAAGGTTCATTCTTACAAAGAACTCGACGATGGCATCAAAGAAACGACACAGTTGTGACTGATGGCGCAGTCTCTGTGTAACCATTCGCCATACAATGGCGTACGTGCGCGTCCCTTTCCCCTCGCATTACGAGCTAACGCCAACAGGAAATGGATTGACGTGGACACTATAATTAAACAGTCGCAAGGGACACGTTTCCTCGACGCAGCAGGCATGTAAAATGCATGAGAATTGCCACTCTTCCTGCTTTGCTTTGCTGCGGCTTTTCGTCTCCTCATATGCCCGTTTTGGCACGGTTTTATTTATTTATCTCTCGACTTCTCTAAACATTAATCTTCGATTCGATCTTCAGTATTCAGGAGAAAGTGACTGTCAATGAACCAAACGTTTCGTGGACATGTTATCAGCATAGAGATGATACAAAGTGCCAGGAATCCGAACGGAAACTGGGGCAATTCCTGAATGTTTCAAGTCAGTCTGTGCGGTTATGGGCGTACAGGTCATTCACAGGCGTGAAGTAACATGTCTATGAGACATTCTTGCCCAGACTTCACCCCTTTCACCATGCAAAACAGTTGATGGGGCCGTATTCCGTCCAACAATGTTGAGCGCACACTGTGCGAAAGTACCTCCGTCCTTTCACAAGTCTTAACTACGTCAGACTGGGGCGTGAAAATCGGGCAACAGCACTGCCATCAACCTCTTAACATTTCTTTTATATAATGCGGCAGAACACTGGAGTGCCACTTCCATTATTCTCAACGATGACGGGCGGTACGGTTCCTAACTGCCACAACCTGAGTTTTTACGTCCACAAAGATGAAAGTGACGAATGACTAATTCACAACCTAACGGTCAATCGTGATAAACACGGCCGACTTGTCAATGCGCGTGCTAATTTAGATGAACCGATGTGATACCTCTCAATGTTAATGGGAGGTGACACCAGTGAACTATCGCGATGGAATTAAAAAAGCAGTTTATCCTCGTGGTAACCTAACATCACAAATAAGAAAAAACAACGTTCTTAATTCCTTGACAGATATCCCGCTACATGCAAAAATAGGCAATAATGCGCCACTAGGTATATCTGTTCTAAGTCATATTCACGAATGAAGACGACATCACTCCCGAAGATGGCCTACAACCGAAACACTCTGTTTTAAAACACAGTTCTGTTTATTTAAAAACACAGTTCTGCATTAACGGACATTTCCGCAAAAAAAACAGCTATTCTGGAATACCAAAAGCTGTTTCCCTTAAAAATTATGCCGAAAGCCCGAAATTTATGAGGACCGTTTCCAGCTTTAGTAAAACATTTTGGCTATTTAACAAAAATGCTGCTTTCCGAACAAAAACACATACCCTGTCGCCCAGTACCCAGCTCTGCCACCGACCATCCCACGCGACAGAGCCATAAATGACTAATGAGTCAGCAGTACTGCAAGTAGCACCAATAGCTTCCCTGCTCAACTACAGTTTCAGACTGCTTATAATGAATGATCGCTGAGTAAAGCGGTGCTGATAACGCGAAATAATGGAAGTCGGCAGCACCTGGAATGATAACAGCACTGCTGACTGCGCAGCTTACTTGGGCGAAAATGAATGACAACGGTTATACCATGTACAATATTTGTTGTTTTTGACACATAAAATGTGCCCCAAAAATCTCAAAGGTTGGCCAAAGCGGAGCGTCTTGTGAACCGGTTTCTTGACAATACCATGTCCACCGCCATTAATAAGCGACATGCAATGACGTAATGACCTCATGGCTTCAAAGTTCACTAATGGGAAAGCAGCAGCAAAGCAGAGGTTCTTGAAATACTTGTCTCTGTACGCCTACAACAGATCACCACCACAGGTGTCACAAAACATCATTATCATATTATCACCGGATCACATTATCCTCTCTTCTTCCAATAACTTCAGTTTGGTTTTCATAATTTCTCCCAGCTATTTGTGTTCACATTGAAATGGAAACCATCAAACACTTTTCATCTTGAAATAGTACTTTCCAAACTGAGGTGAGAACACCGCATCCAGGCCCTTGGCAGTTTGTCTAATTCCCTGCTTGGCAGAGCCCACCAAAAACCCGTACAGGTGCTACGGTAGAATAATTCACTAGGCATGGCCATCGCGTGGCGTCTCAACAGCCAATTTCTCGGATCGTCGCATCTTGGATCGTGGATAGTGGGATCCCAATTCCCAACTGAACTTCTCCGTGGCGTGGCAACTCACTAGAAATAGTCCTCTGAAGGCGTAGTCACGTTCTTCGCCAATGTCGAGTTGTCAAAGAATGTATCACGACAGGTGTCCACGTTCCACGAGTTGTTGCAGTGTTTCCACGGAATTTCGCTTCTGAACGATGCGAACATGTAGTAGAGCGCCCAGGCGATGACCACATTATAGTATGAGCAGAAGAGGAATGAGATGACGACCGTGGCCAGGCCGGCACCTGCGGGAGGCAGGTTCGGTCAGCTTCGGCGTGAACACAGACACTACCTAGGCAGCATCGCTACAGAATGGAAGGCCGCAGGCTGTCTTCTCACCACGTCCGCATTAGGCTAACGCCGGGCCAATGACATTTAAAGGGCTGAACTACGTGTCCGTATTAAGACAGGCGGTCAGCGGAACTTCACCGGCCACCACGAATAAATTATCTGACACCAAGAAAGACGTTACGGATGGCCTTCCGACAGCCGTGTGGATCACAGGGCCGTTAAATCCAGCGATATGTATCAAAACCGTTTATATACACACACGAATGTGGTCGGTATCAGGGGACGGGCGCAGCCTGAACCGCGGCCCGAGCTCGGTCACGTCCGGATCACAAGGAGCGAGCGCCGCTGACCTGTCAGGAGCGGGCACAGACGCCTCATGGCGCCCACCGGGCCCTGCCGGGTGAGCTGTCCGATGGCCAGCTCCATCAGAAGCAGCGGGATGCTGCACACGAACATCATTATGAAGTACGGAATCAGGAATGCCCCTGGAAACAAAGTGAACAACGCCATGAAGCCACGGCATTTGCGCCCATGACTACAAACAGGAACATACTTGACGTTTGGCGGGACCCAGTTCTTTTGACGGAACCAGCTGCCAGTGTGGCGTTTGTTTCATTTAGCAGCCATGCAACTGCCCTGGAGCTTGGTACGGTCGCAGCTCGATACAACGTCCAGGGTCGGCCTATTCGTGGAAGGCGCGGCGCACGACTGTGTTTGAGTCAGGAGGCCGTGCTCGCTTGACACGCCGGTGCGGCCTCCTGGACCGCGCCGGGGACCACAAGACGCAGCGCGGACCACACGGTGTACTGCACGCTGCACGCCAGTTGGGTCCGCGCGACTGGCGAGCGTCGGGCCGCGGCGGCGCGCCGGGCCGGAGCCTCATCTGTGCTTCGAGTCCCCGATACAGCGGGCTCCGGACCATGCAGACAGTTTATCGTGATTGATTACAGGTCAATATTGCATGGCGGAAAATACTGAAAGCAAAATGCTGCACGAAAAATACCTCACAAGAGATTATGCCGGACATAACGCAAAAAGCCGAACGTAAATAGGAGAATGACTTCGAAACGGAAAAATATCGAGAAAGATGAGTATCGATTTTCATTCGATATTTTCACTCGATGTTTTTTTATTAAGATCAGTATCCCCCTCCCACCCCTTTGTCAATGTTCGACATTTTGCCATTCGATATTTTCCGTTGGACTCTCCTGTCCTGGGTGCCGAATGACCTTGAAGTCGGTGCGCCCCTAAGCCCCAATAACCAACTGACTCTCATGTTCGACGATATCAATTTACCCTGTTCCGATGTTTTGCGTTTCTATTTTTCCTTCCACAATTTCCATTCCGTAATCTGTCACACGATATTCTGTGCGTTTACCATCGTGATTAATAATTATCATCCAGTCGGCCTCTTCGTGGCATCATAGCGGCAGGAAGAGAATGGTAGTCTCCGGTCTTGCCGCTAGAAAGCAGTCTCGTAGCTTATACTGTCCGAATACATCAGGTGATGTAATTAAACATAATTTGGCTTTTCCTGCCTGTGGCCGATTGCTTTACCAGCTCGTCGTACATCCTTTTAGACCGTGGTTGTGTCTTCAGCTTTCGCATCCGCATTCTTCGGTCCCAGAGCGGATCTGTTACCTATTCAGCAACGGCACGCATAGTTAAAAGGAATGCTTTCTGTCGAAAAAAAACAGTTCGATGACCGTTAGAAGTACCCACTTCACAACAGTTTCGTTAATACCCACTGGCGCGGCTGGCCGTTAAATTTCCCTGTATAGGTGTATTTACTATGGCTGAAATGCCCCATGAGAATATGTCAAACAGAACATCGAAAAATAATTTTAAAACAAGCAAAACATTATCATATTACCGTGCAAAAAACTGTCACAGTTTATGCTGAACACTCACCTCCACCAGATTTGTAGCAGAGGTAGGGAAATCTCCAGAGATTACCCAGACCGACGGCATATCCCAGGCAGGCCAGCACAAACTCCACCTTGTTGCTCCACGTGGTCCTCATTCTGATGTTCAGCAGGACGCACTCCTAATCCTCCAGCTCGGAGCTAGCTGTCCAGTCACTGCAACCACAGGAAAGGGTGACGATTGCTTACGCTCTCGCGTGCTTCAAGTTCTTCCCGGTATCTTTCGCATAAATAAGGACAAATCACTATGAAAAAAGCACGAATTCAGTGCATTAATACGACAGAACATTATTAACCGCCGATGATTAAGAACGAGTGGAAACTTACCCCACCCGTACCATTGTTATAAATTTCATAGTAGTTTGTCATTTTCCTCAACTGAAACGACAATGAACTTAACAACGCTTACAGAGTAGCCGAGGAGAATATTTGCGCACCTCTGCTTAACACCTTTATGCTGAAGTAACAGACAATAAACAAAACTGACAAAAACGTCGGTACTCAGTATACAAGGTCATTATATTTTTATTTACCGTAGTTGAAAAGGCGTTTCCTTCGACGACTGACAGAAAATATTTCGCAAGGTAACTGTATGGCGACAAAGCTATTATGAACACTGATCGTCGGCATGGGCGGCCCACCCTGACCCACTGCAAACCTTTGGAGAGTCCATATCTCGACATCTGTTGGTGTAAAGCTATGCAATTTTTCCCGACAGATAGCAAACCCAGGCGTGGGACCACCTTTACTTTTGGTGCTGCAAATGCAGTGCTTATAATCCTTGAATTCAACATTAAGCCTACGGCAATTCGTAGAAAGCATGGGCCTAAAGTTGCCCTCCGCAACAACAATAACCTAGCCGAAATTTCACCCATGGGAGGTCAATTTCATATTTTCGGCTACCATAAGTTTCAGTTGCTTGCAAAACGCTGAATCGCCTACCGCACTCATATTTACATCATCCAAGTGCAGGTCAGAAATGCGTGAAAGAGATTTGACTCAAAAACCAGTTCAGCACTACGCAAATATGACCTTCCCACAATTCAGTACGGTACGAAGAAGGTTCGGTGCATCCCAACCGGTATGCAAGTGTTGATCTCATATGATCTCACATTCTTGACTGGCAGTCCTCGGGAACGCCATGTTGCATACCATTAACGGAGCCGCAATGGTGTAAACAAAACACTTGTCCCAATTCATCGTGCAAGTTTCAGATGACGAACGATACTAACAACATCATAATCTAAATCATCCAATACGCCGGAGCGACCTGATGACGAAAGCAGCTGCAGTTCAGTCTCCAGTGTGGACTACTTGCGGTCATCATGGCGAGTCGTCTTCAAATGGTTTAATGAATAATAAATTTGTCGCAAACGCAGTAGTAGCATTCCATCCCTCCCCACAGCTGGTCGGCGGCATAATTGCCGGTTGCATTTGTTCAAAAGCTCCTCAGTATGAGCATGTACTGAGACTGGACCAAAAGTCCATTACTTAACGTCAAGATGGACATGGACTGCGTGGCGCGACGGTAGCAGCGTTTGGCAGCGGGCAGGAAGACGTCCTTGGTCTCTCGAGGCAAACGTAGCGGGTGACATCACGGGTGATGGAACCCCTCAGCAGACTTGTGCTCGATTCCAGCGGAATCGGAGCCGAATCCGGATTCGCTTTCAATTGGCCCGGAACTGGATTCCGAATCGATTCACTTGGGAGATGTGTCGAGTCGGATTCGGAATTGATTCGGTTACTCCGTAGAAACACTGGAATCGGAAGTGAATCAAAAGACAAAATGTCTGATTCCGCTTCTATCAGTTTAACTTACTATTGCTTTGGTGTCAAAAAATAAAACATATATATATATATATATATATATATATATATATATATACATATATATATGTATGTATATAACAACGAACAGTTATGCATGTATATGCAATAAAGGCTTCACTTTGAGAGCACTTTTGGGCAGCTTCATGTCAATGGTCTATTTATGGTGGTATGAGCTGGACATTGCCTGTCAGGTAGGTTGGCAGGTAACTGGGAATGGGGCTGTGCTCCAAAATATAGAGCAATTAACACGGGTCAAAGGATTTTCGAGTCAAGGCAAGACAAAACAGTACGAAAAGGATACACAGGGGACAGTAAGTAGGTACTAGGTAGTGTTATACTTCCATTTACTTTTACCGCCTGATAGGTCCTTGGTGACCAATGTCGATTGTTTTTGAGTTGAGGCATGTCGCAAGAACACCAGAACTGTACGTCGTAAATAGTGTGTAGACCGTAAATACTTTCTCTTACTGTCTGAGGTCGTAAGTATTTGACTGCTTACGAATGTTGTTATTGACTTCAGGTATGTCGCAAGGGCGCCAGAACTGCACATTATGAATAGTGCGGAAACGCCGTGCTAATATTCAGGTACCACCCAATACTTATTTTCTTGGCTCAATGTTTTTCAACCTAAATATTACGCAAATGATGAAAATTTTCTTTTGTTTATGACAACAATTTGTATTCAAACATTTACTATTGCTGAGTGCTAGACACCATAACCAATACTACTTGTACAAACAGCCTCGCGCCGACTCGAACCGCGTTGTGCCGCTGCGTGAGGTGTCTGTGTTGAGCGCGTCCTTTCCCCTTATTCGATCCTAATCCTTCTTCTCTTTCCTTGTACCAATATGCCCTGGAAAACTCTTTGGTCGTTTGAAGTTTTACTTTCACCTGAAAAAGGTAATCATTCAGTGCACCACCGTAGGCCGTTCTATGAATGATCACCTCAGGGGCGGTTGGTGTTAAACATTAACGAAAAGCAGGCGTTGCCCCCCGCCGATATCGTTTCTGCGTCTAGGATCACGGCAGGCACTGCTCGACAAATAGCTAGCCTAGCTGCTGCACAGCCGTGAACTTTCGCTTTAGGTAGTATTTGCTTTAGTGACGCTAGGTAGTGGTTGATAATGTGGCGCATGAGCACGACTCGCGACAAACTGGCAGGGCTGCTGATTCTAGGTTAATTAGCCAGAGCTGAACACTGTTGGGTACATGTCAAGTGTGATAATGCTTATTCGTGACTGGTCCATCCTGTGTGAGGTGAGCGAAGTAACGGACGAAGCGCATGACACGACTGAGAAGCTTGGATGGTCGTGGTGGAAATTTATGGTTTAGGTAACTGCAGTCTGGGGCAACGTTTTCTGTAAATAATTGGGGGGGGGGAAGGCGGATGGGGAAGAACCGCAAGAGCCTGACTACCAAACGTTCCCCAGAATGAGTTTGTCAACGGATCTAGCCGCTTTATTTTGATCGGCTTTAATTTTCATTTGCAATATGTGGTTATCATTTACCATCTTAAAATCTTGCTTGCCCTCTTTAAAAATGATAGAAAATATTAGGGGAGGGACCTGCCTAATACACCGGGGGGAGGGGCAGAACCACATTAGGAGGCCATGGCTGCTGCCAGAGTTTAAACTGACCCCTAGTAGCAGTAGGTTTACCTTCCTGATTATTAATATCTTACTGATATATGTGTATGTGCATGTGATCCATGGATATATATATATATATATATTTATATATATATATATACATACACATACACATATAAACATAATTCGGTATTGATTACATTGGTCTGTATTATGTTATGGTTATACTGTATTTACATCATCTTTCTGAATCGGAATCGGATTCGGAATCATACAGTTTAAGCCACAATGGAATTGGATTCGGAATCGATTCCACTTGTAATTGGTTGCTTGGAATTGGATTCGGATTCGGTGTCATTTGCCTTGTTATTGAGTCGGAGTCGATTCCAGTCAAGCGGAATCAAGCAGAAGTCTGCCTTTCAGATGCTGGGCCACTACGCCCTCCCCCCAGTACCGTTGAAAACTAAAACTGAACTGCCATGCGTTACTGACAATAAATCACTAAAAAATGGTCCAAGTCTCCCCCCCATCCGGGGGGAGGAGATCCGGACGTTTCACCACCGATGGCTGACATCCAGGCTGATAGGCAGGAGCGGTTGCCGCCAAACAGAAGCAGCTCTCTACTTGCGCTCCTGCAGCACACGAAGTCGTCGCGCAACCCGAAGGCGATGGAACGAATACCAGTTCACTTGTCAATCGCCGAACGGTCTTTGGGTTGACCAGAGACACGGCAACGGCAGTCGTTAGAGAAACTGGGCTACTACAAAACCAAGAAACGCTACTGAAATAGCACAGACACGCCTCATTTCCGGGAAAATGGTCAATGGCATCCAAACAATTACTAATCTAACCTTAAAACCCAACAATCAAACAATAAATGCTTGTTGACCAGCCAACAAATACAGTAAGCTCTGACTTAGTTTCGTGTATTCCTGGCAGTTCATAAACCAACAGAAAATGCCTCCCGTGCTCTTCGCTGGACGCTATACGAATTATGCACCAAGATAGTTACAGCTCACCGAACAGTACTGGGACGGTGACCACTGCAGCTCACTGGACAATACTGGGACGGTGACCACTGCAGTTCACTGGACAACACTGGGGTGGTGACCACTGCAGATCACTGGACAGTGCTGGGACGCCGACCACCGTAGTTCACTGGGCAATACTGGGACGGTGACTACTGCAGTTCAGTGGACAGTACTGGGACGGTGACCAATGCAGTTCACTGGACAATACTGGGACGGCGACCACCGTAGCTCGCCGGACAGCACTGGGACGGTGACCAATGTAGCTCGCCGGACAGTATTGGGACGGTGACCACTGTAGCTCAACGGACAGTACCGCTATGGTGTCCACTGCAGCTCACCGGATAGTACTGGGACGGCGATCACTGTGGCTCATCGGACAGCACTGGGACGAAAGGCAGTTTGCGGCGAGTTTGGGACGCGACCCGGACGGTGTGCGGAGAAAGTGGCCGCACACTGAGCAGACTGCCAAATAGCGCCGGTACCGCTCGGCCTCCGACACCGGAGAGGAGAGGCAGAGGGACGGAGATGGAGGCAAGAGGAAACTCTGCCACGTGAGAGCGGCCCGAGCACCTTTCGTGTGGAGAAAGGAGGCCTTGTTATACGGCGAGAAGGTGTGCCAGCAACGCTAGAGCGAAAAAAAACACTCAGGAGACTTAACATGACAAGCAGGTACTGCCTATTGTCTGATATACACGACGTGTAAATAACGGCGCAGAAGAAGAGCCGAGTACGTCATGGCGAAGGTCATTTTATTTTATCGTTCAGCGATGCACTGCGCTCCCTCGTGATCCAACAAAGAACCTGTGAAAATACACCCGCCCGTCACGACGGACAAACAAAAGGTACTGCAACAGCAGCCAAATTATACCAAGCTACCACAGGTGGCCTGTTGGCCTTGTTGGTATACAACGCCCATCCATTTAAAGGCATTCACGGGGCATCGGCGGAAACCCTATGGCATGTTAAACAATTAGAGATTCTTATCGTTTGGTTTCATACCGATGTCATTTGCAGCGTAAAACGCAATGCCGAAGACCTTCCGAACATCTTGATCTGGTCTTACTCAGTTTCAAGGGAACATCGATTCGTCATGGTGAACATGAATATCCCAAGTCTCGATTCGTCGTGGTAAACTTGAATACCCAAGTCCGTGATCTTTCTGCACAAGTTATTCATCTTGCAATCTGAAGAGTTGTTAGTTGTCTGAGCGCTATGTTCATGCATTTCACATTCAAAGTTCACTCCACCAGAATTGTCTGCATGTTCGGTAAGTTTGGGTCGTATTCAAATTCGACCCACCATCTTCTCAGTACATCCTACCATAGGTCACAGACACAAAGACCAAACACGAGTGAGCATTTTCGAACGTTGGCGTGCCTACAATGACTGCTTTAGAGTGTGGGTGAAACGGTAATATTAATGGTCATTAAGTATCAGGGAAAAAGTTAGGGCTGAGGTAGATTTTGCGGCGGTTCGCACCACGCCGCACCACCAGACGACGTGAACAATCAACCAAACTTGGAGGAAGGCTACTGCCCCTGTTCCTGTTCCTACGTCTCTAATGAACGTTCACATATGTTCCGGGCATTTGATGGATAAAATTACGGCAGGGTCTGACGGCGAATGTCGATTCCGTCGGGCGCGCCTGCGCCCCATAATGGGTACCTGGGTGTCGATTTTCTGTCAAGGCTAGGACGACGGCTTGATGCGTTGCCTGCGGGCGCACAGCGTGGACTGCCAGCCCGGCGGACATCCGAGTCCTGGAAACTAAATAACTAAACAGACTGAAACAGCCGCGTAGCCAGCAAGGGCTGATGGTTTCATGCTATTTTTAATTACTGCGTTTGTCTAGTTACGTTTTGATGGTCATTTCGGTCCTCTAATGCACCTTTCAGTCTTTAATCCCAATCATACCATGACAACTTTGGCTCCGCCGAGGACCACAAGCCAGCGAATTTTTCATTCAATGAAATCGGGGCTGGAGATGCTGGACACATGGGAGGGTCTAGACCCCCATCCCCTTACGCGCACACACCTTTCAGAGATTTCACTGTTAGGCCTACGACAATGACCGGAAAGAAACGGTCCGAAACCTTAGCCAGACCCCAGTAATGTTAGGTAACATCCAGCCATGACTGCATTCAAAACCTACTTGTCGAATTTAGTTGTTCGGTACTGACGCGCACATGCGCTGCCACGCCATATTCAGCAGTCTGGTGTGATCAATGCCAACATCTGGCAGTGGCGTGCGTGCACACGTTCGATACACGTCAATCATCCTCCAGCCTCTTCAGAGAATGTAAAGTGATCGAGTAAACATTTAACTGTTACCACGTAGTCAAGCAGTCATTCCATTCGCGAAACGCACCCGCCTGGCGTCCGGGGCGACCGGGGGTCACTTGCGCTTACAGCGACTCTGAAATCCAATGAAAGAATTCCCAAACTGCTAATACAAAAACAATAACATGTTTCGTCCCTACTCAGAATTTCAAGATTCAATGACTAGCAAAGGCAGTATAATATTCAAATTATTGGGCCGCATGCAGCGCCGCAGCAATGTCTGGTCCAAGACTGCCTATGTTAGAGGGGTCTCAACAAGCCGACCACTGATAATCGCGTCTTACATACAAATGTCCTCGACCGGAAACGGAAGCATAACCCGGGCATGTCTCCGCACCTCTAGAGATTTCATCGTCTAGTACAAAACCTCGTCATTCCGCGAAACGTCTAAACTTTCCAGCACAACAGTCCTACGTGGTGACCACGAGGCCAGTTAAACACGCTGCCAACACATCTGGTGCCCTCGTCAGCGGGCGGGTACCCGGCGAGCCCACCCCCGGCCGGGACAAACAGACGGGACGGCACAGTCGGGCGGAGTTCCCACCCTTCGCAACCTCCGTATCTTGGCAACACCTCGGCGCCAACACGGCTCCTGGTTCCGCATCGATCCATGCGCAACGCACAAAGGTGTGCCTGTACGCGTGCCACTGGTCCACTGGTCGTCACAGCAACTATTCATTCCCTTCGGCTTTCTTTGCATAGCTTGCATTTCAAGATCCAGTATACCTGAAGAGGACTTCTGATGATTTTTTGGTTGGTGACCAATTTTCCTATGCAAAAAACAAACTGAACAAAGATAAGGACTAGTTATTTCTCCCATTGCATGCAGCAGAAATAACAGCATAACACCTGCTGGAAAACGGGCTTTAACCGGCGCCCAACCGTGACCCTGACGGGGGCGGCCGGAACCGTGGGGGGGGGGGCGTTTCGACGCCCCCTCTACCTCGCGAACGCTGCGTCGGAGAAAATGAAACTTAAATAATCGGAAAGCCCGCTATGGGTACGATCCAAAGCACTCAAAATTATTGTAAAATTTCGAAAATATGCAACTTTTTCTCCTATATATATTTTTAAATAGATATCCAAATATATATATATTCGAATACACACACACATATATATGTATAAATCCTGTTTCATATATATATATATATATATATATATATATATATATATATATATATATATATATATATGAAACAGGATTTTTGAAAACGCTCTAGTTCCAGCCCTAGCAAAGCTAGAACAATTATGAGCATGTCAATGGAAAGCTGCTAAAGAATGTTTATTACGGTGAAATATAATTTATAAGACAAATATGACATATCGCATTATCTCACCCGACATAATGCCATTTTTCATTTCGCTATATGAGATGTTACTGAACGTCGCTGGCGAGCTGTTGTCCATGTGTGCTTCAAAAGCGGTATAAATGATATGTGAGAACATTTTTTAAACACCGACAGACCAGGACGCACATGGCCCAACGTAATCTTACCTGGCCTGACCTGACCTTGTGACCTGACCTAACATTCATCCGTTGTCTTTGCTTTATTTCGCGTTCTGTCGCGGTTCAGTAACAATGGAAACAAAAGGACAAGGAGTACCTTCCAACTGAAATTCCTTGGGTTCTACAACCGTGATCGATAGGGTGCTATATAAGGCCGATCATATGACCTGACCTGACGTGCGACTTGACTTTCATCGTGTCGTGTCGTGACACGACATGACACGACACGACTTGACGACCATGACTTGATTTGAAGCACGCGTGGGTTTCATCTTTGTATGCCTAGATTTGTTACTGCCTCATGAAAGAAATCAGTGAGTTACAGCTGGGCATCTGGACATGAATTCAGCATCTGCTACGGTGACCTGAGGGGACCTCTAGTGGTCTAAGGTCATTTCACAGCGTGCAAGCGTCTTGGTGCAATTTAGGACTTTAAAATCGACTTCAGTGTCTATTTTTACCTCAGAAATCATCCAAACGTGTATTGGACTCCTTTTAGGTAGTTTACCTCAAAACACCTGACCTGACCTCATGACCCTTCATGTGGGTCAACAATGTTTGTGGTGTTTAGTGACTTCCTTGGCCCAGGAATGCATTTCAGCTTCTGATACCACGATCTCGCATGATATCAGGTGAACTTAGGTCATTTCACAGCTTGGAAGCGTTTTGATGCAATTCTGAACTCCCAAATCGACCTCAGTGCTTATTTTTGCACAGGGAATCATCAAAACGGGGTTTTGTACTCCTCTTTGATAGTTCATCCCAAATGTGACCCGATCCGACCTCATGACTCCTATATGCGTCAACACCATGTGTCGTATTGACTTCCTTGGCCCAGGAGTGCATTTCAGGCACCGAGAAGCCGAAGAGAGGGTTCAAAACCGTTAGAAATACGGAAATAGAGCGAATATTAAGCTGACCTCAGGTCACTGACCTTCACCTTGACACCAACTTCGAGACAGCACAATTTGTACGAATGTCCTCGACTATCGTCCCTGAAGGTTTTAGGTCGATCGATCACATGACGTGGTTTGTACAAGACTTAAAATAATCGGAGGTTGCCTTCTTTCACGTGACGTAAGTCACTGCCCTGACAAGACTACAAATTGAAAATTTTACAGGACATGTGCAACAGACGTAAGAAATGGCACCGAAAATTTTAGTGCGACGCGCGTTTTCTCTCCTATCATCGAAAGTCCCTAGGGGGCGTCGGAATGTCCCCCGCCCCCCGTTGGGCGAGAGGTAAGAACGTTTTCAATGCGTTGCACAAATGGCAAACAAAATTAATTTTCATGAAATACACATTTCGACACCCTTGGCAGTATTTATGAGTATTGCATTCAGACGACGAGGCTGGTGGATTCACCGAGTGCTTGGCACCAATGTCTCACCAATGGCGAATTCCATCGCGTCGAACCGGCAACGACAGCCACTAACGGAAATCAAATCCAAAGAGAATCGATCTTTTAACAGCCATCCGCCCAAACGCTCCATGCGTGCGCCTATGAATAACGAAAATCAATCGGCGTGTTCGATACAGAAACTGTTACGCGTGCCGAAATATTTTAAATCATGACTCCTTTAACGCCGCAAATTAACGCCAACGACAGCCCACCAGGACCGGTCCGCTTGGCACAGCCATCTCCACAGACAGCTGACTCCATGGCCACGGGCCAGGCACACGCTACCGGCCGTCGAAACCAGGCGAAGATCAATAGCCGCCCGGCCCGCACCGACGCGGCCGCGTCTCCCCGCCGCCGCGGCTCCGCTCGCCCCGTGGCGGCGGGCCGCTGCCGTGGAAACACTCACCTCCACAGCGCCGACAGCTCGCGTCTGCCGCCGGCCACCCGCCGAGACCACGTGCGTCATGGGCGGTACCACGGGTGTCGACTCGCCCCGCCCGCTTACGTAAGGCGGCGCGCGCCGGCCGCGCCGAGGCGTCGACACCGACGAAGCCAGTGCCGCCGGCTCCACGTGCGTCCTGCGCAGAGGCGCGATAGGACCGACACGTGTGCACGCCAGGCCATCCCTGGTCACTATCGACACGATCTTGACGCGAAGAGTTACACACGTTCCACGTGATAGAAAATCCGCAAATATTCGATGGGGGATCGAGGCAAGAGACGAAATCGCAGGAATGAATCGGCTGCGTTCAACAGTGCTCTTTTTTGTAGGCACTGACCGACGCTTTCCTACTCTGCAGAATATTGCATTTGTGTAGAATATTGATATAATTCTCCTAAATAACTTCTCCCACACCGGAAAATATCCATGACAACGAGCTTGTCCATTATCCAATCATACACACCTCCCAGTCCGCCACGTTAAACTCAAAAATCGGAAAACGCTTCCGTACACGGTCCTAAATTAAAGACTTAAATAAACGAATTAGGAATCAATAAAAACCACCAAGCAACCAGAAGTCATTCAGAGTCCGAGAGTGGTCGCTAAAAATGCAAAGAAAATCGGTCCTTCAAGCCACAAAAAAAAAAAAAAAAAAAAAAACGCTGGTCCCTACAGCGAACACCGTACCACACTCCAAGGACACCAAAGGCTTGATTACCACGCGTTCGGAGGTTTCTTAGGGACCGCCCAAAACTTGGAAACGCCTTTTTTGGAGTTTCTTTAATTTCCCCATCCGCTTGTAACGCTTTGAAATGGTCAGCCAAAGCGCCCACACCCAACATTATCTAACTCTGCCAAAACCCCACCCTCCCATTGTAATACATTGTCACGCATTGGCAAGCTCGCCCTCCAGGGGCAGTGCCACGGATTTTGAGCTGGGCGGGGGCAGAATTCTCCAGGGGCCCTCCTAGACGAAACAGGGCCTCCTCGCAGGGGGGCCTCCTAAATCAAACAGGGGGCTTCCCGATCTAGCAAAGGGCTCCTTTTACCATAACGGGGCCTCCTGTTCCAGAACGGAGACCTGATACCTTGCGGAGCATACTTATCCAGAACAGGGACCTCCACAGTCACAAAGGGGGCCTCCCAATACAGCAAGGGGCCGCATTATCCCACGCAGGGCCTCCTGATTCGGAACAGGGGCCTCCTGATACAGAAAAGGGGCCTTCTATTTCAGCACAGGGGCCTCCTGATATACAGAGAACGCTTCCTAATCCAGAACAGGGGCCTCCTGGTCAATAAAGGGGGCCACCCAAGCCACCAAAAGGGCCTCCTTATAACAAAACAGGGCCTCCTGACCTAGAAAAGGGGCCTCCTGATGCAGAAAAGAGCCTCCTGAATTCGTTGAAGGAACACCTAGCTCAGTCATGGGGGCTTCCTTGATCTGAATTTTGATAACATATAGGTTTGGGGGGAAAACATGCTCCTGCCACCGCCCCCCCCCCCCTCAACTGCACCGCCCCTGCCGCCGTCCCACCCACGGATAACGTTTTGTGCAAATGATAGGGAGGGGGCCGAGCCAAGGGCCCGACAACCTAACGTCCCCCCACATGAGGGTTTCTCAAGGGGTTTTGCCCACTACATTTTGGCCGACAGCAATTGCTATTAATTTTTGTATGTGTGTATATATGTCGTGTATATTTAAATATATGTATATATATATATATATATATATATATATATATATATAAAATAACGAGGTGTTTTCCTGTGACATAAACCAACGGCCTGCATAAGCCACTAAAACTGTCGGTAAGTCACTCGTGCTGAGATCGTCACGGTTCGTTTGCTGGCCTTGCCCGCGTTAGTCCCGACAGATGACAGCAGCGATATATGGTCACCGATTCTGCCGTGTTTACGTCTGTGGACCTCAATGCTACGTTCAAAACTTCGAACAGCACTGCGCGACGTTTTACCAGTGCAGTTCTTTGTGCTGTTCTAAGTTATCTTCGGTGCGGCTCTGTTTTATCTTCTTTATGCTACTCTGTCTACTTTCTACGTCTTTATGCTGCTCTGTTTTATCTTCAGTGCAGCTGTGTGCCGTCCTGTGTTACGGGCAGCTCTGTGCGCTGCGCTGTGTTGTCTTCAGCGCGGCTCTGTGTGCTGTTCTGAGTTACGGTCAACGTAGTGCGTCTCTGAACAGCGCCGTTTGTTTCCCAGCAGGCGATGGCACTGATAGAACGCTACTACAGCGTCCGGCTGTTGTGCTTCGCGCTCTCAGTGAGGGTGTTTCTCAGGTAGCGACGGCGTTGTTGCAGTGTTGGCCCACCATATCCAGTTATCTATCCGATCTTTCTAAACGTCCCGCCTAGACAGCCAGGGCAGCTGGGATACATCTAGCTGGTCGTGGCATTGCACGGTTGTGTTTCTGAGTATCTGTTGCACTGCCGTGGGGCTGGGGGGACATGCTGACCTAGCTTCAATTCCCCAGAAATGAACTGTGCTTCAATGTAACCATGCACGTGTTGATACAAACATAACATAATTTGTCATGTTTGTAGCAACTACTTCAACATGTGAGCTGGAGTACTCGCATGAA
Organism: Capitulum mitella; assembly: GCA_030062745.1. NCBI lineage: Eukaryota > Metazoa > Arthropoda > Thecostraca > Pollicipedomorpha > Pollicipedidae > Capitulum > Capitulum mitella. Next base: position 38,486,163 of record CP099839.1, read on the forward strand.
CTGACGCCAAATACCCGAGACATCCAGCCGTATAGCATCCGTTGGCGTGGGGCTTTTGGACGGTTTGTTTATCGGAAATTTTGCAAACGAGCACAAGTGTAAACTCTTGGGGGGCTACGGGAGTCCCGCAGCTTCCCAGAAGTGGCGATCTGCCCCACTCATTTTCCAGACATCCAATAGGTATTTGCCAATGGTAACAAAATTCCTTGAAGTCTGAAATTTAACAAAAGGAATTTCAACCGTAGTTTGTCATGTAACGTCAGAAAAATTATTTTTACCCCGCCTTACATTCTAGATGGATTGCAGTTAGCTTGTCCCCTGCCCAGATTTCTGAACCGTGGCTACACCCATGCGAACGAGTATCGGTCAATCTCGAAACGTCGCAAGCGTATGTGCAGAAACGCAGGAAAAGAAAGAACGCAGGAATGCAAGAACGCAAACGCAAGAAAAGTGTGTGTTCTCGTGCCTCGCATATTGGTAAAAGGATGAAGTTGTGCTAGCAAATGACCTTGGAATAAAACAAAGAGCTTTTGTTAGAAAATCACATCTGAGGAGTTGCCCCGTCCCTACGTAGGCCCTGTCGGATGGTGCACACACGTTTCACCAAATTTGATAAAATCTTACTTATTTCTCCTGGCATCCTGCATGGGTCAGCCCAGAAGGCTGGCAGACGACCGCAGGCATCGCGTGATCCTGCACTGACATTGTTTACGGTACGGCGAGAGCATGTCGGGTGCCTTCAAAGGCAGCGTTACGCGCGCCGAGATGTTTGATCTAGCGTTCAAAGATCGTTACTGAAGGACGCGGTATTGAAAAATGTGCGCACTGCACGGGCGAACTGCGCAGGAGCTTTGCGTACCACAGTCAATTTGACAACATATCCGCACATTCTCCGAGTACTTCGGCGTCAAATGAAATGCGCGAAGAAGGAGAAGAAGGGTCGAGTCATGCATATTTCGAAAACAGTGCGCCACTGCGAGAAGCTCGTAAGGGAAGACGTCTAACGTCATCTTGCCTAGGTTAGTCTAGATAGTCGTGAAGACAATAGAAGCTGTGGACCGCAACAACGAGGACGGCAACGGGGTACGCCCGCCCTTGTCCACGTCGCGGTGACATTAGACCCCCGGCGGCGGGGGGACTCCGGTATCCGGCGGATGGTGTCTCATGTCGCCGAGGCGCAGTGGCCGCCGACCGCGCCGACTCAGCGCAGCCGGCCACTCGGACTGTATCGGGCACTGTGTGGGCAGGGAGGCCGGCTGTACTGTGGGTACTGTGTCGGCAGGGAGGCAGGCCGGTTGTACTGTGGGTACTGTGTCGGCAGGGAGGCCGGCTGTACTGTGGGTACTGTGTCGGCAGGGAGGCCGGCTGTACTGTGGGTACTGTGTCGGCAGGGAGGCCGGCTGTACTGTGGGTACTGTGTCGGCAAGGAGGCCGGCTGTACCGGGTAATGTGTGGGCAGGGAGGCCGGCTGTACTGTGGGTACTGTGTCAGCAGGGAGGCCGGCTGCACTGTGGGTACTGTGTCGGCAGGGAGGCCGGCTGCATTGTGGGTACTGTGAGGGCAGGGAGGCCGGCTGTACTGTGGGTACTGTGTCAGCAGGGAGGCCGGCTGTACTGTGGGTACTGTGTCGGCAGGGAGGCCGGCAGTACTGTGGGTACTGTGTCGGCAGGGAGGCCGGCTGTACTGTGCACTGCGTCGGCAGGGGGCTGGCTGTGCTTGCGTCGAGGCAGCTCCGTTGGGCTGGCAACCTGTGCGTTTTCTCCGTGCTCAATGAAGGACAGGTCTAGTCTGCCGATGCACAGCACCACACAGTTTACAGCACCCCGGGTGTGGTCACAGCGCAGCGCTGAAACTCTGCATCGAGCAAGGTGGTACTGCGCAACAATGATCACTCATGTGGGCAAGGGACACTGAAGCTCGCTGCCCCCTGTGTTTGTTGACAGCGACAGAGTCGGGCGATGTACTTTTGTTGGGATTAGGAGACGCAGCAGACGCGTATGGTTCGATCATGTTAGCTCTCTTCCATGCACGTGTTCCGAAGGCGGGATAAGTCTGAAAGAATGCATTTCCGGTATGCTGGAGGCCACATTGATAGGGGCGTCGCCACTGAGCGGCGCAGGGAACGCGTCCCCTCCCCCCTTCGTCTTCGACACGTGCTGGCCATCCGCTTCTTTTTCTCCCGATCACTACATTCTTTTTGGTTCGTCATTAAAGGACTATGCTCTCCATTCACGTCCACGCTTGTTACTATAGTATATCAAAGGGATGCGTGCGTGTTGCGTGCTGGTAGCACAGAACTGAGTTTCCAGTGCAAGAGATTGCCCATAAATTCTGTGAGGGGTGTTTGCGGGAGCTATCCCCCCCCGTGGTGCTGGCCCCTGCGAACCTGATTCTGAGTCCCAATATAATTTGCCCGAACGGGAAAAAGGCAACAATTAAGAAAATAATGACCGAAATAAATAACAGAGAAGGAGGAAGTATGGAACAGAACATAACATACGGGCAAACATTTAGATAGGGAAATATATTGACAGATTGTGTGGTTAAACAGGAACGGTGTTCAGAGGTGTCGTTTTCTACAGGCCTGGTAGGGCCAAGCAAAGCCCTATCAATGCTGATTTGAGCCAACAGCTCAAACCAGTATGGATCACGCGGCGCCTATGGTTGTCTGAGAGACTTTTGGACTGCCCCACATACGACGCCGGGAGAAATAGGTAAGATGTTACCAAATTAAGCAAAATGTGCATGTTTGACCCGACAACGAAGACGGAGGGATGAAGATCTTCTCAGCTGCAATTTTCTAACAAAAGCTCTATGTTTTAACCCAAGATCATTTGCTTCAACATACTTCTCCATCCTTGTACCAAAATGCAGGACACGAGAGCACACAAGCCACTGAAAATGATATGGATTTTTATCTTGATAATGATCCCGGCCACTGATAATGCGATACCACCCCAACGTTGGACCAGTTCTGCTTCCATTTTCATAAACATTTTGCATCTTCCTCCCTCCAAATTGGGAGTCGTTAATCCATGTTACGTCGCAGGACATCGAGCCAGGAAAGCTGCAGTCGCCAATAACCGCATTATTCGGAGCGAGGAGGGGTGAAATGGATCGCGTCATACGCGCTTCTCAAAATTCAACATTAAGTACACGACGTGAAAATAGCAGCGTCCATATTTCCTGCCTCCCCGCACATATGCCTGCGACGTTTCGAGGTTCAGCGATGCTCGGTCACAAAATTTCCGACAAGGAAGCCATCCGCAGCTCCGAGTCCACGGATGATGTACAGCAGGATGTTCCGGGTACTTGACGTCATCTCATGCGACTACGCCAGCTTGCATGCTGAAAATCGTCATGTTTGTATCAACACTTGCATCGTTACCAAGAAGCGCTGTTCAGCTCCGAAGAATTGAAGCCACGTCAGCATGTTCCCCAAACCCGTGTGATACAGGATACAGGGTTTTGTTGTGATACAGAAATTCAAAAACACTGCCGTGGAATGCCTTGGCCAGCTAGCAACACCTCAGTTTCCACCACTTGGTAAAGAGGGGACGTACAGAAAGAGCGGGTGGAGAACTGGCTGCGCTTTAAAAACACCGTAACCAGTGACTTGCCGCCTGTTTAAGTGTTTACACAAACCCTTGGACGTAGTCACGAGAACGTGCAAAAACCATGTGCCTCTCCAGACGTCATTGGTTCAGTTCTTAACACGGCACCGCCTGGCGTGTTTTCGTACCCGCGACCGCCTGGGGCTTTGCCCAAAGCGTCACGAGAACGTGACCCGTGACCCTGTTATCTCATGATCTAACCGTCGGATCTGAACCGGTCTACCACCAATCGAAAACCCTGAGTCCTGCGATTCAGAAACTTATGTTAGCCCCGGTCACGTGACTGATGTGTGATGTCACTAGTTCATCAAATCACCAACGCTGTCTTAAGCCTCCATACTGACTTTCAAACAACAGGTTACGATCTTCTGCGTCACAAGACTTTTAAAAAAAAAACCTGGATAAAGTGGAATGCTGATCTTACTATACCTGCTAAATATCGATACTTACTCTCAGCTCTTTTGATCCACTTCACAAAAAGGACTGAAGTCAAGCCTTCTGATGATCAGTTTTGCATTAATTACGTGCTGTTTATCCCGCCTAAGTCAGTCTACGTCAGTTCAGATAAGGTTGCATTACCATTCCTGATAAAGAGCAATAATTACTCGCTGGGATTCTTAACTGTATCTGAACTGAAATGGTATCTCGTGATAATCAAAACTGTTCTGTTTGCTGTCTATCCGGCAAGGTCAAGTCAGATAGTCATTTTCCTTTTCTGAATAGGAACAATAATTGCCCTCTTCTGCCACAGAAAATCTTCCACAGACAACGTTGTATTTCATTTCGTTTTGACATCTACCTGTCACATGACCTGAAATGACCTCACAATGTCTTTGGTGAGCCTTGCTAAAATGCGCATATACATCTGCTTGTTAAGCTTCAAGGATGGGGAAGGTCAGAGGCAACCACTTCTGTCATCCACAATGCAAATCATGCCAAAGTGTCATCATGTGACCTGGCATGACCTCTAATGTTGACGTGACACGATTACATATCCTTTTGGCGACCGTGTCCCATTTAAATCAAATATTTCATGCATGATATTCGTGAATATTATCAAAAAACGAAGCATGTTAGCGCCACCGCCCGAAACGGCGAAAACGCATCTGCAAGGGTTCACTTATGACGTCAATCTCCACGACCTGGCTTAGCATGGAAATGTTTTTGATGTCAGAGTATGTAAAACAAATACATGGAAAGATACTGAAAGTTTGGTTGGGCTGGCTTCAAAGCTTCAGAAGTTACCCACTTTAACCCAGGAGGTGTGTCATTTTCGACATTTCCAGGGGGTGCCAGGTTAAGACCACCAACGTTGCCAGTGGCTCAGTCACAAGGGCCCGTTGACCCCTCATGACCAAGATTTTTTTCGTTATGTTGCCATCACTTTGGTTTCTGTGGCCGAACATCACGAATATCATGACATATTTCGCAACCAATCAGTATGAATTCCCTAAACACAGCCTTGGTACGGGAATACAAAAGATTTTTAGAATCTTCTCCACTCTTGTGCTAACTTGCAGCGTGGTCTCCTTACCGTCATAGAGGAAAGAAACCATTTTTGCAAGTATCAAGATCCGAAATGTATCCTTTGGATGGGAAAAATCACAAAGCAAGGCGAAAAAATTGCAGGAAGAGGAACCGGACTGCAACACAGCTCATGTCTTTTTTTTGTTCTCCCTCCTCCCAAAAAGTCTCGGGCGATTAGCACTGTCATAATAAATACTTCGGCATCGTATTCGATGGAGTGGCATGAGACCACATCTACGTGAGGTCCACTTCAGGCCACAGACGTTCTGTCCACAAGTGAACGTCAATATCAGCGTCATGACCCCCTTCCAACAACAAGGAGTCATCAGCGGTGTCGGAGCTGGGTTCGTACATCATTTGAACACCGGCGTCATCGCCCTTTTCTAACAATGACAAGTCATCAGGAGCCTGATAAGTAAGTCACTTAAGCACGTGCAGCTACAGAGCCAGACCGTGCTGTCCGCACCGTCCAGGCACGTACACAGGAGCTGGGAGAAACAAGAGGACACGGAGATAAGTCGTTGGCCAATCCTCTCCATTTGGCGCCGTACACGATAATCGTGACAAAAACAACCATGAAAAGAGGATCAGTCTGCTGCCTCCCTTTCCTACAGCTAGCCTCTGGGACTGCAACAAAAGCATGTAAAAGCATGAGTACAAATTTGCTTCTGATTTAGTCTTGTCGAATTTTGTGATGACATATAAAGTATGACTGGCTACTCAGAACATCAACAGCGGAATGTGACATCCTAGCTAACTTCAGAAAAGTTTCGGAGCAGACTCTAGGTATATCTGGGGCGGATCCCGAAATCTGAAAAAAAGATGGAAAATCGGTAAGTGCAGGCCAACGAGTTCCTCTGAGACTCGGAAACTTCTCTGAGTGTTGCGGAGTTCCATTTCCTCTTCTTTGTTTTATTTCTTCTTCTTAATGGTTAACTTGTTAACCATTAGAGCAAACCCTTTACGCCCTACACAGTCAGGGGTACACTTTATCCTTCGCCGTTCCGGGAGTTCTCGAGCACCCCGTCCACGCTCCCGGTAACCAGAGGAGTTAGTGGAGTGAAAGTGAAGCAAAACAAAAGCTTGCCACAATTTAGCGAGGGCGATCATACTTTCAATGACACAAAAGGTATTTATAAAGGTCGTGAGGTCAAACAAGGTCACGTTATGCCATGGCTTCCACACCATTTCAAGAATGGTAGCAAACGGAAAGATTCCAGACGCATTTCGCGAGCCCAAAACAATAAAAAAGTTCGTGCATCCTCTTTCGCGGTAAAACATTTTGAAGGCCTCAGATTATGTCAGATCACACCAGTAGCCACGGAAAAAAGAACGCTGATTTACGCCGAAATTGTACTACCCAGACAGGTACATTGAACGGTTACTTTTATAGTTTTGTCCTACCTGATGCGTCGGCAAATACGTAAAATTAACAGTACGAACAACCTGCCGAGGTAATCTGAAGTCACAATCATATATAAGGGCTTGAAAACCACGTGATTTGCGACATGTGATTGATACAAGAGGTCAGAATACTAAATTATTGTCATCTGACTACAAAACCCACCTGGAGCGGCACCAGCAGGCAAAATATTCGCTATTCTCTGTCAAGTCAGGTCAGATTAGAAGAGCAGACAAAAAACGCAGCCCGGAACATAACATAACTTCGGTTGTTTGCATCGCATAAAACGGTCCTGAACGCTTCTGTCGCAGTCAAGTAAAGTGCACGAACTCAACGACACCTCATCCTAGCAGGCGTCATATGAGATCAATCTGGGTGAAGTAAACAATGGTGTATATTTCACGAATGGAAATGTCAAGTCAAAACCAACGACCAGCGATTTCTTCCAGAAGTCTACGTGATTTCAATGCATCAGACGCCCGTGGAACTGTTCCTTATATGCAGCGTCATGTTAGGTGGTTCCAGCCTGTGTCACACCAAAATGAGCACAAGAGTCAGCTGAGGCAAACGCCTCTCATGCATGAAAACTGAATGACAAGAAGGACAGAATGAAAGAATGACTACCCTCCCTTCGACATGAAGCCTTCTCCTCGTATCTAACGTAAAATGAGGTGAATGGCGAAAAACAGCGCCCTGATAGGACTGACCTCTGGTCGGGTCAACAAAGTTTTCAAGACAATGGAACGAACATGGACAGAGGGCGAGTTTTTGAGTCGAGTGGCATTAGCCACTTCGACAACCTCTAGGGCAAGCTGAATTTGTTTTGAAATACTTCCCAGACCACAACTCACAGGTTGTGGTCACAGTCAATTCAATAAACGAGTCTAGAATTTCAGGAAAACGCATAAAAAATGATGTAGAAATGGCATGTGGATGTTCCACATTTCTGGCTCTCTTTTTTCGCGGATCCGAAAAACCTCTCGGGAGGTTTTCGAGAGCGTAGGCTCAGCACATTTTCGCACGAATCAAAAGCCCCGCGTACACTTCCGGGCAAGCATGGCTCTCCTGGTCTATGTCCCTGGAAGCATCCCTGGTACAACTCCAGCTAACAAGGGTCAGCCCTCCTCCATCCATAAATAACATACCCACTGACCTTCCGAGGTTCGAGGCAACGTGGTGGTCTTCGTTCGTCGGCCGTCAAACGCCTCTGCCAGGGCCGTCCGAATCCCGCGCCCGGTGCGCCGCCGCCGGCCGCCTACGTTCCTGCCAGACACCACACGGGACCGCACTGCGACGCCCGGGAGCGGGATGGCGCTGCGAACCCTTCCCGCTGGCACGCGCCGCTTACGCAACGTTCGGCGCCCGGGGCGGCACCCTGCGGTATGCAAGGCGGCGGTCGGCAACAACTAACGCCGTGGACCCAGCCCCTCACAACTACGCCTATCGGTGCACCGCAACGCACCGTAACCGTAACAACGCTGACACTGCCTTTCGTTACGCTCAATGTTCACTCGGAACGACCGATTTGTTAACCTTTAGTATCTTGCCTACATTTGAGATGGCAGCACCATTCATGCCTTCAGCCTGCCGATGATGAATACAGATCGACAGCTGCCACCATGGGTGTAACCACCGCGGGGCTAAGGGAGACATGTCCTCTCCAATTTTGCAAAATGGGCTTTTGTCCCCTCCTCCAGTTTTGATCGGAAAGCGAATCTTTTTCGCAATTTCCCGTTGAAAAAATAAGATTTTGGGTAATTACCCCCCAAATTCTGATCTGTCCCCCGCTCGCAGTTTCTAGGACATGGTTACACCCATGGCTGCTACATATTTGGCACGGCTCTGGAGCAAATATTCTTCATCTATGACGTACGGCCAGAGAATGGCGGGGTGAATTCAAAACAAAGCAAATACCGGTTAATTCCGGAGCGTCCAAAGAGAGCACAGATGACTGCAAAAGAAGCGCAAGGAAAACCCTGTTTACGTCTCCCTGCAGCAGAACTGAGCTGTCGTGGGCAGCGGACGTCCAGCAGCCAGTGGTAGCTACACATGTTGGAACAGCAGGGCCGGGCAAAACCTGTTTATGTGTTCCTGCTAGCCACGAAAACCAATCCATCACTACCATCAAAAACTCCAGCAAACCGAGGAAGTTGATCCGAGCTTAGGGGCGGATCCAAGGGGGGGCGATGGGAGCGGTGCCCCTCCCCCCACCCGGGGCCTGAAAAGGGGTCCCTCTCAGACCCAAAGAACAGGTCCCGTGTGAGCTTCACGGGGTTTGTAAAAACGTGACAGGTTCTTGAAGGGCCCCGGTCGGCCTGTGGAGGGAGCCCCTACCGCACTGTGGGGCACTTGCCGGCCTATAGGGCCCCCTGCCGGTCGAAAGGGACCCTCTGTCTGCTCGTAGATGACTCTCTGCCGGCATGCAGGGGTCACTTCTGACCTTTAGAGGCCTCGTGTCGGTTTGCAGGGCCCCCTACCGGCCTGTGGGGCCCTGCCAGCCTTTGCAGGGCTCCTGCTGCCCAGGGGATCCACATGGAATGGGACGGCGGGCACCGCTGGGCGAGGATCCCCGGAATATTTGGCTGACTGCATCCCAGAAAGGGCCTCTGAAGCTTCCAAAGGGCCCCTGAGACCACAACAGGGCCCTAACATCGCAGATTGCCCCTGAGTCCGCCAGAAGGGTCACAGGGTCCCTGAGACGGCGTAGATGAGGACTGAGTCCCTGGGACGGCATACGGCCCCCTGGAATGCCATAGGGGCCCCGAACGGGTTTCACGGACCTGTATGAAAAGTTGAAGGTTCCTGATGCATTCAGGGGGCCTCCGAGAGGGTTAATGAGACCATGAGAGGGCAAGATGATCCCTGAGATGAACAGAAAGGCCCCTAAAAATTTCCAAGGGTCCCTGAAGCCCAAAGGAGGGCCTATCACGACAAAGGGTCCTTGAGACCGCTTAAGGTGCCAGAGAGGCCACTGAGACGCCAAGAACTTAAGAGCGTGCCTTGCACGGCATAGGGAGACCCTGGCCAGCCAGAAGGTCTCCCTGAATAGGGATTCGGCAGTTACGTTCTCAACCTCGAGAGGGGCCCAAATGGGCTACACTGGTCTTTTTGAAAACCTGACAGGTTCTTGATGCAGTCAGAGTCAGGGAGGTCCTGAGGACCCGGGGATGTCAGGTGGGTCGTGAGGCGGCAAGGTGGGCTCCTACACGGTAGATGGCCCCTGAGACCGCCAAAAAGGTCGGGGAGCCCCTGCGAGGCAAAGACGATAAGAGATCCTCATGGACGGTATGGGGGCTCCGGACGACCAGAGAGTCCTGAGTGTGTTACAGTGAGGCCTCGACTGCCAGATATACCTCATGTAACAGAGGAAGACCCCTGATACTGGCATGGAGACTGCCGGAGACGTTCAGCCCATGACACTGCATAGGGGCTGTGAAATCGCCAAAATATCTTTTGGTACTGCCTGAGCGCCCATGAGACGACAGAATGTCCCCGGAGACGACAAAAGGGGCACCCAAGATAACAGGGGGTCAAGTGAGAGAGGCCTTTGAGACAACTCACTAGGGAGGGGCCATTGGGACGACCAGAGGACCCTTGAAACTACTAGGCCTTGAGACGTCCAGACAGCTCCTGAAACGGCCAAAGGACTTAAAGAATTGCCAGAGGCGCCTCTGTCACGGCAGAGAGAGAGGGAGACTTATAGGCCCTTGTTACTGCCTGAGGTGCTTCCTGGACGGCAAAAAATTCCCCAGGGACGACAGGAGGGAACCGAGATGGCTTAACCCGCGCACAACCGTCGGTCCGTTTCGAACATGGGCGACTGGGGAGGGGGGCAGTTGGCTGCCCCCCCCCTCTAACTCACGAACGGTTGGTCGCACGATAATAATAAGCACACCGTTGGAAAGCTTGTGACGATTAGAGCTCGCATCTGGTCTCATTTTTAGTTTTAGATAATATGTAAGCCAATTTACGCCCTATATATGTTTTCTCATAGCCGACTGCATGAGACCGAGAAATGGCCTGAATCTCAAGGGCTGTGACTAATAACGCATAGGTAAAGGCACCAGCGCACAACTAAAGGTCCGCGGATGCCGATACACGTCTAATTTCCCCAGATTTCTTCAATATATACGCCGAAACGTTTAGTTAAAGACACGGCAATTCTCCCGCCAGCTGTCGCGGTGCGCCGCTGCCGTAGGCGGTACCAAATTGACGGGAACTAGTTTTAGCGCTCCTTATTTTCGCGAAAAAAGACGATCTATGTAAATTTTATTGATTTTTGTGGTTCTTGTGATGGTTTCTCATGCTTAAATTTTGGAAAAATTTATTGGTCACCAATCTACAAATCTGGCGGAGCCTTATTCGCGAGAGACTGTTTATTTCCAAAATATGCTAGTTTTTCAAACTTTTTGAGGTTCCTGGTATTACTTACGTCTGTGCAAGCTAGTTCTGCCATTTTCTACCCATTCTGAGTAATTCATCGCTGCTTTTGACGGTGGTACATTTTGGTTCACTACAGTTATTCGTGACCTGACCTCAGGTCAATGGCTGGAACTCATTGATACTTTGCCCAATGACAGTAACTAGATGTCTGCTTGACTCCACACTAAAAATGTTATGAAATATTCCGTCAATTTCCGAAAAAAACGGCGACATGTCTTAAAAATGGGCTTGACCTTAGGTCAATGACCCGGAAAATTCCGAAAAATCTGAGATAGCAGATTTGTTGCATCCATCACGATCACTAATCCCTGAAAGTATTATTGAGATGTCTTGTTTTGCGAAAAAGTTTCAGGGCGCTAAACTTTTTTGACATAGGTCCGTTTGACCTGACCTGAGGTCAAAATTTTGAAACGAGATGTAAAATTGATGGAGCAAAAGGTACACAAAGTTTCGTGACTCTGTGTTTGTTGGTTCTCTCGCAATCCCAGAAAATCCTAAGGGGAGCAGTCAACTGCCCCCCCCCCAGCCGGGGATGGGTTAAGCGTCCCTGAAACTGCCAGGTGGGTTCAAGACACTGCTCGAAGTGTTCCTGAAACTGCCAGGGGAGCGCCGGAGAAGTCTCGAGGGACGCGCAAAACTGTAAAACGAACCTGAGACCACTAGAGGGTTCTGACACAGCAGACGTTCCCAGACCACCAAAAAGCTGGCAAGAAACTCTTCGGAAACTACGAAGGGGCAGAGGGGCTCCTGGAGGACCAGATACAGACACCACATTTTAAATAGAGGAAGGGACGCAGCCGCCTAAAATCCCGCTGTTGTTGTCATATTCCGGCGACTTTATAGGGAAACAAAACGCAAAATTTTCTCAGATAGGGTGACTGGTCTGAATTTTGTCGGTTACTTTAATGATAGAAAAAATGCAAAATTGCATCAGACATTTCAGCCTGGACCCGAGCAGATCAACGTTTTTTCACACCTGAGGAACAAAAAATGGGGTCCGGGGGCAGGGGACGGCCCGTGCTGACCATCCCACCCTTGGCGAAATTCTGTTCCGCCCCTGTACATAAACTACGAATTGTGTTCCAAATAGATGGCGTCCTTGCTGAAGATTGGAGCCCCATGGAGTTGGGCGTCCCAGGACGAATGGTCCCCCGTCCCACTTTTCGACGCGCGCCAGCACCCTTGCGAGGCAGGAAAGAACATTTGCTAAATGGCTTGGGATTGACCACGCATGAGTTGCCTCAAGTATGTTTAGGCACCAGATCTCATTTAAATAACTGAAGTCGGCGAAAAACCACGGATCATCAGGATTTGCACTGAAGGGCTAACAATCCTGAATTGCAGTCCCTTTTTAAGGACTGCGGGCAGGGGTGTAACTTTACATACAATTGGCATGGAGCTTTCCAATACCAAAGAAAACTATTGATATGGGTCCCATGCCAATATTTCGACCCACTCATGTGTTTTCTGGTTTTGTCAAGCAGAATTCTGTAACAAAAAGTCACAAATGTAATGTTTTAGGGTGCGGTGAATTTCTTTTTCCTTGTCAAAATTTGCCCCAATTCTACAACCAAGAGAGCAGGTTGAATTAACTCCCTGTCTTTAGAAGAGATTTGATGGATTAGACAGCACTTTTTGTGCAATTCCTTTCGCAATCCTCGGTCACTGCCGCCTGCACTATAAGCATGAACTATTCATTTTGTTTGACTCATGGCTTCATGATGCAGTAAGGATGCAGTAAGGATGTGTTTCCAAAAGCGGTGGTTTGGAAACATCGCAAGCTGATATGGCTCAAAAACACGCAAACAGGCTCCGGTGGCCGGGGATATTGTTATACTCAGGCGTACTAGATGCCCTTCCCGCGTATTCTGCAGAGCGAACGCAGGGACCACGTGATCGTCGTGCTGCCATCGCCTTAAGTTTAGCGTCTCGGAGTTGTCCGCAGCAGGTAATCTGGTCGGAAGTGGCGGTTGAGGATTCTTGTATCCGCTTTTTTCTTAGTATGACACGCAAATGAATATGAAGAGCGGTGCACGTGAATACCCGCAGTCTCAGTGTCGTGAGTTCAGGCGACAGCTGGCTTTATAGGTCAGGCGCTCTGGCGGAAAAGCGTCATATATTGGCCTCGATTCTTGAGCGGGCGCGTAGAACAGATGGTTCTGTCCTGCACTCCGCGATGATTCAGAACCATTCGCCCGGAAGATGGTCGCGAGCGAGTCCGGTTCACCGTAGGCCATAATCTTGTGTCACAGGCTCAGTGTGCTGGTGTCAGGTACTTGTGCGGCCGACCAACCCAGTCTTTCTCCTAGGTGAAATACGTGGTCGAATTAACGACAAAGATGACCCGAGTGCCAAATTCCAAGACCTTCTGAGTTTTGTCCATGTTCTCTATAATGCCCTTAACATAAACCGGAATACAGAATGCAGCATAAGTCAACGTGCGAGAGGACAAGGGCCGTGACCTGCGTGATGATGACGCCATCTGACATGAGGTGGCGGGCGTGGAAGAGGACGACCAAGGTGCCTGTGCAGCAGCGGCTGACGTGGGACACGTGAGCATCCCATGACCAGTGTTTTGGAATTTGCTAAAGTGAAAGGAGTCATTCTAATCCCGATTTTTTTGCTTCCGGGAGGAATGAATCCATTTCCCATTTGTTGTGTTCCCAAAAGGAATGATTCCAATTCCCATTCATTTCATAAAAATAGTTGAAAATCAATTTCTAATTCCAGCGAAATGACCATTCCACAAACGAGGATACGGATAGACAGGAAGGCGTACAGCTGCATCCCTAAGTAAGATTGCATTCCCTTGAAACTCCACGCCCGCCGAAGACGGTATTGGGCGATTCGGAAAAGTCGTCATTAATTAGCCAGTAGACCTTGCCCTGCAATACGCGGTAGCGGGCATAGTTGTGCTGGATTCTCCCGCTCAAAGTCGCCAGAAGACCCCGCGGCGAGACAGCATCACTGCAAAAACCCGAGAATTGGTCGCCGGCCAAAAAGGGACGGAGATTCCGTCCTTCACCGCTGATCTAACGGTGCGCGGATGAAGTTTACGGCCACGGTGCACAGACACGCAGACTGCGAAAGAATAGAAAGAGGAAAAATAGGACGTGAGTTGACAATGCGTTTGCGTCCACTGGCGCTTTGCACGCAGTGGACAAACAGGGTCACGATTTCTCCCGTGAAGACATGATTGGACTCCTTTGCTTTTGTAACTCGCAGTCTTCATACGCGATGTCTTTTTTTAACTCATTTTTAACAAAGCGACTGGCGGCGTCGGCGTGGCCACCGTGAGTACTGGCACGATTGATTGACACCATCGGCACCACCACTATCCAACTGCCCCAGTCCTTAGATTGCGGGGCAGTTGCTGCTTATAACCGTTACCCCCGAAACCACGTCGGCGTTACCGCACGGCAGCTTCGTCGCTACGTGGGTATCGGATTCAGTACCTTCAATCATTAAGCCATTTGGCGTTATGTTAATGGGAATCGCATAGAAAGGATGAGCCCAAAACCCTATATATGTCCAAAAGTCCTGTCGTACATTATCATTTGTCTATGGCGCCGCCTTTTATTGACGGAAGACGGTAGGTATAATCAACGATGACAATGACCTTATCATTATAGGGTTTTCACCGGCCTTTCGGCACCGTTGACGCCGACCACCTTAAAAAAGGCATCCAAAGGGCCGCCGCGCTTTATTACCGCTTGTCTATCAGCCAAGCCATCACACAGCTTTGTACCTGATAATGCTCCCCCGCCCACCCCCACCACCCCCTGAACGTCTTTGCGCCCGTAGTGCACACCTCCCTTTGACTGTCAAAACCGCCGTCCCAAAAAATGGCACTCCCGCCCCCACCAGCGTCTCGCAGTAGCAGCCGCACACCGCCAGAGAGAGAAGAGAGCGAGATAAGACCGAAATCACGCTTGAGCACGAGTACACAAATTAACTCAACTCAACAACCCAACAACAACAGCATCTCAACCCTTGCACGACACTTCTGACGCATATTTTTCAACGTAGTTATTTTATCCTATATCACTTCACATATCAGAAGAGGGTAGGTACTTCTGTGTAATATTCTAGGGTATTTGATGTATTATATTGAAATACACTGCTTTTTCAGACCATCGGCGCGGCTAAAGGGGGGACATCGGGAGCCCGCCCCTTTCCTTTAGGCCCGCATTTTTGTGAAAACCATTGCACGTCGTCTTCCCAGAAGGCAATTTTCGCATGATTTCAATTCACAGAGAGCTCCGGGTCCTCCCCCCTTAAGAAAATCTTGACTGCGCCTCTGTTTCAGACCATGTTAACATTTTTAAAAGCTGTATGCATCTTGGGCTACATTTCCTTTTGGGATTCACGTAAAACTTGTTGTTTTGTTGTTGAATTGTTCACTTCACTGTCTTGTCACCTATGGCGATATATGACCACGCTATTATTCTCTCCACGCATCCCGAAACCCAGGCAGTGATACGTGATGCATTCGGGCGCCATATGACCACGCCGTCGGAGTGCCCTAAAACCCCAGTCACACACACTATGCATAAATCATTGTTAATTCTCATAACACATGAAATGTTATCTCAGCAGTCTGAAAAATTAACAAAAGTTAGTGATTCTATAAAATACACTATCGTGCTGTTTCATACTGAGATAACTTTTGTTGCAAGTAGTCTGTAGCAATGACCTGGGACGATGAGTACATAATATTTCATAATTTCGTACATAAAAGATGTCCTGTAACAACACAAGCTTGGACCACACAGTCAGACTGGGACTCAATTCTCTGTATATGGTCAATGTTATAACTAGTACATCACATTGCTTGTGCTAATATTGCCCAGTTCTAAGACAAGCGGCCTTTACAACAACGCCAACAGAATTGTTGAATTTGGATTAAAGACTCGCATTTACAAAGTTTTGCGGAAAGTGAAAATATGGCGAAGTAATGCCTGAAATTCTCTAAATTATAGGGCGTCCCGTGGCTTCAGCTTGACTTGGTTCAGAAAACCCAGGCTTGTCCCAACTCTCTTATGTAAGCAGCAAAACCCAAATGCTAAAGAAGTCGCTCACGTTGCTACACGCTATCCTGCACTCTTACGGTGCTACAGCACAACATTCACGTAGCCAAGACCCAACATAACTAAGGGCGGTTGGAAAAAAATTTGCACATGGCCAGGGCATGAGTGTTTGGCCTCTGGCCTGTATATTAACAAAATCATCGATGAAAACTTAAATCGAACATTTTGAGCTAGCGTATCCGCAATGGTGAAGCGCAAAGACGCCGCCGACGCTCGACGCTGCAGTTTCCATCGGCTGCGCAGCGTTGGCCGCCGCAGCTAACACCGGGCGTCGGGCGGCGGGCGGTCGAAAATGACCGCGTATCGTGCAATAATACTTCTGAATACTTCATAAAATCAATTCCTACAGACAGTTTGGGAGGCAGATGTCGGCTGTGCAATTTTCCGGTTGATCACACAAACGGATCAGCAATTGCAGCAACATGAACAATCGAGATTCCACCAATACGTCAATGCTCAGTGGTGACGATGACGTAAAATAGAAATGCGTGTCGTTTTCCATCAGCGTGAAGAATGGCATCTCCCCAGTCTGGTGTTTTGGAAGTCAGCAGCATTCAGGCGTGAATCAGCACCAGCTAGGAAGGGGGAGAAGTTAATTGGAAGCGTCGTTCCAATAACAGTCCATGCTATAAACATCCTGGAATAATGGATGCGAGTTTCAGCAACCGGGCTCAGTCACCACGACTGCTAGGAACGTTATTCGTGACTGCGAAGCAAACTTCAAGGAACATAGCGAAGTTATGCCGCCTGAAATAATTTGACATTACAACATCGCAGACGCTTCTGGTTTTCATATCTTCATCCAATGACGCAGTGACCACCGAAATCTGGACTATTCGTGTTTCTGTAACGGCTAATCCGTTCGGAGTATAAATGTGAAAATCACACAGGTGAATTCTACGGTCAAGATTAAGCCAAGACTATTATAACAAATCCAAGACTAAGGCGAAACGGTACGAATCGATTTCATCAAGCGTTTGGAAGTCCTATACTACGATACATGGTCGTTTTCGCCCGCCCACGGGCCGCCGTCTGGTGTTAGCTGTGCCGGCCGACGCCGCGCAGCTTATGGAGACTGCAACGTCGGGCGTCGGTATTTCGTGCCTCAAGGTTACGAGTGCGCATGCTCAGGAGTATTTTGTGCAATATTTTCATTACTCAGTTATGGAAAAGGATGAAACGTCCCCAGGCCAACATGGCTGGGCCATGTCGATTGAAAATTTAACCTCCATTTCCATTTTTTTCCATTCCATCCCTCCATCCTTCCGTTTCCGAGTCATCGTACTATATACATGTATATATACATATACACATATATACATATAAATATATAATATATACATCTATCGTAGCCGTACATATTTACTTTGGCAACTGATACACGACAGAGGCAATTGACTCAGAAGCAGGCTGATTACAAATCACTGAATAAATAAGAAAACAAAAATAAAAATAAGTTGCACAAATCACTGAAAACAAAAAGTGGCAAAATAAAGTGGCCCAAGCCCTGATGTGAAAAACATGTTTGGAGGCAGGTCAGGTTGCTTCAGTCTGTGTGTGCATCCCGCACCAAAAATACGAAACTTCGCCACTCCTAATACCCCGAAATAAAGATTACTCGTCGGATTTGGGCTACTTTGCTTTGCCAGTTTCGGATTTTAGTGCTTTGTGCGATTGATTTCTCCGTTTGTTAGTTATTTAGTGATTTGTGCGATTTAATGCTTTGTGATTTGTAATCTATGTGCTTTCTGACTAAACTGTCTGCGTCGCGCATCAACTTGCAAAATGAATTCTTCCTACGTGATATATATATATATATATATATATATATATATATATTATGGATATATATGATATATCACGTACATCATATATATATATATATATATATATATATATATATATATATATATATATATATATATATATATATATGGACGGATCTTTAATTGACGTGGCGGTCTGATGTTGGCCTGGGGCCGTTTATCCTTTTCCAGAATCGAGTAGTGAAAGGATTATATAAAATAATTTTGGCCATGCGTGCTCGCAATCTTTATGCGCGAGAACAACCAAGCCCCGCGCTCCAGTCTGAATAAGCAGCGCGGCGTCGGCCGCCACAGTCTGATGGCGGCCGATGGACGGGCGAAAACGGCCGTTTATCGGAGTATAGTACTTTCGAACGTTTGATGAGATCATTCATACGATTCTGAGGTAGTTTTGGGCGTAGATCTCACTTGTGGAATTTGCAGATAAATACTCCGAACGGATAAGCAGCTACAACACCACGAACGGCCAGATTTAGGTGGGCACTGCGTCATTGGTGGGAGCTGTGAAAACCATGGGAGTTTGCGGTGTTGTAACTAGGGATGCACCGGATCGGGATTTTTGTGATCCGGCCGGATACCGGATATGCCGGATCGGGGTGCCGGATATCCGGTCGGATACCGGATATTATGTTTACATGTTTTTATTTACTATTTCTATTGAAATAATGAAACCTAAAAGACTGAATAGAAAAGAAAAATATGAGGAACTGAAAAAATTAATAAAAAATGCCCACAGCTTTTGAGTCGATATCTTCAAGGCCAAATGAGGTGGAAAAGGTCAACTTTGGACACTATCGGCCTGTACAGGCCATTCCGTACAACTTTTCGAACAAAACGGGTTGTTTGTTGGACCGTTAAAACGTGGAATACGATAACTTCTATTCATTTGGCGTCTTCACTGGGGATTTTGGGTCGAGATCATGTCAGGTCAGTGACCTGTGACGTCATTTTTTCATCTTTTACAGATCAGATTTTGAACAGCACGGGACAGTTTGAGAGTAAATGAGGGCGCGACATGTATCTTTTGGCGTACTTTCAGTGAAAGTAGCTAACATCGGTACATCTGGTCATTTCCAGCGTTTATATTTCTGTATGTATGTATAGCTATGTATGTATATACATGTCAGTATCAATATGCCAAACGTGTTTTAGAAGGGTCTTTGAATGCGCATTTCACACAAATCGATGTATTGCAAAACAAATCTGGACCAGGTCACAAAAACCTGCCCTTGACCTTTAATGACTTTGACCTGAAATGACTCTGGCATGTATATATATATATATATATATATATATATATATATATATATATATATATATATATATAAGCGTCTGCATGTGCGCACACGTGTCTTCATTAGGGTCTTTGAATGCATATTTCATACAAATCGACATGTCGCACAACACATCTGAGCAAGGTTACAAGATATTTGACCTTGGCCTTTAACGATCTTGACCTTCACTGACCTTGGAATATGTAAGCGTATTAGTGTGCGCACACGTGTTTTTATTAGGGCCTTCGAATGCATATTTCATGCAAACTGACATGTTGCAAAGGAAATCTGGATCAGGTCACAAACCTTGACCTTTGATGCCCTTAACCCTTATTGACCCTGGCTATGGCCTTCGTACGTCCATCACTTATGCCCGAATGACATCGCCTGACTGTGTTCAAACAGCAGTCTTAAGTAGAACGCCAGTTCTTTCACAAAGTTCCCATTTGTCAGCGACAACCGTCATTTTCGTGATGTTTGTCTGACTTCAAATGCTTGAAACTTCAAAATTTTCGGCTGATTTCCAATTTTTCTACGCCATTCGACGAGCTATTTAATTGCCATAAATGTCGCAAAGTAACAGCAACCAGCTCAGTTGCGTTCTCGAGATATTCAAGAAGAGCAGGTGGGGGGCACAAAAAGATCCCCATTCCAGTGCGCGTGTTAAAAGACAGCTGTAGCTGATTCGAGCTGTAAAAACAACGGGTGTCATAACGCGTTCAGGCTGGAAGGTTTGGAATCTCCAGAACGTACGTGACAGGAAAATATTGGCGGCAAGCAAAGTTCGGTACCGAAAGAGCAAGAGGTCACCCCAGGTCACCCCAAAACAAGAGACGTCGCCCAAATGACCCGCATCCGGAAACTGTCCCGCGGATCACATGAAATCGGAAAGAACGGGGCATTGCCATGGACGACGAAAGTTACTTCACCTACCACGAAAGGTATATGTCAGGAAACCTTGGTTACGCTGTTGGAGCACGTCCAGCAGAAGTCCAGCAGAAGTACAACTGAGGCCAGAGAGCAAGTTTCCCCGCAATCTTTTCGTGTGGCCCGCCATCTCTCTTAGGGAGTGTGACAACGCCGGTTATCATGCCGGGTATGGGTAATGTTGATGGTAACGTGTACCGTGAGAAGTGCGTAGGAGATGTGCTCATCCCATATTTGGATGAGGACTGTTTCGAGAGGGACATGTTGATCTGGCCAGACTTTGCCAGCGCTCATTATGCGAAGAAAACGCTCAAGTTGCTGGAAGAGGCCAGAGTGCCGTATGTAGTGCGTGACAGCAGTCCCCCTGTGTGCACCAGGTGTGTCCTACTGAGGACATCTGGGGCATCATTAAGCAGAGGATGTATCAGGGAGACTGGTACGTAACATCCAAAGTCGCCCTAAAGCGCTGGATGAGCCAGGTGATCTCTGCTCTGGACCTAGAGATACCGCGTTAAATGCTGGTGCGCGTACCCAGGCGCGTGCGTGTTGCTGACAGATGAGAGGTGATAAAGATGATCCATTAAGCAAAAACTGACCCGCAACGGTTATGACTACATTTCTGCAAAGTTTAATGTCCATACAGTAATAAATGTGCTTACGGTATGACTTTAAATACTGTCTCATTTTCCAGTGCCCACAATTTATATTTTTCCTTAATGCATTTGTGTCAGAATTTGAAAAAGATGAGAAATATTTCGAAAAAAGGAAGATAATAAATCATAAGATGGGCTACTAACCGCATGCTGGCTATTGTTTCACAGTTTTGAACTTGAGTCCCATTCTTGCAAAGATATGTCTGAACCCTCCCGGACCAATACAGAAAAGAATTGGTCCCAAGGTCTCCAGACCGACTTGGAACTGCCAGTTACATCGACAATCTAACACAACAAGCCACGTTTCCCCTGAAACGGTTTTGGACGCAGACATTAGAGCACCGTCTTGATTGTACACCGTGAGGTTAAATATCCGGCAGTGTCCGGCCGGATCACAAAAATATCCGGCCGGATACCGGATACCGGATAATTTCTAATATCCGGCCGGATATCCGGCCGGACCGGATATCCGGTGCATCCCTAGTTGTAACATCAAAGTACTTCAGTGACATAACCAACCAGCTTCAGAATCCACGAACGGCGATCCTGGCAGTAATGGTGACCGCCCCCGGTTGTTGAAGTTGGCATCCATTATTCCAGGGTTGTCGGAACGACGCACGAATTTGAATCCCTTCCTAGTAGGTACTGATTTGCGTTTGAATCCTGTTGAATTCCAAAACGCCAGACTGGGAAGATGCCATGCTTCACCTTGATACAACACGATACACATTTTTTCATCATCGCTACCATTGAGCACTGGTGCATTAGTGAAAAATTGATTGTTCATGTAGCTGCAGCGCTAATCCGTTCGGAGGATCAACCGGTAAAAATGAAAAAATGAAATCTGTCCCCCATGCTGCCCTAGATCCGTGCGGAGTGATTTTATAAAACATTCAGAAGCATTATTTCCCGATGTATGGTCTTTTCCCCGACAGCAGGACGCCGCCAGGCTGGAGCTGGAGCTGTTAGCTAAAGACTGCAACGCCGAGCGTCGGCGTCTTTGCGGTGAAACACTGCGAGCGCATGTTCAAAACGCCCACCCAAAAATTTTCACCAATGATTTTCTCAATCTGCGGACGAGAGACCATGTGCTCATGCCCTGGCCGTGCATAAATTATTTTTTCGACCACCCTGAAGTAAACAGGGGGGCTTGGCTTCGTCAATGGCATGCGATGGCACCGTAAGAGTGCAGGGCAACGCAGAGCAACGTGAGCGACAATGGTTTAACACCTTGATGTAGCCTGTGTCATAGATATAGATATGGGCATACATGGAGGGCAAGTGCTCATAGAATGTCATAAGTAGTCATAAGAAGCCAGTAATATTTCGCGTGAATTTTTAAAGAAAATGTAGCTTAAGATGCAAATTGGTTTTAAAAATGTTAGCATGGTCTGGGAAAACAGCGCATTTCGGTATTACGCATCGAACATCTCAGAATATTATACAGAAGTACGCACCCTCTTAACACGCGCACTGGAGGGGGTCTTTTTGTACCTCCCATCTGTTTTTCTTGAAAATCTCGAGAACGGGTTGAAGCTGGTTGCTGCTACTTTGTGACATTTATGGCAATTCAATAACCCATCGATTAACGCAGAACATCAAAAATCGGCGGGAAAGATTTTGAAGTTTGAAGCGTTTGAAGTCAACCAAACATAACGAAAATTACGGCTGTCGCTGGCAAATGGGGACTTTGTGAAAGGAAAAATGTTCTACCTAAGATTGCCGTTTGAACACAATCAGGCGACGTCATTGGAGCATAAGTGATGGATGCACAAAGACCAAAGCCAAGGGCAATAAGGGTCAAGGTCGTCAAAGGTCAAGGTCAACCAGCTTGTGACCTGATCCAGATTTGCTTTCCATCATGTCGGTTTGTATGGAATATGCATTCAGAGAGCCTAATAGAAACACATGTGCGCACTCTGATACGCTTACATATACCAGGGTCAGTGAAGGGCAAGGTCATCAAAGGTCAAGGTCAAATATCTTGTGATCTGGTTCAGACTTGCTTTGTGACATGTAGATTTGTATAAAACATGCATTCAAGGACCTTAATAAAAAGACGGGTGCGCACATAGATACGCCTATATGTACTAGAATTAGTGTAGGTCAAGGTCATCAAAAGTTGAGGGCAACTATTTTGTGACCTGGTCCAAATTTGCCTTGCAATATGCGATTTGTATGAAATATGCATTCAAAGACCCTACTAAAACACGTTTGGCATATTCATGCTCAAATGTATATACATATATATATATATATATATATATATATATATATATGCATACATACATAAATATAAACGCTGGAAATGACGAAATGTACCGATGTTGGCTACCTTCACTGAAAATACCCTAAAAGATGCGTGTAGCGCCCTCATTTACACTCAAGCTATCCCGCGTTGCTCGAAATCTGATCTGTAAAACATGAAAAAAATGACACCATAGGTCAATGACCTGACATGACCCAGGCCCGAAATCCTCAGTCAAGACGCCACATGGATGGAAATTGTCGTATCCCGCGTTTTAACGCTCAAAGAAACATTCTTTTCCGTTTCGTTTCAAAAAGTCGTACGGAATGGCCTGTACAGGCCGAGAAAGTGTCCAAAGTTGACCTTTCCGACCCCATTTGACATTGAGGATATCGGCCTAAGATCATAAAAATCACACACAATGCAAATCGTTATGACCCCACCCTGTCCATGGAATTTCATGTCTCTAGCTCTTTCCGTTTCCGAGATCGGATGGGGGCACTTCTGTGCCCTCTTCCACTGCGCGTTAGCGCGAAACCCCCTTCTACTGCGCGGGTTAACTTTGTAGATATGTTGGGACAGGATTGCATGCGTCGTGGAAATAAGCACTGGCTTGGCCATGGTGATGTCAACAAAGTAAGGATGCACATTTTACGGTTGGCGATGCATATATATATATATATGCTTTGATGAAATCAAACACATTAGATTCGCGTATAATTCGGCAGTCTTAATTAGTCCGCTTTGTCCCACCTGCAACCACCATCTCAACGTTTCGGGAGTTCCAGATTAAAAAGTGAAAAACATCTACCTTGCTCAGATCTTCCAAGGTTTCCCTTTTACTTATGAAAGCCGCCAGGGTCGGCTGATGACGTTTCATGTCTCGGTCAACGACATCGCCGCAGCCAAACGCGACAACTGGAACAAAGCGTTTCCTTTCGACGCTTGAACATCCGAACATTCTGCAGTTTGTGCTGCCCGTTGCGTTAACAAAAGCTTCCTTTTCTTCGTCCACTACGTCTCAACCTTCAATATTCGTTCGTTCTCGTCCTGTTCGCTATCCATGTTCCATTCAAATGCATAATTTTACTGCTGGTAACAATTTGACGCCGAAAGGAGACGTTAAAGAAAACTACTTGTTGCGATTTAACGTTCAGTTCTGCTTCCCTGATTCATTGTCGATGCTTTTACGCTGCATCTGGACGAGGTGCTGCTTGTGTGCCAGAGCTTGCACTACATATCGGCATGACCTGGCGCCTGAACATAGAACAACGCTGATTCCAAGGTGTCCGGATGGGGTCCTGACCAGTGGCGAAGCCAATGGGAGGACGATGGGACAACCGCCCCTTCCTGGAGGTCGACCAATGACTCTGAGGCCGCCAGGCAGCGGCGCCGAGACCGTCAGGGGCCCTGGGACGGTCAAAGTTCACGAAAAAATCGAGGCCGTGAGATGTCAAGGGCCCTGGAATGATCAAAGCCCAAGGGATTTTGAAGGGCCTTGGGACTGTCAGGGATCCTGAGACAGTCAGGGGCCCTGAGACTGCCATGAGCATGAAATATTCAGGTCCACGTACGGTCAGGAGTCCTGGGAAGGTCGGTGCCCGGAGACTTCCATGATCTTTGCAACGGTCAGAAACCAGGAGACAGCCAAAAATTTTGAGACAGCCAGGGGCTCTGGAACTATGAGAGGCTCTGGGTCGGGCAAGAGGTCGGGATGCCCAGGGACCAGGGAAGGCCACGAGACCGGAGACAGTCAGCGGTCCTGGTGAGGGCATGCGTTCTAAGACTGTCGAGGGCCCTCGGAGGGCCAATGGCCCGGGGATAGTCAGGGGTCCAGGAATGGTCAGGCTTCTCGGGGCAGTCATAAATCTTAATACAGTGAGGGGCCTGGAACGGCCGGAGACCCTGGGGAGGGGAAGGGTCATGTGGAAATAAAGGCCTGGGAAGGGCCAAGGCCCTGGAATGTTCAAGGACCTAGGAATGGTCAGGTGTTTTGTGAGAGTGATGAGTCCTGAGACAATCAGGAGCCTACAACGGCCAGGGGTCTTGGGACGTTCAGGACACATACGGCAGTCATAACTCTGGAACAATCAGGGTCACCGGGATGGTCAGGTTCCGTGAGACAGTCAGTGGACCTGCATGGCCAGGGGTCCTGGGACAGTCGTGGGACCTTCAGGCGGTCAGGGGCTCAGTTACAATTATGATTCCTGAGACGATTAGGGCCCTACCGCCCTAGAACGGTCAGGACCCGTGGGACTGGACGCCGAGAAGCACTAATTTAGTAATGCAATGAAATGTAAGCAGGGCGTTAAGGTAAATAGGCTCAATACACTGCTCAGGGAGGAATGAACGAAGTGTTCGGTTGCTTATTGTATGGGAGAAAATACCAATATGCGAATCACAGTGATGACTACAAAGGTGAAGACGCGGAGTGTCGTTTGCAATACGCCCCGCAATGCGCTTTATTGGTATCAGTTTAGCGAAATGCGAAGATAATGTAACGCTCCTCTATCGCTGTCCGCTTCAGAAACCAGCTCTCGCCTCAAAACGGATGAGACTGTAATTACACCTGGTTTCGAAAACGAAAAACGGAACGAAAAGGAAGAACGGAAGGAATGGAAGAAGAAGAGTTTGCATTAGAGAAAAGTCATGAGCCAAGCGCATGTGAACGATGGATTAAGGAAAAGGAGTGCGCCTGAAGAAATGATCCTAAACAGACGCGCACGGGAGCGAATCTGGAGGCCAACCGTCTACCACTTGCCGATCTTTTACTGATGTGGATTTGGGGCCACATGACGAATGACTAGCTGACTAATGAAAGGCAGGAAAAAAGGGCACAAGTCAGAAAAAATACAGCGAATAGCGAGCGAAGAAAACTACATATAATATCCAGCGCAAAGGCCGTAAATCGAATCCGGCTTGCTTGCATGCCTCGCAAACATTCCACCACTCAAGTATCTTTTCGTGCCCGGGCGCATAGGTAAGACCGCGAGATTATAACAATATACGGACTGTTTCATTTATTATAGCAGGGTCGCGGGAAAATAACAATATACAAACTGTTTCATTTATTACATTCTTTGCGTATTTCTAGAACTTAAAATAAGATCCTGACTAGGTTTTACTGGGGGGGTTAAATAAAGTAGACGAAATCTGGGACGTTTTCCTAATCTGAGGTTGGTTGGGTGCCCTGAATTTGATTTTGCTCCCTCCGGGCCCAAATCCTGGCCACACCACTGGTCAGGGATGTCAATTTCTGTAAATGATTGGAGGGGCCGAGCCGAGAGCCCGAAAACCTAACGTCCCTCAAATTGGGGTTTCTCGTCGGATTTAGCCTACTTTATTTCGACCAACGGAAATTTATAGCTTTTCTTTGTTACTATTTATCAAATCAAAAACTATATTTATCCCCATGTACACAGGTATATATATATATATATATATATATATATATATATATATATATATATATATAACATATATGTATATATATATACAGAAGATGAAAAAATAGATAGATATATCGATTTATGCTTTATTCTTTGCTTTCAGCCTATCTTTTGTCTATTCCAGCCGTTCTTTTCTTTATTATTACTCACTTCCCTTTAACACTGGCAGATAGCATTGGGCGGGACCAAACCAACATTGGGTGGGCCTGAATCAACATTGCGTTGGCCGGGGTCCCCTCAAAAGAATACAAATCGACACCCCTGCCACTGGTCATGACACCGTCTCCTCGTCAGGACGGCACATGAGGTCTTTCGCATATTTGTGTGCGCACATTTGCGCTTACGTAAATCTGCCCCATGTAGATTTGCGTTTGCGTACGTTTGCGTCTACGAACATTTCTCATACGTACCTTCATTTGTCCTTACGTACTCTAGCCCTTGCTTACGTCAGCGATGACGTACATTTTCTATACGTCCATTAGCGCCTACTTAAATTTACGTACCTACATTTGCGTACGTACATTTGCCTAACGTAAATGTAAATTCATCTTTACGTACATTTGTCATGAAAACTAAGAAACCCAATCGTCGTTATCTCCCTATGTAGTATGTAGTAACCGATTACGAGAATTTTGGTGCCAAGATGTACATACTTGGTCGAAACCTAGCTGATGGATGTTTTATATTGGCAAAGATGAACTGCAAAAACCGCCAACTTACAGAGTTTAAAGTCCCGGAATTCATGCAAAACTACAAGCACGCCTTTTTTTATGATTTTGGCGCAACGTTTGATATTGCAGGGCATGGTCTGCATTGATATACGTAAAAGGGTTTTGAAAGTCAGTAGGTCCAGAGCTATATCCAGACTTTCCTTTCCACGTCACACCTCAAAGCTGATGTAGAAATTTACAAGAAAAGTAGGTCTGGAGTAGAGTTGATAATTCGGATTCGGATGATTCGAATATTCGGCCGAATAATATTCTATATTGTAGTGATTAAAACGGAATATTGAATCTTTGATTGGCTACTTTCTCATCCGAATGTTGACCCAATATTCGAATACCAAACGAGCATTCAAATACTCTTTTGCATTTCGCTACAGAATCTGAAGAAATATATGAGCCAAGTTATTCGTAACCAAGCGGCATGCTAATCGAGGCATTGCCTACCGTTCTTTTTCTTTTGCCCATCATCATGGATGAGAACAAAGCTGAGAATGACACTACTAAGATATGCTCTGCCCCATCCCCACAGAGACACGGATCTGCCCATGTTTCATGGGTAGATGAGTGACCTCGAGAGTAATCTGACATGCACGTTTGATTGTTCTCTTTCAACAGAAGCAAAAAAGCGTACCTAAGCCGTTCGCTATGGGCGCCGAATGACCCTGCAGTCGGTGCGGCCCCTAAACCCCAATAACCAACCAAGCAACCGTTCGCTAAAATCACGTTTTGCTGCCCATGCTGGAAATACGTGTTACGGGTGGTTGAAAGTAATGCCGAAAACCAAGCGGAACCTATTGTTTGTCCTAATATTGTGTTTGGATAAGGTGGCGAGGAACAAGCGCAGACATTCCTACCAATTTCAGAAGTGGGATGGATGCCCTCCCATGTCTATCTTTTCGCAAACTGATCATTCCAAGGCGCCGTGTTGCGCGGGCCTGACGACTTGTACCTCTGGTTACGCAGCAGCTGGCTGCCAGTCTGAGCGCCCTCTGTCGCTGACGTCACGCCCCTCCCCCGCCTCGGCAGCGCCCGGCCGCCCTCCACCCGGTGCTCGGCGACGGCCGCAGTTTTCAACCTCTGTTACTTGTTCATTTAACTATGAATCACTCTGATTTTTACATAGCGTACCGATTACACCGTTTGGGACCAATATTCGAATGTACCCATCCGAATACTCTAATCCAAAAAACCGTCCGAATTCTCAGCTCTAGTCCGCAGTCTACCTGCGATCTCCGCCTATGATCCACTCATGATTTACTTATAAGTATGATATAATAGCTATGATCTTCTACACCGTGTTTAATTCCCATCCAAGCATATTACTTGTTTCACTCAACGAGCAAGCCGACGGTGGTATTACGGATAGCTGTGGAGCTCTTCTGCTTTCTCCTAGCCACTGATGATTGGCCATAAACTGGTTTTGAAATCTTCCCATCTCCTTTATGTAGTAGCCTTGACGTAAGTAGTTTGGTTGTCATGGCAACGATTACTTTTAAGATATCGAACAGCTGACCATCAACCGTGACCCCAGCAATGGCAAGCACAAAGGCATTTTTTGGAAAACACGGAAAACTAAAATTCTTCTTAAACGTGTTGGAGTATGGAACTATTTCACATTCGTTACACGCTGAGCTCAATTATCAGTCGTCGAGCTTCAACGGTGACTGGCTGTCTTTTCCAGGTTCTGCGGCCTTGGCGAACCGGGCGAACCTGGCGCTCAGTTAACTAACAAGTTCAATAGTTTACATTCAGCAATGGGTAATTCATGTGAAACAGCCACTTTCAGCATGTTAAAATCATCTAAGGCCGACTGTTCAGTGGCTGCTACGCCGAAGGATCGCTAATTCCGAACACATCTGGTAATATTTGACGAGAAAGTAAATCTATGCCCGAGGACGCCAACAAGGACGCGCGTACCCAGGACAACGATAAACCTTGCATGCGCTTGTGGCTCAAGGTACAAATGATACTCTCCGATCCTCTAGATCAAGCACCTACCCGTCTGTGAGTTCAGCTGGCCGGTGCTGCGTGCAGTAGGCAACGATCGAATGTGACATCGTTGGGTCACATGTGGATACGTAAGTTATAATATCAGTTATGCGAAACTCCGGTGTTGGACTAATTCATAACCTGTTCATTTCACATGATTCTTATCCTTTCATTGGTCTATTATATTTGAAGATTCTATTGCAGAATGAAGTTCAAAATCACTGCACAAGCCGGGCGAGAAGTGGCGAAAACAGGCACTTCTAGCCGCCTCCCCACGTCCGGTGAAATAAGCCGACTGTGGGTTGTTTCTTGAATTCGACCACCTCCCTCTATGCAACGGGTCGAACAGCGTCGCACCGGATCCAGTTTCGGCGGCGGCCAGCCGACTGACGGCTCGGCAGGTACGGGCTACGCCGTTGGTCCCGGCGGCGACCCGCTCGGAGCGGACGGTGCCAGCCGGCGCCGGGGGAGGGGAGGGGGGGGGGCACGATGGGGAAGGGGAACAGAGCTCCCCGGCGGCGGCACGGCACCAGCTCGGTGTCACGGCACACGCAGACTGGCGGGGCCCAGTGGCGGAGGCGGCGCGGCCGCGGCGGTGCCGTCTCCGACGACTGGCCGTTTTATAAAGGCCACTGACGCCTGCCAGCTCTGGCGACCTCTCCGTAAAAATAGCGGCGACGTCCGGTGCCAAACCACTACACAAAGTAGTGCCAAGGCTAGCGCGGCCGTGCTCGTGAGATGGGTCGGGCCAGCTTGGCTAGCGGCACCGTCGGCGGCCGTCGGCGCGGTCATCCCGGCCTGTGAGACCGCCTCAAGCTGTCCGCATCGCTGCTCCGTCAGGACGTCTTGAAGCTTTGAGCGCCCAGCTCTGTCAGGAGCGCTCACTGGTGCCTCCCGCGCTGTCAGCCCAGTTCAAGAGGACTCACTGAAGCTCCCTGAACGACTCACCCGGCCTGTGGGGACCGTCTAAAACCTCCTGCGCGGCCAGTCCGGCCAGCGAGGGCTGCTGAAGCTGCCTGAACGGTCGCGTCCGGCCGCCGTCGGCCGCCGCTGGGCGCGATGACCGGCAGCTGCCACGGCCCGCTGCCGCCGCTCTGCGCTGACGCAACTGGACTGGTGTTCGGCGCAGCAGCAGCGGCGGAGCCCCGCCCGGCAGCGGACGCTCCCACGTGCCGTGACCAGGAGAGGGACGCGACAGCCAGCAGGAGTGCCAGAACTGGTGCCGGCCGTGACTAGCCGGCACAAATGGAACTGACTCGGACGGCAGAGACGGTGAGCGCCGGCGGGCTGGCCAGCGGCACTGGCCGTGAAAACAAGCCACGGAAGGGTGGACGGTGACGGTGCCCGCCCTATGATGCCCTGAAAGCTGTGCGAACCGTTAACGCTTGCGACAGTGACGAGCAGCGCTGGTGATTGTGCTGACGGCTGCTTGAATTCGCAACGAGGCGAGTGATCGTGGTACGGTTTTCTTTCGCTGCTGACATCTCTCGTGCCTCAGGAACGGTCTGGTAAGTGCTTCGCTAGTGAGACGCGTGTGTTCTGAATTCCTGAAAATAGCTGAGGTACGGCTCCATCTGCACGGCCGAGGCTGGTACGGCGCGCTGCAGCGCCCGTCGCCGCACATTGAGAAGGCGGGCCGGGCGAGCGAATCCCCCGTAGCAAGCCACCGTCACCGGCGGCGATGGCGGCCGCGTCCCGGCCGGACGCGGGCCCGCTGCCGCTGCGCCAGATCGGCCAGAAGTTCTGGCTGCAGGCGCTGCGCAGCCGGCTACGGCTCAGTCCGGAGCCGGCCGGCCTGTGGCAGCTGCAGCGCTACCTGGCCGCGCTGCCGGCCGCGCTGCGCGCCGAGATGCTGCAGCTGGCGCTGGCGCCGGCCGACGCCAGCGACACGAACACGCGCGACCACCTGACCAACACGGCGCTGGTGCTGCTCGGCGACGACGTGCCGGTCGAGCGCGCCATCTATCTGAGCTTCCCGCGGCCGGGCCGTCCAGCGGCGGCCGACCTGCGGCTGGTGCTGCGCCACGGCGGCGGCGTGCGCCGGCTCACCGTGTACGTGCCGGAGCCGGGCGCCGAGGCGCTGCGGCTCTTTCGCGAGCTGACGCGCGCCTGCGGCCGCCTGGAGCGGCTCCGGCTGCTCGGCGCCACCGACGCCCTGATCAAGGTGGCCGGCTGGCAGTGCGCGCGGCTGCGCGAGCTGGACGTCAGCGGCAGCCCGGCCGTCACGGACGCCGGCCTGCGGCACCTGGCCGTGTCGGCGGCGCGCCGCGAGCGGCCGCAGCCGCCGCCGCTGCGCCGGCTCGGCCTGCACAAGACCGAGGTGAGCGCCGACGGCGTGCTGGCGCTGCTGGAGACGCTGCCCCTACTCGAGCACGTCGGCTGCGCGCAGACGATCGGCCTGCTCGAGGAGCTGGACGCGCCGACGCAGTTCGGCCTGCGCGAGCTGCCCGAGTTCGCGGCCAGCGGCGGCCACCTGCGCCGCTTCGCGCGGCTCTGCCCGCTGCTCAGCTCGGTGACGCTGGTCCTGCAGCAGCCGGACGTGGCGCTGGTGGACGTGGCCGCGCTGCCGCAGCTGCAGCACCTGACGTTCCGCTGCAAGGAGCCGTACCAGTTCAGCCAGGAGGACTTGGGCGCCGCACTCTGGCAGCTGGGCCACCGGCTGCGCACGCTCGCCATCTCCGGCGACGTGCACCAGAACATCGACCTGGCGCAGATCGCCGTCTACTGCCCGAACCTGGAGGTGCTCAAGCTGCCCAGCCTGACGCTGTCGAGCGGCGAGGCAGCGCGCACGCTGGCCGCCAGCCGGACGCCGCTGCTCGGCCGGCTGCACACATTCGAGTACGACTGTCTGTCGGGCGTGGCGGCCAGCTGGGGCCGGGACGTGGCGGCTGAGGCGGCCGCGCTGCGCCAGCTGCTGCGCCGCGCCGGCCGGCTCCGCTCCGTCCGCTGCCGGCCGTTCCCGCTGGTCGACGCCGACCTGGAGGCGATCCTGGCGCAGAACCCCCTCTCCGAGCTGGAGGTGCGTCCCGTGCCGCGCCGGCGACAGCCACTCGCTAGTCATGCCGCTAGGCAAGCGCCACTTTTAAATACTCTTCCCCAGATTACATCCCTGGATTTTTCTTGCTGGTGCTTCAGCACCCCCAGTGCTGGCTGGGCACTCCCAAAAAATGTAAGAATTTAACACGGAGCCCCATGGAGGGAGCACACACAACGATTTGGAGTCCCAAGACAAAACTTTAGCGGGCACCCAATCCATTTCAAAGGTTACATTGCTGGCTATAACGCTATACTTTCCAGCATCAGGAATTGCGAGAGACTGCAGCCGACTAAACTGCACCAGCAGGAACTGCACGTGTTACGTCCTGCAGGTGCTGCGTCCAGCCGTGTCTGACTACAGGTGCTGCGTCTAGTCGTGTCTGACCGCGGGTTCAGTGCCTGGCCGCGTCTGACTACAGGTGTTGTGTGTGTCATTGGGCCTCTAGGGCGTTCAGACTACTTAGTCATGTGGCGCCCGCAAATATTTGCCCCTTACGAACTGCCCAATATGCTGAAGCCCTTTACAGCCGACGACAATATCAAGGTTCAGTTAGCCGTGCTGTGCATGTGGCTGAAAAACCAGCTACCTGAAGAAACTGGAAAATCTGACCCGCGGTAACAAAATGAGATTCGTCGCAAAACAAATTTCGAGTGTCAGAATCAGTAGCCCTCGATTCAAGGTGGGAAGACAGCTCACGCCTCAGACCTCGGCAGGAGACTGGCACAAGATGAACGGCCAATAGACAATCTCCACAATGTGGACAAAGCGGCCCCGCGTCCCCGCAGGAGCAGGCAGTGGAGTGTGGCGTACGTATGCCCTGTACGCAGGCGACATAACGTGACCTCTCGCCTATAGTCACGAGCACATGTCTGTTTTCCGAGCTGCGCCCTAATGGTCCGGAGCTTGTCACAGTCATGTGCGTCCCAGTTTTGCAGCAGGCGTTCTGTTTCGCTGTGTCTGGCCGTGTCTGACTGAATATTTCATTGACTGCGTCTGACTTCAGCGTCCATGTCTGGCCTTGTCTGACAGGGGATGCTGTGCATGACTGCAAGTGCTTAGTCTGACTACAGGCGCTGTGTCTGATTACAGGCGCCGTGTCTGGTTGCAGGTGGTGTGCCTAGCCACAGACGCTGTCTGTCTGCTGTGTCTGAATACAGGTGCTGTGTCTGACTGCAGATGCTGACAGATGCTGTGTCTGACTAAAAGCGCTGTATCTGATTACAGGTGCTATGTATGACTTCAGACGCCGTGTGTCTGCAGGTGCTGTGTCTTACTAAATGCGCTGTGTCTGCCAGCAGGTCTGTGTCTGCCTGCATGTGCAGTGTAGGACTACAGGTGCTACGACTGTCTGCAGGAGTTGTGTAGGACTACAGGCGCTATGCCTGCCTGCAGTCGCTGTGTCCGACTACAGGCGCTGTGTCCGACTACAGGCGTTGTGTCCGACTAAAGGCGATGTGTCTGTCTGCAGACACTGTGTCTGACTACATTCGCAGTGTCTGAATGCAGGCGCTGTGTCGGACTACAGGTGCTGTGTCTGAGTGCAGGTGCTCTGTCTGTTTGCAGGTGTTGTGTCTGCCTGCATGCGCTGCGTCTGACTGCAGCTGTTGTGTCTGACAACAGGCGCTGTGTCTGTCTGCAGGTGTTGTGTTTGACTACAGGCGCGGTGTCTGTCTGTATGTGCTGTGTCTGACTACAGGCGCTATTTCTAACTACAAGTGCAGTGTCTAACTGTTGGTACTGTGTCTGACTACAGGTGCTGTATCTGGCCGTATTTGACTACAAGCGTTGTGTCTGACTCCAGACGTTGTCTGATTTCAGGCGCTGTGTCTGACTCCAGGTACTGTATCGGATTACAGGCGCTGTATCTGACAACAGGCGCTGTGTCTGACTGCAGGCGCTGTGTTTGTCTGCAGGTGTTGTGTCGGACTCAAGGCACTGTGTCTGCAGGTGCTGTGTTCAATTGCAGGTGCTGGGTCTGACTACAGGCGCTGTGTCTGACTACAGGCGCTGTGCCTGAGAACAGGTGCTGTGTCCGACTGCAGGTGCTGAGTCCGGCTGCAGGCGCTGTGTCGGGCTACAGGCGCTGTGTCTGAGAGCAGGTGCTGTGTCTGAGTACAGGCGCGCTGTGTCTGTCTGCAGGTGCTGGAGATCGGTCCGGCCCAGCTGGGGCCCGCCGCGGCCGCCGCCCTGCTGCGCCGCTGCCCCTCCCTCTGCCGGCTGGGCCGCATCAACACGTGGCGCGGCGTTGGACTGCTCGACATTGTCGCGCTGCGCTCGCTGGCGCGCGGCCTGAACAGAGCCACACAGGTGCGCATCCTCTGACCGGCAGCGACAGGGCACCGGCCCACTGGGCACCATGGACGGCACGGTGATCGCTGTAGACCACCCGTCTCCCTCATAGAACGCGAACGGCGAGGCATCGCCGGTGCTCTTGGTCGTGCGGGTCAGCCGCTCGATGAAGTGAATGTCGAGGTACCGTTGTGAAGTTTATCGCAACAACCTGGTTTGTGCACGGTGACGTCTGCACTACCGATGTCTAGTTGGACATGCTGATAAACCAGGACTTCCTCGACGCAACGTTAAACAAGAATATTTTGAGATATAGTGCCTGCAGGCAGGCAGGAATGACGTCGGGTCACATGTCGTGCAAGTCTTAATTCGTGAAGGATCTTGTAAGTTTTCCCAGGGGAACGTTTTTACTGGCATCGTTGTGTGACCTACCTTCGCCGGGACGCGAAAGGCATTTTGTTGGTGAGCCGCAAGCCAGCATGAACGGCAAGCAATAATATTTACGGGTGTGCGTTCTAGGATTTGCGACCCACAATATTTTCCAGTAATTGGTAAGAACTGGTGGCCATTTGATAATCACGAATGTAAAATGCCCAATCGCGTTTCATGGGGCAAATGTGATATCGAGCGTAGAAGTCATGCAGCAGCTCCGTAGGGATGGCACGCATTGATCTTGTGATATGCATGCTCTCGTGGTAAGTGTCCCCTGGTTGCGCTGTTTACTCTGTTTTAGCAATTACATTACATATTACGCGTTTGTAAGCACATTCATGGATTCCGGTTGGCTCCATAGGGGCTCATGTGGCCGAAGGGGACTAAGGATAGGACATGACATGGCCCCCTTAGGATGGAAAATTTAACTTTTTTTGACGCGCCAGAAATGACAATAAAAATACCCCGAACTCGAAAAGAAAGTGGTCACAATCCGATAACGTTTCAGTTTTCCAGCGGTTTGGGTTTATCCTGGCACTTTGTTATGCGAAACCTTGGCTACGCCCTTGGCTCATATGTGGAGTAGTTAGTGCTTACCAAGCATACCCGTCACTGGCCTGAGCCAGCGCAGACTGGTAGATTATCCTTGCCACGAAGACCTGCTGACATTGAAAGACCTTTTCGTGGGGCTCCTATGTTGGCCCTAAATCCAGGACAGAAATCAGAACTGTGTGCTCCGTGGAATGATAGCAATGAAGACCACAATAACTCATTTGTGGTCTGTCAATTTCCGTCAGCCGCCGAGAGGAAGCATTGGTGCTGACCTTAACGGAAAGGTGTTTAGAGGCATGAATATGCCGAAGCGCACGTCGGAGCAGATACTACCCGACAGACGACGGGACAAAATAAGCCGAGTCTACGCAGGTCAACATGGGCCGAAAATCAGCACGCAAGCAGATTCGAAAACAAATTTCCAAATCGCAAATAAGGAATTAAGTGGCGTGTTTGCAAACTCTAGTTATACTGGATGTGTTGACGCACACCTGCTGAAATAAATGATATTTTCGTTTTAAGTAACTCCTCGTTAAAACGATCCCCCGCTGCAGTGCAATGTGCGCACACGACAAACGAACCCAGCGAACTGCAACAACTGAGGATTGTTCCAATACCGTCGATATGAAACAACGCATGCATTTTGTTGCAGAGGATTCTCCTACACGGCACCCCACTTGTCCACAATGGCTTCGCTACCTTACCTTCAAAACCGTTTCTCTCCCATTCGCAACTTTTCACATCTCATTAGCGATGCAGACCAATCCAGTCAGTTTCAACCAATATACACGTTCCCGACACTAGTGGAGAGTCTGAACGTGTTTTATTGTTCATCCACAGGACGTCAACATGCTGCGGCTGTCTAGTCTAGCCTGTCCTGCATTACTCGCTGAATAAGCAGCCTCCATTGGCACTAGCACGTCAGGAACGGCAAACCACGGATTACCGAATATTGTCGAACGTTAACCTTGCTCTACTTCCAAGGCAAGAACCTGCGTAATCGGTTCTCCTGATCAGGCACAAAACGTAGTTCCTCCGTACAAAATAATGAAATAAAAAATCTGCCGCTCCGGCGGTGGGAACTCTGGACACACTGGGACTTAACGAACGTTACCCGCGCGTCCGAGGGCTCCCAGCACAAGGCGCATCTCCTCTCAACAGCAGACATCTCACGCAACGCGTCTCAGCGCTCGCACCCAAATAAAGCGTATCGAAAAAGCGCGGACACTACCTCTCCGGTGGGACGTGCCGAGCTGAGCAGCGTCAGCGTCTGCCGACCACTCCGGCCGCTCCTCAGTTACCCCCGGCCGCGGGCCGACGGCGCGCCCCAGCCGGGTCCCTTCACAGCGCCGCGAGCAGTTTGTACTAGCACGGGACAGCGTCCCGTCACCCGGCGGCCGTGCGCCCAGCCACACTCCGCCGCGTCTGGCCAGGCCGGCCGCGCTCCGACCCGGCCCGACACTCGTACCCACGCCGACGGGCGCGGCCGGCCGGCCTAGCGCGCCTCGGAGGCCAGCGTCCGGCGCCGCTGGCTCGGCGGTCCGGCCCGCTCCTCTGCCCGCCGCTTGGCGCGGCCCATCAGCTTCTCGGCCGCGGCCGTCACCTTCTTGTCCTGCCGGTCAAAGACGAGCCGTCAGACCTGTCTGACATGGTGACTATGGCGGACAGAGTGGGGCGCGACATTTAGCGGAAGATTGCCTTCGATGATGGACGCGTCTCGTCAGAGTACGAAGAAAGCGACATCAACAGTAAGGGAGAAGAACCTTCCAGATGGCATCATCTGCGAATTTCTCATCCTAACTCATCACAGGATTTACCGCCTTGAACAAAAATACACGGTACCTGCGTAATGCACATTGGCGAAATTTGCCTCGGTGCGATTAGAATCTGAAATAATTATCTTACACTGTCCTCAGTGCACAAAATCCCGATCCACTGTAACATGCAAGTGCGTACAAAAATCTGAACGACCCAAGCCTAACCAGCCACAAAGCACCAGACATCCTCCGACCAATGGCTGTTTGGCTAATCACTGGACCTTTTGGGCACTCCGTCTGTGCTAAGGCATATCTTTCATCCACTACCGACGGGGCGTACAGAGCGCCGCCGGGCCGGCCTGCACTCACCTGCATCCAGGGGTGCCGGAGCGCCTCCTCGACGGAGATGCGGCGCGCCGGGTCCACGGTGAGCAGGCGGCGCACCAGCTGGCGGGCCGGCTCGCTCACGCCCGTCCACTGGCGGCCCTGGAATGTGACGCGGCCGCGCAGGATCTGCTCCCGCAGCGGCATGTCCTTGTAGTCGGCCGAGAACGGAGGGTACCCGGCCAGGCTGCAACGCCGCCGCCAGCCGCGTCAGCCGCCAGCACGGGTCGACACGACGGCGGCGACTCCGCGCACAGGAGGGGGAAGGGCAGGGATACACGACAGCGTTCACTGCGCGTGTAGGACAAAGAAGCTGAGACACGGGAAAGTCCCTGACCGCATGTACACACACAAGGGAATGTCAAAATAGAACTCCACAGCATTAACAAGTGACGCAAGAAAACGGACACAGAAAAAGGTGACGACAGCCCACACAAGCGGTCAGAAACGAAATACCCTTATACAGCCTTCAGATAATCTGATCAGAGCTGGCAGATCCAGTCACTCACACCTGACCGCGATAATATTCGGCGGCCGTGTCCGGCCATCGCACCTGGCATTACCCGCACATATGGCCGTCTTTACTGGGCCGCCCGTCTCCAATACGTCGCCGGCCCGGCCTCCGGGCGGCTCACCAGATGAACAGGATGACGCCCAGGCTCCAGCAGTCGACGCTGTGCGTGTAGTGGGCCTCGCCGCGCCGTGTCAACACCTCGGGCGCCACGTAGGTGGGCGTGCCGCACAGCGTCTGCAGCAGGCCGTCATCCTCCACGATCTTGGCCAGACCGAAATCGGTGATTTTCACCAGCGTCTCCCGGTCCTCCGTCGCCAGTAGCACGTTCTCTGGCTGCACGAAAACACGATAGCTTAGCATCATTTCAGGCGTTAAACTACTGCTGGTGAGTCAACGCTGAATTCCAAGGGCCTCACACATTCCATGAAGCCTAATGTTCCCGAACGCAGATTTTATAATCGAACTGGTAGCATCGTTCCATTAACGAAACAATGAAAACTGATGTCTGATGCGCACTACACGAAGACCAATTTGCCTGTTTCCTTTTTTCGTAAATGCATCGCATCTTGCACGACATGGAGTTCGAACACGCCAATTCTAACCAGGCTGACCTATCTCCGGTACTCTCCAGTCACCTTCAGATCTCGATGAGCGATGCCCTTTTGGTGCAGGTAACGAACGGCCTGCAGCATTTGATAAAAATACAGCTTAGCCGTCGGTTCATCCAGCTGCTGCAGAGTCATGACTCGATCAAATAGCTCGCCGCCCTCGACCAGTTCCAGGACGATGTAAACGGCCGATTCCGAGTCGATGACGTCGTGTATGCGAATGACGCACGGCTGGCGGCGAGCGTACGCAGGGGTCAATGGGCCGGGCCGGCCCGCCGGCAGACCGCAATCAGCAGTGTTGTACCACGCAGGCCGGGCCACGCCACACCTTCCGCTCTACGCTGTTATGGCGATTACACATCGGCAATCGTTTGAAAAGGACTATCATATCAAGCGGGGAAACAACTGGTCTCTTGCCGACCATTAGCCGATGCTTATCGCCGACCTCCTGGAGACGGACAACGGTGCCACCACAGTGAACGCTATGAGCTACGTGGAAGTGGCACGTCAGCACTCGTTTGAAACTGCAATGAAGTGAATCGCAGACATTGCCGACTTGTGTTTTCTCCCTTTTTCTGGCTCCTTAAAATGTGCAACTGAGTACCCTAAGCCGAAACTGATAAGTAATGGCGTAGCTCCTCGGCTTTCTGTTTGAACTGCTGGCATCTTAAGAATTCTCATTCCATTACTCCAATGTTTCTTTTTGTGAACAGTGCAACCCTCTCACATCCCGCATCAGACGAGCAGACGCCAGAGTCATCCTTACATGGTCGAGCGCACGGAGCACGTTGATCTCATTGGCCACCGCCTGGCTCTGGTTGATCTGGTGCTGCCCTCTCACCGTGAACCGCTTTTTCGAGATGATTTTCACAGCGAACCTCTCAACAGTGCCCTGGAAAACCACACCCTTGCGTAAAATGGCCAGCGCCGAAGCCATTCCACGTCTGAATCGACGCACAGACGGCTAAAACGACTTGGTGCGAGGCCAATGGTTCAAACAGCCGTCGGTGAGCACAACACAGCTGGTCCGGAAAGGCGGCTTTGACCACCTGGTCCCACGCTGTTCTTTGACCACCTGGCCCCGTTCACTGACCTTCCGGAAGGCGAGCCTGACCTCGCCACAGGCGCCAGCGCCCAGCACGCGACTCATGGTGTACTGGCTGCGCAGCTGCTCCGGGTAGTTGGCGGAGTCGTTGTCCGTGTAGTCGTGAAAGACGAACACTGTCCACAGCCCCGCATCGACGTAAGGGGTGGCGTCCCGCCCATAACGGCACGTGACAACATATAGACGAGGTTCTCATTTCAGCAAATACGGATCGGGGCATGCTAATACAGGCTCAATGCCAAATACCCACACTAAGATGTGCGATATTACTGTGATAACGGACACGCAGACGTAAAGTGATGCACATTTGCAACAGACGCATTTCTCATGTCTCTGCCGTTTGCTAAAATCTCTTTTCCGTCACCTACAGACGCGCGACTCGCCGTTACACTAGCTCGCCTACCGCCGTCTGCGAAAACCAGGACTGTCTGTCTTCAGTAACCATGGCCTGCTCGCCACCGGTTCCACCCACCTTTGAGCGTCTTAATCGAGAGCGAGATCTGATCGTTGTTCTTGATGGCCACCTGCCGGCCGCGGCCCACCAGCTCGCCGTTGACGAAGGTGCCGTTGGAGCTGCAGTCTTCGAGGTAGACGTGGTACCCGCTGGAAGTCCGATCGCGCACCAGTCTGCGGACAGACGCATCCGCACCCGTCGTTATGCTGGCCAACATGATGTTACTGAAAACTCAATGTCTTCAGTCTAGTAGAATGACAAACATGCCCATGTTGAGCCCAATGACTACCAGTCAGGACTGATATCAATATTTTCGCCCATATTATCATTTTTCGTATGTGTAGAAGGAAAAGATCAACAATTCAATGTACG
This sequence comes from Capitulum mitella, assembly GCA_030062745.1. NCBI lineage: Eukaryota > Metazoa > Arthropoda > Thecostraca > Pollicipedomorpha > Pollicipedidae > Capitulum > Capitulum mitella. The sequence continues at coordinate 38,526,834 of CP099839.1, forward strand.
TCACGTCAAAAAGTAAAAAACAAAACCATCTGATATCTAGTTCATTGATTTCCTCAGGTCAAATATAAGACAAATTTAGCTATAGGTAATGAACTTGCTGTAGCAGTGCAGTTCCACATGTTCAGTACATAACAAGTTGCCCCGATGCTCAAGTCAGCTTCGGGACCAGCCTTAACTCCTTCTCAGTGTGAGGAGCAGCTGCTGAACACTCACTTGAAGTGCGTTTTGCTGATGGTCAGCAAGTACTTCTCAGTAAGGTTTTGGACGCCCACAACCACATCGCATCCATCACCTCGGCCTAACGTATACACGGTCTTGTATAAATCTGGAATAAAGGAGCAGCAGATACTAAGATTACAAAGTTACGACTGAGATCCGTTTATGCAACTAAATTCCCTTTCCCACAAAAATAAAGATACTTCCTGGCTGCATTCCCAGGGTATCCAAATTATGATACCAATAGCCACATGAAACACTTGTGAAACATTGTCAAAACGTATGACAACATTTACCTAGGCCTTCAAATTTGGCTCTAATACCAACGGGGAAAAGTCGACCCCACTTGAGGCCTTCCCCTCCAAATGCTGGCTCCTCCTGACTCTGGGAGCAGAGCGTGTCGATGTCGGTGATGTCCTGCGTGTTTGGAAGCCCATCCTGACTGTCCGCTGTTACAGTCTGGCTCATGTTTATCCCCTGCCAACACACAAACACATGGATTAAATGATGATGATGCAGCTGGGGCAGCTATATGGCCTAGGTACAGACCAAACTGGGTGCAGGGTAAATGGGATATGTTCCACAACTGCTCTTGAGTTCAACTTTAACCTTACAAGATTGGATGAGAAGAGGCAACATCACCCTACATGCCCTAGCCACTGTTTTCTGAATAAGGCCTTGGAGAAGAGCTTCACAAACACATGAAGGCTGATTCCACATGAACTTGGTTACTGCTATTACTGTTTTGGGTTTACATTACAGTTTCTTGATTTATGCACAACTTTGACAAAAATGTTGAGATCCATTAACACCTTCCTTGTACCTAAAAATACTGAAAACATATGTATGAAGGTTAAATAAAAGCCCATATCAACAGAATCTACAGTGAATCACAGCAAAGCTGATACTACCCAAATGAGCCTTTAAACAATGTGTGGTTTGACCACTAGGAATTAATATGCTGTTCTTCCAATCTTCATTTGAATGGGCAAGATATTGGAAACAACACAAGGGAAAACCTGGTGACCTATTTAGTGGTGATAATTATGCTGTCCACGAAATAAAATTAACATGTCCAGCACAGAGAGCTGCACTTCTGGTTTCCTATAACTTTAGGACTGGGTACACATTTCCAGGCCATTGACTGCCCTTGCTTGATTTGAACATGTCAAAATGAGGAGCTGTGTATGGGGAGTAAGATGCCTCACTATTGGCAGGGTTCAAGTGCACCACTGTGGCCACTCACCTCTAGCTTTGACAATGGTCTACATAACTGACTGTAACAGCCACCCAACACAGATAAGCATCAATGTTGCTTACTGCAGACATCAGTAATTCCAGACTGCTCAACCATTTTACAATGAACATCTCCCCACGAAGGTAACACATTTTCTGCTGACCACACTACTTATCTATACAGTTTACACATGGGCACAATGATGGGCATTTTTATCTACCCAGTAACAATATTGTGACACTGATGGGTGGCACATAAACCCAACTGAAAGCTTCACAATCTGAACAGATTAGCAGAATACAAATGAACACAAAATGAGACAATGTACATTTAGCTTCCAGGACAACTACAAAATTCACTTATAACCATCACACAAAGGGAGAAACACAAAGGATGCGATGCAATATTGCACAAAAGCCTTCAGTCATGCAATATATTTCAGCTTAAATGTGTTTGTTTATCCCTAAACCACCATGTTATCACAAAATATCATGCCCCAATTAACATTTCTGATTCAATGAATTTTGTCAAACGCATCAGCATATGCCTGCAAAAAACTATGCCAAATACTACTGCAACCCAACCAATGACAGCTGATGGTTATTGGGACACTGGACACATATGCAGATTGTTACTGAATCTTATGATACCAATACCCATTTCCATAACAGGATTGGATTACATGTCAGATTTCCCTTGAGAAGGAAATCAGGATTTTCATACTCAGCAAGTCAAGATTATGTTCAAGATTTCCAAGCCCAGATTACTTCAAGAAATCTTGTATTTGCCACCAATTACAGCAAATGTGTGATACTTTCCTTCACTGCATATGGAAATCTATTCTATAGTAGATTATGAATTGACTCAGTTGCTGTGAGAGACTGCTGCTGTGTAAAATCTGAGACCTTCACAGCACCAATTTATTGTTTTTTGTCCATAAGCCACCAAGAGAGAAGAAACTGATTTCAGCACTAGCTCCCCTTTGCAAGACACCAAAACAAATGCCACACATAATCCTACCATATGCTTCCCATTCACTGGTAAACCAGATTCCCTTGGGAAATCTTCTTTTTCAGTATGGATTAGCAAATCCCATCCAGTTTGCTAAAAAGGTGTTTCTATAACCTCTGAAATTGGGATTTGCAGGGGAATCCAGATTTGCTAGTGCCACGGAAATGGCGCTAATGACAACACATCACCATTTACCAACTAAAAATACACATCAGAATCAACTTGACCTTTCCTTACCAGGCCTACCAAGTATTAAGTCCTTAACCTTTTTAACCACTCCTATTTCCACCCCTATGGTTCATTGTCCAACCTACTTCCAATTTAACTGAGTCACTGAATTTGCAATGCCATGTGCAAATCTGAACAATGATAAATGACATAGCTTACATTAATTTTGCTCTCATTTTCTTTCCTGGAAGAAGGGGGGATATTGCTGGTTCTGCTTAATGCCACAGTGGCAAGATAAACAAGACATGCAATCATGTTTCATTTAGTCTATGCCATGTCATCCTCTATGGAAATAAAAAACATTGGCCCTCAAAGTTCCCTTTCACATAAATTTGTGTTCCCCAAACAGAACTCAAGCAAAAGTGCAGTTTAACCAATTTTTTCCTTTGTGTGTCACAAAAGAACAAGGTCAATTTGCAAAGGCAAGAACAGCAAGACATTTTAAGCATTGAGGTACAAGATGGATGACTCTCTGCTTTTGAGAGATTACCGAGATCATCCAATGCTTATTTCTCAAAATCATGGTGCTAAATACCACTGCAGCAGCTTCTCCCTGGTCCCACATTCTTCTGCCCCTGTGCCTTAGGCTGAACATGTTTGCAGGATTTATCGCACCATGCAATGACATTTCCTCTCATTTCACAATGCAAGCAATCCCTGCATATTTTTTGGCAACTTGCTCACATCACGAAAGCAAAACAACCATACCAGATTTTTGGAAGCCCAGATAAGTGGCCTCCGTCCATAATCCCTGCTTCGGGGCGGGCCGAGCCGAAAACAATCCGGAAGTGGAAAGCCAAAATTACGACCCAATTACTCCCAGAGAGCTTGAAAAGGCTCTTGAGCGATCCTCGGCATTATGAACAGTCGGATGAAAGAACTAATGTTGAAGCAATAACGGGTGTTATCCTTTCAAGCCCAACACGGGAAACTTCCAAGATTCACGTGTAATCGTCCGTGTCTTCCCACGCTCCATTACCCACGAGCCGAGACAAAATAAACCTTATGGCGCGCCATTTGCTTACGTTCTCTTTAGTTCTTCTTCAGAATCCTTGAATATTAGTGCCAGAAAATTTGACGTCATGGAAAAGCAAATTACCACATTATTTCTCCAGGGTACATTTCCCAGTAGTATTTATGAGTGAACCGAAACCTCTAGACGCAGCACTATCGCAAAAAGCCTTTGACATGAAGAATTAGGAATTAGTTTTATACGAACTTTTCGGTTGTAAATAATTTCCTAATTTGGCCGTTTTCAACTGTGGCGCAGCAATGATGATGGTGGTTGACGTCAAATTTGGCGCCATCTTCGTCCTCCTCTCAGTGTGCAGGGCATGACCGCTCTTCATGCCTTGATGCTTTAAAAGCATTTCTCGCACTCATCATCCAAAAGTTTGCCTCGCATCGACAGCTGAAGAATGGTTTTCGTATGGTATGTAGCTATCCGAGTAAGTTTTTCTCCTTTTTTTAGCTGGGGCATTTTCGAATGCTAAGCTTGGAGATCTAGAGGTAACATGGTAGGCGAAATATATGAAATATTCCATTTTTGTTCAGGTGGAACTTCAAAGCCATAAAAGAGGAATTTGTCAATTTGTCATTTGATATTATTGCAAAACTTGTGTCGTTGGTGATTTACAAGAGTGGCTGCTGTGGTGTAGGTTGCAGTATTTGTCAACAAAATTTTAATTAATGTGCATGTAATATAAAATTTCAGATGCACAATTTATGGAAATCTTTTAAGAGGGTGCCCAAAAACAAAAACACAAAGGAAAAAAAAAAAAAGGCGCGGGGGAAAAAAGACTGTTCGAGAAACAACACCAATTGAATGATCAGTTCATGCTACCTAACCTGAGAGCGAATAGTAGGTGATGGCAGCATTGAGCTCCAGTGCATAATGTTGTTGTTTTCGACAGCGTCTCCTTTTGCCACCTATGTGTCATCCAGTGTGTTTGGTTTATGTCGTGCGCTTCTAAAGGATTGCCCAATTCTATTACCCCAATTGAATGATCAGTTCATGTGTGGAGCATGGGATGGCAGCATTGTGCATGGTAAATAAAGTCCTGGAGCAGGGTGAATAAATGCAGGCAAGATAATTGTAAATTATAATTGTTGTTAAAAAATTGGTGGCAGTCTCTTTCACAACTTGTTTCACTGATCTTAAAGATGAATTGATCATGCATATATTTATGCCACTATATACCTTGTGTTGATGTCTGCCATATATGTATAAATAGAGGTATATATATGCACACACACACACACACACATATATATATATATAGCACTATTTAGTATTAGCGAATTCAAGTTCTTGTGTCCTGTAGCCAAAATGGTAATCCTTACCGATCGCACGCCATGCACAGAGTCGAGGGTAAGGTTAACGCACGAGTGTAGTTTCTGATTTCGCCACCAGGGTGATATTCGTTCTTTTTCTCGCCGCTAGGAAGAGTACGTAAAAATACTGACATTCGCTAGGATGGTCCGCTCAAGAACGCGCGAGTGTAGTTTCCGGTTTCGCCACCAGGGTAATATTCGTTAGGTTAGGTTAGGTTTGGTTAGGTTAGGTTAGGTTAGGTTAGGTTAGATTAGATTAGATTAGGTTAGGTTAGGTTAGGTTAGGTTAGGTCTGAACGAATTCATCTGCTTTCCATCCTGGTTCGGCAATTCTGGAGAAAGTGGTCCTTTTTTCATGATTGACCTCACCTGTGACGTCATCAGTGGGTCAAAAGTAAAAAAGTGTGTAAGTCACAGAAACGAAACGTTCGGTGCTATCAACTGGCGTTCGAATCAGCCGAATCAAACTATTGGTTATCATACCATTGGTTCTTGAGCGGAACCATCCTAGCGAATGTCAGTATTTTTACGTACTCTTCCTAGCGGTGCGAAAAAGAACGAATATCACCCTGGTGGCGAAATCGGAAACTACACTCGCGCATTAACCTTACCCTCGACTCTGCGCATGGTGTGCGATCGGTAAGGATTACCGCCAAAATTGCACCTGAAAATATTTTCAAGCTTTTGTTTATATAGAAATTTGATAGGGTTATATTTATACAGAACTCAGTAGTTACTATACTGGATGACTCATACTGCATGATGTGTTATACCTGAGTGATCAAACAGCCATCCTCAGGAGCACATCTGTCTAAGCCATGTGCATTGCCTTAAGCACTGTTGTGTTGTGTAGCTTTGGAGAGGTGTACCCCTAGAGGCATAACCAGTACCATATGACATTATGTCAGTTTTTGCACATTCTGCAACAAGACTGGAAAAGATGTTGCTTTTTGGTGTTGAAGAACACCAGAGAATATGTGCTGTAAAAACAGTTCATGCTTCAAAAGTTTGGCCTTGTGCCTTCATCAGAAAGCTACATGATAACCATGTTGACAAATTCCTAACTCTGCAATCAAATGGTCCTGTCTCCATTCATTAAGTAGCAGATGTGATGTCTTAGCTGACTTACACCAAAAATGCCAACATAAACTTGTGTTACACTTTGCCAGATTTTGTACACCACAAAAAATTCTACTGAGACACCAAGAACAAAAACCAAATTTCCAACCTTGTTCTGCAGTGTTTGTAAGACTAGTTGAATATGATGGCATCTGTTATGACATAGCATGTTCCAAGACATTTTGACTTGCACATTCTTCTTTCCAATGGTTTTGACAGGGTAGAAAGGTATAACATGTAAGAACTTCTCATTTTGTAAATGCAGGTTTTTTAAATTAATTTATTAGATATCCCAGGCCTATTCATTGCTTCTGTTAATGAAAAAACTATGTATTGTACCGGTGCCTTTTTTGTTTCTGTTAAAACAGTGAAAGGGATGTATAATTTCTGCTATGATTGGCCAGGTCCCTAGCATGCACTGCATCTCTCAATGTGAAATTGCATTAATGTGCTGTATTTCAGTCAGAAACATTGTGTGTCATAGACAACACTTATTGAATCCTTGTATTAATGAAACCAGAAATCAAGGAGACCGAATAAATGGTTGGTAACTTGTCATTTTTGTTGTCAGTGATAGTGTAACTGAGTTTTCCTATTCTGAAATAGCTTTAACAAGGAACCATTCCTGTCATGCTAGCCAACTAGCCATACTGCATAGCTTAGGAGTTAGGTATCTGTGTGATTACTGGCCTCATTGTCTTGCTTCTGGAAACATTGTCAGCAAGCAGTAAAGGACTTGATGACTGAGTCATTCTTTGTTGCAGGTCATTATTGTGGATACCCAGCTGGACACAATTTTGTCAGGAACAGCAGAGTATGGCCTTGCACAGCTGTAAATCTGTGAGGTTTCGATAGCCCAGCAGGGCAGTTTTTGACAGCATTAAGCTGCCATTGGCCAGGTCATAAAGTGGCTATGCCAGGCACAATGGATATGCTGACAGACTGCTGCAGGGGCCTTGTCTCTTACAAGCTGAAGGATCGGCGCGAGCACGCCGAGCATCTGCGTAGTCTGCTCTCAAACGAGTCGCTCTGCGCTCAGCTGGACGAGGCCGGCCGAAGCCGCGACGGCGTCACGTGGATGTACGTGCTGGACAACACCATCCTGTTCTTCCAAAAGGAGATGACCAAGGCAGAGGAGGACGAGCGCCACGGGCGGAACCGGGGCTCGCGCGAGCTGGCGCTGCGCCAGAGCGTGTCGCTGCTGCGGGCCGTGGCGACGCGTGCCAACCAGCGCCAGGCGTGCGTGGACGTCGCCCGGCTGGCCGACGAGGTGGTGCGGGCGCTGCGCCATTCGTTTCGGCGGGAGGCGGCCGGACCCGATCTGTGCGCCCTGCTGCACGGCGCGCTGCTGGAGCCGGTGCAGGTGCGCTCCGAGCTGCCGCTGCTCGCCTGGCGCCAGCTGCTGGACTGCGCGCGGGAGCTGTACGCTGACCCGCCGCGCAGCCTACCGCGCGCCACCCTGCTGACGCTGCTGGCCGCGACAGCCAAGCACGGCTGCCGGCAGACGGCGCTGCTGGCGCGCACGCACGCCCTGCTCCCGCTGGCGGCCGACATGCGGCTGCGGGACGAGCCAGCGCCGGCGCTGCGTTTCATCAACGGCCTGCTGGCGCTGACGGCCGCCGGTGGCCGGCGCGCCGTCTGTCACGTGGGCGACCGCCTCTTCCTGGCCGTGTACCAGGTGTCGGAGGCGCGCTGCCAAGACGCCGTGCTGGACTTCATGCAGCTGCAGCTGTGTGCGCGCGCGCCGCTCTGCCGGCGTTCAGGCGGTCCTCCCTGGAAGGAACTGAAAAAGCTGTACCAGCTGGTGGTGGACGAGGTGGACGTGCGCTGCCGGGGGAGCCGGATGGCACGTCGCGCCGGCCCGGCCGGCCACACACTGCCCGCAAGGTGGGTGCGGCTCTTCAGCTGGGTAGCCTACCTGCTGTTCGAGGAGGAGGACGCCGAACTGGACATCACGCAGATCCCGTCCGGTCCGACCGGCAACTGCCGGCCGGCCAAGCGGCGCCGGCTGGATGTGGGCTTCGGCGCGCTCTGCCAGCGCATCCACGAGGAACGCGATGTGCCTGAGTGCGTGCCGTGGCTGCAGTTGCTGACCAGCTTGGTGACGGTGCACCCTGACGTGCTGGCGCCGGCGCAGTTGCCGCCCTGCCTCAGCCTGCTCATCAGCTGGCTGGCGGCCGACGGGCGCGCACCCGAGGTGGTGCAGCATCAGCTCCGGCTTGCGGCCGCACTGGTGGCCTGCCAGCCGGCTGCGGCCCATGTGCCGGTCCAACTGCGCGACGACGTGGCCGCCGCCTGGGCGCGGCTCTGGGAGCTAGCCGTCAAGGCGTCGTCCCTGGTTGGCTGCCAGGAGGCCAGCCACGCCCTGCTGCAGGCGATGATGCGCGGCCGTGTGGCGCGGCCAGGCGAGCACTTCCTGGCGCTGTATCTGCAGCGCGGCGCGGCCGCCGGGCCAGCGCTGGTCCGCTCGCTGCTGACGTTCCTGCGCTTGTTCGCCGTGCCGCAGCCGGCCGGGCCGGCCACCGACCGGCTGCTGACGCGCGCCCAGCTGATTGACTGGCTGCTGGCCGCAGAGGCGGAGCCGGCCGCCGCGGCCGAGGTGCTGGCCCGGCTGGTACTACGCGACAACACGGCCGAGCTCGGCCTGCCCACGGAGGCGGAGGCGCCGCCCCCCGACCCACACGCCGAGCTCGGTCAGCTGTACCTGCGCACCGAGCTGGAGACGCCCCTGCAGCCGGACCGAGCCGACCCGGAGCCGGAACCGGCCGCCGATCTGGGGAACTCGTGCATAGCGCCGCTTAAGACCAAGGTGCTCACGGCTGTGTCCGAAATGCTGGTGGCCGCCGGCGAGGGTGGCGACGCGGCGGCCGGCGGCGACGGCGCCCTGCCGTGGTGCCGGGCGGCGTGCGGCGCAGCTGGCCGGGCGATCGCCCTGCTGCGGCTCTGGGCCGACTGCGGCATGCTAACGCCCACCGAGCTGGAGCGCGCGGCGCCGGCGTTGCGCGAGCTGACGGAGCGGGCGCTGCGCGGCGCCGCGGCCGAGCTGGCGGCGGACCCGGCCGGCCGGGCGGACGCCCTGGCCTCGTTGTTGGCCGACGTGCGCGCCCTGTTCACTCTAGTGGCGGCGCCGGCCGTGCCAGGGCGGCCGGCGCCCGGCCGCCGCGCCCTGGCCGCACTGCTGGTCGCTGCCGCGCCCCAGGCGTTCCTCGAGACGTGCCTGCGCCTGCTGCGGAACGACGCGGGTCTGTTGATTCCGGCCGGGCGGCGCGGCGCCGGCGCCGGCGCCGCCTTCGAGCCGCTGGAGCCGCTCGACATCGCCGACCCGAGCCGCGGCGTGTTGGAGGCGCCGCTCGACGAGCTGGAGCAGCTCCGGCTCGGCGCCTGCACCGCCCTGACGGCCCTCCTCGCCACCGACGTTGGCGATGGCCCGGAGGGCGATGCCGAAGTCGGTGATGACCCGGCAGCGGCCGCCGCGCCTGACGGGCTGGTCTCGGACTTGCTCCGCGCCGTGCTGGACCTGCAGGTGCGCTTCCCGGGCGACATGCGCATCGCAATGCACCTGCTGGACGCGCTGCCGGCGCTGGCCGTCATGCGCACGGAGCACGTCTGCTTCCTCAGCGACCTGCTGCTGCGGGTCTGCCGCGAGTGGCCGCGGGACGCGCAGGTGAATCAGGCCGTGCTAGAGGCCATGGCCGGGGGTTATGTGCAGCTGGTGGCGCGGCTCGGCTTGCAAAAGGACCGCATCGACGCCATGAAGTTCGTGAGTGTAATGAACACGAAGGCGGAGACGGCGCGTTTCGGCGAACGCTCCCTGCTGGTGTACCTGCGGCTGCTGGCCGTGCTGGCTGAGGCCGACCCGGCCGGCCGCTGGGCGCTGGTCGGCGGCCGGTGGGTCGGAGAGCCGCTGCTGACGCACCTGAGCGCGCCGCCGGAGCCGGCCGACGCCGGCTCGGACGTCTGGAGCTCGCACGCCTCCCGCATGGCGGCCGCCGACCACCTCGGCGCGGTGTTCGCCGCGCGCGAACTGCACCCGGCGTCGGACGGCGCGGCGCCCACGCTGCCCGAGATGTTCGACAAGGTCTACACGGCCGCCGTCGAGTGCTTGGCGCCGCCGGCCGGCCGGCCGGACTCGTACGGCGACGACATGCCCAACAGGACGGCGGCGCTGTGCTGGGCGCTGGCCCGCGTGGCCGCGGCCAGCGCCAGCTGCCGGCCGCAGGCGCTGCTGGCCCTCTGCCAGGTGGTGCGCCGGCGGAGCGTGCAGCTACCGGCCGTGCTGAAGACGCTGCGCCATCTGGCGGTCGCGCTGGGCGCCGCCTCGCCGCGGCGCCTGCTTACGGCGCACCTCGACTACGTGGTGTCGCAGTGGCTGTCGGAGCGGCTGCCCCTGCTCGAGTTCCCGCACCAGTTGCTAGAGTACGGCTCGGCGGCGGAGTTCTTCGACGAGCAGCTGGGTCGCGTGGTGCCGCACCTGCTTGGCCGGCACGCGCCGGAGCTGGCCGCTGTGGCGACGCTGCTGGGTCGAGCGCAAGACGCGCTGGTGCTAGCCGGCCTGCCGCAGATCGTGGCGCAGCTGGTGCCGGCGCTGGCCGTCAGCGGCGCCCAGCCGGCGACCGCCCAGAGGCTGTACAGTCGCACACGCGAGCTGGTGGGCGGAGCCGAGACGCTCGACCGTGCGCTGGCCGCCCGCACCGTGGACGTGGTGACGGCCGTGTTCCGCGCGCACGGTTCGCGGCCCAGCCTGCTGTCGGCGTGCCTGCGCTACGTCGCCGACCGCATGTACGGCTGCAGCCTAGTGCTGGCGCTGCAGCGGCCGGCTGACGGCTTGCAGCGCCTTCTGCTCACGTTGGCCGAGGACGCCGCGGACGCTGGCGACGGTTCCGCGCGCCTGGACGCGGCGCGACCCTATTGCGCCCTGCTCGACCTGCTGGCGGACGACTTTGATCACCTGGGCTTGCAGCGCCACTTCGTGATGCGCGACGTGGCCGGCTTCGTGGGTCACCGGCTGGCAGCGCTGCGGCTGCCGGCGGACGCCGGGCTGGCGCTGCTGTACGGTCGCGCGCTGTCGCGTCTCAGCGGCGCCTGTGCCCAGCTGGCCCCGGAAACACTGGCCGACAGCCTGGAGCCGATCTGCGCCGCGCTGGTGCGCCTGCACGCGGCCGGCACCGACGCCGACTGCGAGCCGGTGCGTGACGCGGCCGCTGCCGCACTGTCGGAGCTACTGACCGAGCCGCCGGCTGGATACCGGGCGGCAGCCGAGGCACTCGCCTGCCTACCGGCGGACGGGCCGCTGGCCTTTCTGGGCGCGGGCGCGGCACCCGACCCGCTGCGGCGACTGGCCGACGCCGGCGCGCTGGAAGAGAACGCGCTGCGGGCGGCGTTGCTCGGCCTGGAGCGTGACGGACCGCCGCCAGACTGCGACGGCGGCCTGCTGGCGCGCCTGCTGCGACTGGCCGGCGCCGCCGACGGCGAGCTGTGCCGCGCCGCCGCCCGGCTGCTGGGCGCGCTGGGCCCACTTCCGCTGCACGGCGCCACCGTGCGGCCACCGCCGCCTGTCTGGCAGCGTTTGGACGCGGCCGGCTCGGACGTGGCGCGTGAGGCGCACCTGCTGGCTAGGCTGCACGAGCTGCTGACGGACGCCGAGCTGGCGGTGGTGCGCGCCGCCGGCGATGCCGTGCGCGCCCTGCTGGCGGAGCCGGCCGGCGTGAGCGGCCGCGACCTCCTCAACAACGAGCTTCCCCGCCTTACCGAGCAGCTGCACCCGTTCTTCGCCGCTCGGCAGCGGCTACCCAGGCCGAAGGCGCTGCCCGCCGGCGAGGCGCTCCGTAAGATCGACTGTTCGGCGTTGTGGAGGCCGGAGCACGGCCGGTTCGAGGCCTGGATCGGCGACCTGACGCTGGCGCTGCTCGAGGTCGGCACGCAGGTGAGCCCCGAGTTGACCGCGTACGCCGGGCCATGCCGCGCCAAGGGCGCCGCCTTCTGCCAGGACGCACTGCCTTACGCCACCAAGGCGGCGCTCCTGTTCGACGGCCAGTTGCGCGACTGCGTCGGCCGCTGGGTAAACCGGCTGTTCCAGGAACACCGCAGCCTGTGCAACCGTCAGAGCAGCGCGGCGGTGTCGACGCCGGCGCCGCTCTCGACGCCGGCGTCGGTGGCTACCGACAGCCGCTGCATGCAGGCGCTGCTGGACGTGGTGCTGTACCTGCGCCAGCAGCCGCTGCCGCCCGGCGGCCGTCCTGACTCGCCCTGGGAGCGCAACTTCTGGCTGGCGCTGGACTTGCCGGCGGCGGCGTTCGTGGCATTGCGCTGCGGTCGCCACTGCGAGGCGATCCTGCTGGCCGAGGTCTGCTGCTACGCGCGGCGCCGCGCCGGCGAGCCGCTGCTCGGCCGCTCGGCCGTCGACCAGGACCTGCGCGCGCTGCTGCGCGACGCGCACGCCCAGTTGGGCGACGCCGACGGCGTGGCGGCGGTGCGCGCGGCCGGCGGCGACGCGCCAGACCTGCCGATTCACCTGGAGCAGGAGGGCGACTGGCTGCGCGCGCTGACCGCCTACGACTCGTTGGCGCCGGAGCGCACGGCGGCCGTGCAGCGCGGCCTGCTGCGCTGCCTAGCGCAGCTGCAGCTGTTCGACACGGCGCAGACGCAGCTGCGCGGCCTGGCGGCCGAGCTGGGCCGGCCGGACGCCGTGCCCGACCACCTGCTGGAGGCGCACTGCGAGGCGGCCTGGCGGCTGGCCGACTGGGCGGCGCCGCCGCCGGCCGCCGCCCGGCCCGGCGTGCACCAGGCGCTGTTCAGCTGCCTGACCGCGTACCGGGACGGCGACACGGCGGCGGCGGCGCGCGCCGTGGACCTGGGCCGCGCCGCCGTGCTGGCCGGCCTGGCCGGGCCGGCGGCGCCCACCGCGCACGCGGCCGGCCGCTGCCTGAGCCAGCTGCAGATGCTCTGGGATGCGGACCGGCTGTGCGCGGCGGGCTCGGAGCCGGCGCTGAGCGCGCTCTGTCGGCGCTGGCGGGACGCGCCGCCAGCCGGCGCCCCCTTCAGCCTGGAGGAGCCGCTGCTGGCGTTCCGCGCGGCGCTGCTGGCCGCGCTGGCCGAGCGGCAGCCGACGCTGGCCGACGTCGGCCGGCTGCGACTCGACACGCTGCTGCAGCTGAGCGAGCGGGCGCGCGCCGCCGGCCGACTGGCCGCCGCCGAGCGGGCCGCCGCCCAGCTGGACGCCGACCAGCTGCCGGCCGTGCGCTGCCGGGCAGAAAACAGCTGGGCGCGCGGCGACTCCGAGCAGGCGCTCTGGCTGTGTCGCGACCTGCTGGAGGCGGCGCCGACCGCCTCGACGGCGCAGCAGCGACTCCAGCTGGCCCGGCTCAAGGTGCTGTACGCCGGCTGGCTGTCGGAGGTGCACGCCGAGAGTCCACGTGCCATCCTGGAGCAGCACCTGGCGCCGGCTATCGAGCAGCTGAACCAGCTGATGGCGGAGGGTGAGTCGCCACCGACCGTTGGCCTTTTGTGGCGCCTTAGCACAATCTCACTCGGGATTTGGCTGGCAATTAACCATGCTGTTGACATCCTTATCGTCGTGAATACCCCATGCGTCTTGCTGTGTACTGACTACAATATGCATACAGTACGCGGAAATGTGTGGTAGTGTATGCACCCATTCGATGATACGACTCGTACACAACTCATGTTTGACGTCACGGTATACCTACTCAGAATGAAGCGTGCTTGTGTTTACTTTGCGTACGCGCCTCGGTGGGATGAGCTTCGTTGTAGCCGGAGCTGTTTTGAGCTGCCTGTGCTGCAGCGGCCACTGACTGGCGTGCCGCCTGCCTCAGGGGCCGGCTCGGAGCGGGCGCTGTTGGACGCGCACCACCTAGCCGGCCAGTACGCCGACGCCCAGTTCCAGCGTATAGACGAGCGCGTCTCGGCGGCCGCCTTCGCCGAGAAGGAGGCCGTGGTGGTGCGCATGTGCGAGGATGCCGAGAAGTTCAAACGGCGCGCGGAGGACAAGACGTTGGACGTGAGCACGCGCCGTGACATGACGCGCCAGATGACGCAGCTGTCGCGCACCGCCGAGCTCGACGAAGCCGAGCTGCGCCAGTGTCGCGAGGACCGCGCCGCCTTCCAACGCCAGGCCGTGGCCGGCTACCTGCGCTGTCTGGAGCTGGGCCGGCACCGCGACCTGCTCATGTACCGCGTGGTCGCCCTCTGGCTGGCCGACGCCTCCGGCCAGGTGTGCGCGTTGCTGGCGGAGACCGCGCAGGGCCTGCCGTCGTACAAGTTCATGCCGCTGCTGTACCAGTTGGCGGCGCGGCTGGGCCGGCCGGGCTGGCTGGACGAATCGGCGCGCCTGCTGGAGCAGCTGCTGGAGCGCTGCGCTGTCGAGCACCCGCACCACACGCTGCCCGTGCTGCTGGCGCTGCAGCACGCGCGCGAGGATGTCGGCAGCGCGCCGGCCTCCGACGCCGCTTCCGAGCAGCGCACGGCGGCCGCCAAGCGCCTGCTGGCGCGGCTGCGCGGCGACGCGCGCCTGAAGGAGCCGGTCCGACAGCTGGAGGCGGCCAGCCTGGCGCTGATCCGGCTGGCGTACCACACGCACAGCGGCAGCAGCCAGCAGGGCCGGCTGCCGGCCACCTGCGGGCTGGCGGGGCTCGGCGAGCTGCCGGCCGTGGCCGTGCAGACGGTGCCGCTGGCCGTGCGGCCGGACGCCGACTACGCCGCCGCGCCCACCGTCGTCCGCTGGGACAAGAAGTACGACATGGTGGGCGGCGTGAACGCGCCCAAGAAGCTGCGCTGCCTGGGCAGCGACGGCCTGTCGCGGCCGCAGCTGCTCAAGGGCCGCGACGACCCGCGCCAGGATGCCGTCATGCAGCAGGTGTTCTCCGTGCTCAACGAGTTGCTGGCGGAGCGGGCCGCGCCCGGCCAGCGGCCGCTCGCCATCCGCACCTACAAGGTGGTGCCGCTGTCGCAGCGCTCGGGCCTGATCGAGTGGTGCGTCGACACGCAGCCGCTGGCCGAGTACCTGACCGACGGCGGCCGCGGCGGCGCGCACGCGCGCTACCGGCCGGACGACATGAGCCCGGCGGACGCGCGCCGTGCCATGCGCGCCGTGGCGAACAAGCCGGCCGCGCTCAAGCGGAGGGCGTTCGCCGACGTGTGCGCGCGCCTGCAGCCCGTGTTCCGGCACTTCTTCTTCGAGCGCTTCCCGGAGCCCAGCGAGTGGTACGAGCGGCGCGCGGCCTACACCAGCAGCGTGGCCGCCTCGTCCATCTCGGGCTATGTGCTCGGCCTGGGCGACCGGCACGTGAGCAACATCCTGATCCACCAGACCACCGCCGAGGTGGTGCACATCGACCTGGGCGTGGCATTCGAGACGGGCCGGCTGCTGCCCACGCCCGAGACGGTGCCGTTCCGGCTCACGCGCGACCTGGTCGACGGCATGGGCGTGGCCGGCGTGGAGGGCCGCTTCCGGCGCGCGTGCGAGCGCACGCTGGCGGTGCTGCGCGACAACTGGCAGGTGGTGCTGACCATCGTGCGCGTGCTGCTCGACGACCCGCTGTACGCGTGGACGCTGACCGCCGACAAGATCCACCGGCTGCAGGAGCTGAGCGTGGACCGGCTCTCGGTGGCCGTCGCTGACAACGCGCAGGCCGAGCGGGCGCTGGCCCGGCTGGCCGAGAAACTACGCGGCCAGGAGCTAGGCCAGGTCATGACCTGCGCCGCCCAAGTGAGCCACCTGATCCAGCAGGCGCGCGACCCGGACAACCTCAGCCGGCTCTTCCAGGGCTGGCAGGCCTACCTGTGAGACTGGCCACCGGGCAGTCCCGGCCGGCTCTTCCAGGGCTGGCAGGACTGCCTGTGCGACCGACCACCGGCCAGTCTCAGCCTGCTCCTGCACGGCTGGGAGGCCTACTTGTGAGGTCGGATAGGCGGCCCCACCTTTCCGGTCATGTCGGCGCCGGACGTCCTTTGAAGCTCGGCCAGCGGGAAGACGGCAGTGACGGAGCGGCATCGTCCGTCTCCAGAGAACCTGACCAGATCAGCGAAGTGGCGACGGAGGCCATCCTTTCAGAGTCTTTCCTGCCGCAGACGCCGTCTGCAGGTGTTCTGCGATGTACCAAGTGGTGCCAAGTCGGCTTGCGACGGTGGAAGCCTCGGTTCCGCTTGTGCGCAAACTCGTCACCGGTTGCCAACCGTTGCCTGTGATAATTGGAATCGAGTGAGCTTACGTGCCTTTGGCTTAGGATGACGTTCCTCTCACGAACGCGTGGCCGCTGATGTCGCTGACGTCAGCCGCCGGCAAGCTTTCGCGCATTATGTGGGAATGCACGTATATCGCTTGGGCGCTTGTTTGCAATACGCAGATATGATCGGACGTTTTTATTGTATGCCTTGTGCGTTCTGCTGTGACTGGCTGTGGACATGGGAGGGGAAGATGTGCCATTCAGAACCGAAGAGACCTTTCTACCAGAGTCGCGTTTTGTTGGCTCATTACCTGCGAAACGTTTCTGGGATCTGAAAACCAATTTCAAGCATTCACTGGACCTCGTACGCAGGTGACGAACCTCGGTTTCGGTCGGGGAGGAGGTAACCCGGCTGTTCGTGTTTTATTCCGCCTAGGTGTCTTCAGTTCCACTGCACAGAGAGTATATGTGGTGCGAATCTGCATTGGGCTCCACGGTTCAGTCTGTACCAAATGCTTCGGACTATTCCCAGTGCTCCGATGTCGGTGGAAGGTCGTTGACCCAAACGATTACAGCAGTTCACGCGCCCTCACGAAACAAATATGGCTGCACCACTTTGAACATCATATTTGTCCTGCTGGCTGTGGAAGTCCTCTGTGTCCGGGAGCTGTAAGTTGTTCGTTCGATCGCCCGGCGTTTCTGTACCCAGTCCAGCTCTCAGGAAAGACACTCCTGACCGGGTAGCTAGTCCGGCTCTCAGAACAGCCATTTGACAGGCAGCTATCAGATGGCGCGTCGGTCACTGCGGTGTCAGGACCAAGATTACTACACACAGGTCAGGACCAGCCAACCCTGTCGGGCCTCATCTGCAGACCTGGCGATGTTGGGATCTTAGGATCTGTCTTAGCAGGGATGACGATCTCGATTCCCCGAAACATACGTATTCCTTTGAAACGTTTTTTCAGGGAGTGTGTTGTTTGTTACTCCGTAATTCTGCACTGACCGTTTGCCCTTGAGAACAATGAGAACATGTGATACATAATTCGCCTTTGTGTCGTTAATACGCACCGCGGATATAAAGCTAGATGGTGCTAAGCATATGAGCCCAGCTTTTATTGTGCAGATGTCTCTCATGAGGCGTACTAACCAGACATATCGACAGACGTACACATCGGTTGGATTACAGACTTGTGCGACTGGTATCTGACGAGAATATTCAGTTTTTATGAATTTTACCTCGACTTCCAAAAGTATGCAGTGTGAGATTTCTTTACTCTAGGTGCATTTTTGACGCTTGAATGCCATCAGCTGGGCAGAATTTAGGCTCAGAAATGCATCAGAACGATGTCCATAGAAAACTGAAGCATATCTTTTGTTGATATCTGTTTAAATTAGCTGCCCTCTACAATCTTTTTCTGATCGTGTTAATTTTAGATTCTGCGAGCAAGTTGTCCCAGCAGCTGATCGCTTGTGCCTAGCATTTGGCGTGCATTTTCCCCTAACGTGCGCATAATAACCAGGTGCGTGAATCGGGTAATATCGGACCCCTGTCTAAAATCTGCTGTAATTAATTTTCAGATAGGCGCAAATCAACCAAAGGACATTGAAATGAGAGACCATTTTTGAATCTAAAATGTTACCGCTTTAATTGCTGCTGTGAACATTGGTTTAGCTGCGACCATTTTTAAAAAATATATTTTGAATCTGGTTCATTCCGGATACCGCTCGGTAACTTCACACCGCCGTCCAGAAGTATCCGATGCATGTCTGAAGCACGCGGTGTTAGCTGAGGCTAGGTGAAGTTTCCTTGGTCAATCACGAGCTAGGTATGTACCCCCAGGTTAGCCTTCCACCGCCTTTGTTACTGCCGTTGACTTGCCGCGTCACCGCTGCTGTTGCTGCCGTTGGGCACCAAAAAGTGCCGATTCGTTGTAATACCTTGGCTAGCTGGCCAGTTCTTATGTGCTACCGCGCATTTCTAATAGAAAATGGTTTTAATAAAAAAGTTATTTCCTTCCATATCTGGAAGCGGAGGTTTTGGGTATTCTGGTATCATCGGACATCGGTGTTCAATATTATGTGGATCAAAATCGCTCCCTCGACGCCGGCGGCGCACCAGGCGACCGGCTGGACGAGAGAGCCCAAAAATCGTCGGTTCATGGAATTTTCCTAGCCGCGAGCGGCCAGGCCGATGCCCACACAGCCCCGATCGCGCAGCCCCGGATGCGGCCGAGAACGCCATGGATTTTCGGAACCGTCGATCGCCGCAAATGAGGGCGTCCGCCGCAAATAAGAGCGTCAGCACATTCAGCCTGGCTGTTGACATGAGCCGACCGCCGTGCATAGCGGCTCATTACAACAATACACAGTAGGTGCCCGGGACGAGCGCGCGAATCCGGAACCGCGAGAGCAGTATAAAAACTCCCGGCTGGCGGTAGGGGGGGGGATTCATTCGAGGCCATTCGAGGCCTTCGACACACCTGCGGGACGAGCGGAGCACACGTCTGAAACATGTAAGAGCACCGCCGAACTCCATTCTGGCCTGGCCAGAATGAAAAAACTCGGACTCGGTAGGAACTTAATCTGTGTACTTAACCCTGTAACATGTAATTAGTTGGAACGAGGTGCATCTGAGGTCTCATGTTAAGCTCTGTACGCAACTCTGTCGTATGTAAGTAGTGGAGCGGTGTTCCGTATCGGTTAAATCTGGCATCAGTGCTTGTGCCTTAAAATTACCATTGTTACCATTACGCTACCTTGTATTTCATTAATTACAACGGCTACGGTGCCCAAAAATATACTAATGTTGCAGCACTTCTTACTCTGACTAGTGACTGGGGCTGGAAACCCCCAAGTTGTTAAGCAGACGGTCGAGGCCGAGATAAAGCGCAGAGGAAAACAAAAATTCCAATAATTACCAGAAAGTCGGTGCCTTTAACCCGGGCAGTGAAAGGGGATTTCCCGCTAATGCGCACTGGAATGGGGCACAAAAGTGCCCCCCTTCGATCTCAAAAACAGAAAGAGATAGAGACATGAAATTTTATGGACAGGGGGGCTATAATGATTTACATTATGTGCAATCTTCATCACCCCAGTTCAATATCTTCAAGGGCAAATGGGGTGGAAAAGGTCAACTTTTGACACTTTCGGCCCGTACAGGCCATTTCGTACGACTTTTCGAACGAAACGGGAAAAGGGTGTATGTTTGGCGTTAAAACATGGATTACGACATTTCCATTCATTTGACGTCCTCACGGAGATTTCAGGTCATGTCAGGTCATTGACCTATGGTGTCATTTTTTCACCTTTTGCAGATCAGATTTCGAGCAACACGGGATAGCTTGAGTGTAAATAACGGCGCTATACGTATTTTTGGCGTATTCTCAGTGAAGGTAGCCAACATCGGTATATTTCGTCAATTGCAGCGTTTGCATTTATGTATGCATATATACGAATACAAGTATAAACATGTATCAATGTGGCGAACATGTTTTTAATAGGGTTTCTGAATGCATATTTCGTGCAATCGGCATACTGCAAAGTGAATTTGGACCAGGTCACAAAATAGTTACTCTTGGCCTTTGATGACCTTGATCTGAAATGATCCTGGTATATATAAGCATATCCATGAGTGCACACGTGTTTTTGTTAGGGTCTATGAATGCATATTTCATAGAAATCGACGTGTGTCAAAACAAATCTAGCGTTGGTCACAAGATATTTGACCTTAAACTTAAATGACCTTGACCTCCACTGACCCTGATATATGTAATCGTATCAATGTGCGCACCCCTGTTTTTATTAGGGTCTTTGAATCCATATTTCACACAAACCAACATGTTGCAAAGCAAATCCGGATCAGGTCACAAGTTGTTTGAGCTTGACCTTTGATGACCTTGATCCTTACTGACCCTGGCTGTAGTCTTAGTAAATCGACCACTTATGCCCAAATGCCCCCGCATGATTGTGTTCCAACAGTAATCTTAGGTAGAACGCTGGTTCTTTCACAAATCCCATTTGTCAGCGACAATGGTCGTTTTCGTCATGTTTGCCTGACTTGAGATGCTTGAAACTTCAAAAATTTCTGGTTGATTTCCGATTTTTCTGCGTCGATCGACGAGTTATTCAATTGCCATATGAAGTTAAAACTAATTCTAAACATTAAAACTAATTCAAACTACGAACCAGCCTGCGCTTTCCCCGACTCATTGGGAGACAACAGCACAACCAACTTTTGTTTGGCACAGACAGTTTGCGTGGGAAAATACAGCTTGTGACATAAGCTCGTGATAAAACTGATTTATGCTCACCCATTGTGATCTGTGGCAAACCAGACGTCTAAGTGCGACAAATTTGTGGGCAAAACCAACTAGAATGGTCGAGATCGATGAACTTGCTAGTTTTTAGAGCCAGATGCATGCCTTTCTGCTCTATGATAACGAATACGATTTTTGCAGCTACGATATGAGCTTTCATGAAAATATATTTCCCGTCAATAACCACGTAAAGCATAGCTGTACATCGCACATAACCCTGTGAAGTATAGCAGTAAATCGCTCAAAGATGACACAGTACGATGATAAGGAGACCATACACATTGAGCACCATGTTGACTCACTAATCAACCATACTCATTCACCAAACTTATTCACATATTCGCCATACTTATTCACATAATTCGGTGCATTGTACGTCCCATGGTGTCTTGTAAAACAGCACATATGAAAGCAAAAATGTACTACCATCATTGCCATTCCCGTACCACCATAATCACCAATTCTTGTAAGGGCATGAGACGAAACTTCCTTCCGGCGGCAGTCAGGGACGGCTGCTGCCTGCTTCTCCACGCGCCGGCCGGTTGACGGGCCCGCTCAACCACTGTAGCCGGAGTCACAGACCAGTTGCGGGCAGCACTGAGGGTGGTCGGCGCCGACAAGACCGTCCACCATCCGGCAGTTAGGGTCACCCCGCTGTAGTGGACACGGTACGTCACCCACTCCTCCGTTGCTGCACCTGGCTCGAATGCAAGGCGGCTCGGTCCATTCGGCGCCGTCCGAGAAGCACTTACCGAGTTCCTCGGAGTTGCGGCTCTGTCCAGAGGCGGCCGCCAGCGAAGCTAGGACGGCTAGACAGCTGATGACGGGCGACATGACGGCGTGTGCCGCTCGGCTGGCCCTGCCGCTCTTTTACGTGCTGCGATCGGCCGCGACAGTGAGCTCCTCTGGCGGCACGGTCACATGTCACCGTTAGCAAAAACAAAGAAATGAGAAAGGAGTGTGCATGGGGTTGTCAGGGGAGAAAAAAGGAGTGCACCTCAGAGAGCAGCCCTGAGCCAGCGCGCACGGCAAAACTTGGAAGAACAAGAAATAGTCCTAAGAGAGTTGCTCTGAGCCAGCGAGCAGGGTAGCGAGTTTGGATGCAGATTGCCCATCGCTCACAGACCCGTTACTGAGGTCAGCTCAGGATCACGTGGCACAAGGTCAGCCGGCCAATGAGAGAGGGACAGACGCGGGGATAGAAAAGCACATGCAAGCAAAGAAGTCTCACCGCGACAGGCAGTAATCGCACCATTCTTGCTCACATTCCAAGCCAATGCCATACCACCCTGTTGACATGCGACACACCACTCACCTTCAACACAGCGCGCACGACAGCGAATCGGGAAGCCCATTTTGTTTGTCTGTTTTCTGGCTTCTTTTTCGACGCATCAGTCAGGATTGGCCATAAGCGTCGTGGCCGGAAGCCGACTAGTCTTGCGTCAAGTCGTGCGTCTCGTCAGACGTCAGGCGGTCATCTGTCGGGAGGCCAACTGTCCATCGCTCGTCGACCCGTTCCTGAGGTCAGCTAAGGGTCACGTGGCAAAGCGTCAGCCGGCCAATGAGAGAGAGGGACGAACGTTGGGATGGGAAAACATTTGCGACAGCCGGGATGGGAGCCCGTCCCTCTCGCATATTAACCGAATGCGATACCACACTATCACACACCACCAATGTGGCAGAAATAGAGCATAACAATGAACAAAATATGCTGGTGATGCGATCTATATTATATCATGTCATGTCATGTCAATACGATCTATATTTTATCATGTCATAAGGTGTCATGTGTGCGACCCACCGATTCTCAATTTCTCCATTCCCTCTTACATAGGGAATGGAGAAAAGTCGGCCTGTTTGTTATGTCTCCATTCTCTATGTGAGGGGTTTAGTGAGACCATCGCTTGGCTCCTGAAGTCTCATGACGGTAAGGGGTGTATTCATAATGACCCGGACCACGTGGAATCTATGCCGTCGACGTTATCCATGACGACATACCCCAAAATTAAATAGGAACGCAATGCATAGCTTCACACCCGGAACATGTCCTCAGCCGTAGGCACCAGGATTTCTTATCGTCGATTTTGCGGGATTTATGCGATCAGTTCGCTCTATGGTCATGGCCTACTCATTCCAAGGGAAACAAGTTGCCTTACCTCGCACAAGAGTCTGTGCCGTAAATCCCGAACTTGATTGCATTTTGGATTACACATCAGGCTCGCCGAACAAAGACGATCATTTCTTCGAAGACTGCTTTGCAAGCTTGACGTCAGCGTTGACCTCTGCGTGATTCTGGGACTAGTTTTCATCGTATTTTACCTTGGCATTAGGATGCTGAGGAAATGACACATCCTGGAGCGACCGCCCGACACCCGGCTTTCGCTGCGCAGACCTGCCCGGTCGGTCCTCTTTTTCAAATCCAGCAACACCACATCAGTCACCCGATGACGTAAATTAGGTATATATGTATATATATATATATATATATATATATATATATACACTGATCAAACACTACAGTAGAGCGGACAAATATTTATTTCGCAGACTCTCGCTCTTTGTGATAATGCGTTTTCCTTGCTCAGAGTGTTCATGAATGAGAGTCATCAACAAAATAACATCAGTTACAAAAAAGTGCTTCAAATGCATGGAGCGCCGAAATAAGGGTAACGCTTTCAGCATCAGATATCTCTCGTCAGGAAGTTTAAAAACATTGCCGTATATTTTTTCTGATCATTTCCATTAGATCATGTGAACACTAGTTACTCGGTATAGTCGCCGTCAACTTCCACGACCTTTCCCACCCGGAGTCTGAAGGATTCGCAGACACTTGGACGCACTTCACGTCCATGTTCGTCCAGCTGTTGGAGATGGCGGCCTTCAGTGACTCCAGATTCGGGCGGGAGGCAGAGCAGGCCTCGGCCTCTAAATGCGCTCACACTGAATAGTCGTGGGGGTTGAGTTCGGGTGACGAGGGAGCTGGCCCTGGCTCTCGTCCCTTCTATATCTATGCCCGTTTCGCTGTATTGTTTAATCATTAGAAATAACAAATATATAATGATAATAATAATAATGTAATGTATAATATATATAATATATATTTTCAATATATACGATGTAATATATTCATTATATTATATAATATATCATACGATAATATACGATAATATCATGATTAATAAAATAATTTAATAAGTGCGTCGAAAATAATTTCCTTCCCATCTTATATATGTATGAATTTAACTTCATATATATATATATATATATATATATATATATATATTTGGCGGTCATCTTCAAGAGCCTTCCCGGTCACATTACTGTCCATCGCTGTGGAACGTGTTCTTTCCGTGGTTTTGTTCTACGCTGGGGAGGTCGTCGTTGGTTGTGTGAGCACTTACTGTGACAAGTCGTTCTAAAATAGGCCGGGTTGGATTTGAAATTTTAATTTATTTGGCTAGGATTACTGAAATACGCTAACTGTTACCACAATCTAAAATGTCTGCTGGCATCTACATGCATGATTTAGGCCCATCTGCAATTTTCGTTAATATCTCGATAACCACTAAATTTTTACGTTAATATTTAGATAACCACAAGGTGCTTCAAGTTCAGCGTTATATTTCCATAGATATTTCCCACATTCTGAGGAATAATGTGCACGGTCGTTTGCTTCTCATTCTAGGTTCCTATGGAGAAAATTGCAGTTGTTACGTAACTGGAAGTGCATCAGTTCCTTACGTACACCAAATGTTTCACATTTCTGTATAGCGCCCAAACAGCGAATATTGGTAAACAATGACGTACTACTTTTGAAGACGCGAGTATGAAGAGTTGATCAGAGCTTCAATGCATGCACTATTTTGACCCTGAGGACGTCACCATTTACTCATATGGATTACGTTTATATCAGTTACAATAGACTTAAAAATAGGGAGGGCTGGACCTGTGCTTTATTGTTTGTGTGCTTTCATGAATTTTATTTGTGCGTATGCTGAGTGTCGTTTTTAACATGTCCTTGCTTTTCATTTTGACGCGACATTCGGAAGAGCCATTTTAACAATGGAGTGTGTTTACTGTCAATACAGACATACACCAAAGGTAGTGTAATGTGTGTGTCACGAAATTGGGCCACTTCTGCCTTTTCGCTGGACGCGATGGACCACACTGTAGAACAGGGTAACAGCTATGTCATGGTGCATACTCTATGTCTTCAGGGGTAATAAAGCGAAATACGGAGTGCTCGGGAGTGTCAGAAACGAGGTGGAACGCGCTGTGGGGAAATGATTCACTGGTGGTCGGGACCAGGACGGCGGCCGGAAACGACGCCAGGTGGCCGCGCTACTGGCCAACCACTCGCCGACCATCAAAGATGGTCCGATGAACAGCTGCCGGCGCACCCAGTGAGTGGAACTACCGACTAGATGCAACCTGACGACCAATTAGACGAAGGCCTGATGGCGTCGCAGGCACTGGAGATGCTGCAATGGCGTGCTGTTAATGAGCAGGTGTTGCGATAGCTGCGTAAGACGTTAGACAGCGCGATGTGCGCGCGTGCAATGTGACTTCCGTCCAACGCAGCAACAGAAACGGCTTGCGGGGGCGGATGGATGGAACAGGGTGTCCACGACTTGACAGGTGCAGGAGTGGTTTGAGAGTCGTGCCGACAAGGCTGCCATTCAAAGAACGTAGAGGTGGTCGCGCAGACTGCGGGAGAAGTTGACTTGCACTGCCTGAGTGATGTGGTGTATTCCGAGACTTGAGATTTGGCGTACATGGCGGCTGGGCAAGCGATGTGTGCCGTGTCTTGTGCTGGCAGATGGCGGTGCAGAAGTGCCATTGGGGTGTTGTTAAGTGTTTTTAGCCTGGAAAGTCGTGTGTCTCGAGTGGACTGGGTCAAGTAGAGTAAAAATCTTTAGTTTTTGGCGGCGACTCCAGCGCTGCCAAAACCCATAACTGAGCAGTCCGGTGTGTTTTCCACATTTTGCAACGTTCAGTATCAGAAAATTTTAAGTTGATTTTAGCTCCATGCCTTTCGCAGGACGTGTTCTTCCTCCATAAGACAGCAAGGCAGTTCAGACAGGAGGGGGAAAGATGTTTGCCGTGACATTTGGTTCGCGCAGCGTAGCTATAGTGCTGCCATCTTGTTGGCGTATGTGGAACCTTTGCGATGGGGTTTTGTGGCTAGCCAGTCAGTCGCGGTACGTCTCGTTGCTGATACTGCTCGGAAATAAAGGTGGAGCTGTGAGGCCAGTATCTAACAAATGCGACTGATAACGCAGAGCATCAGTAGACAAAGCCGGTCCACGTGATTTTTCGAGATGTGTGGCTGCTTTGTTCGGTGTCCGTCATAACGAAATATGTATCGCATGCACGGCAGATTCAACCAGTGGCGTCCCTGATTGTCCACTCGCGTCACAGGTCAGGTCCAGATAAATTGATGGGCCCAGAAGCAGCTCATGCTCATCCGTTTGAGCCCACATGTAGCCCAGATGAAGCCTACATGCAGCCCAGATGAAGCCCACATGTAGCCCAGATGAAGTCCACATACACCCTAGATGAATCCCACACTGACCCCACATGCAGCCCACATGAAGCCCACACAAATCCCAGGTGAGTTCACATGGGTCCCACATACAGCCCAGATGAAGCCCACACACATCCCATTTGGGACCCATTTGGTTTCAAGGGACATACTCAGATGGGGCCCATATGAGTAGCCCAAATGGGTCCCGCATGGGTGCCCATATAGCAACCAAATGGGCCCCATTTGGGATTGCTGGTCGGTTATATACTTTTCTCACCATTTGTAACTTTCTTCACCATACCTGCAAGTCCTCTTTTTACCATTTTCCGGTCGGGTTCATTATATCAAATGGAAAAATGAAATATGTATTTCAACGTTTGAGTCTTTTCAAAATAGGTTTCGTTTCACGACGTTCCAAACCGTTCGCACAATCGTCGTCCAGTTCCAAGTTTTATTCCTGACATTAACCCGCGCACGACCGTCGGTCCGTCCCGAACACCGGCGACTGGGGGGGGGGGGCAGTTGACTGCCCCCCCTCTAACTCACGAACGGTTGGTCGCACGATAAAAATAAGCATACCGTTGGAAAGCCTGTCACAAGTAGAGCTCGAAACTGGTCTCATTTTTAGTTTTAGATAATATGTAAGCCAATTTACGCCCTATATATGTTTTCTCATAGCCGACTGCATGACACCGAGAAATGGCCTGAATCTCAAGAGCTGTGACTAATAACGCATAGGTAAAGGCACCAGCGCACAAGTAAATGTCCGCGGATGCCGATACACGTCTAATTTCCTCAGATTTGTTCAATATATACGCCGAAACGTTGAGTTAAAGACACCGTAATTCTCCCGTCAGCGGTCACTGTGCGCCGCTGCCGTATGCGGTACCAAATTGACGGGAACTAATTTTAGCGTTCCTTTACTTTCGCGAAAAAAGACGATTTATGTTAATTTTATTGATCTTTGTGGTTCTTGTGATGGTTTCTCATGCTTAAATGTTGGAAAAATTGATTAGTTGCCAATCTACAAAGTTGGCGGAACTTTATTCGCGAGAGCCTATTTATTTCCAAAATATGCTACTTTTTCAAACTTTTTGAGGTTCCTGGTATTAATTACGTCTGTGCAAGCTAGTTCTGCCATTTTCTACCCATTCTGAGTAATTCATCGTCGATTTTGACGGTGGTACATTTTGGCCCACTACAGTTATTCGTGACCTGACCTGAGGTCAATGGCTGGAAGTCACTGATACTTTGCCCAATGACGGTAACTAGATGTCTGCTTCACTCCACACTAAAAATGTTATGGAATATTCCATCAATTTCCGAAAAAAACGGCGATATGTCTTAAAAATGGGCTTGACCTTAGGTCAATGACCTGGAAAATTCCGAAAAATCCGAGATAGCAGATTTGTTGCATCCATCACGATTACTAATCCCTGAAAGTATTATTGAGATATCTTGTTTTGCAAAAAAGTTAGAGGGCGCTAAACTTTTTTTGACATAGGTCTGTTTGACCTGGCTTAGGTCAGGCACCTGACCTGACCTGAGGTCAAAATTTTGACACAAGACGTAAAATTGATGGAGCAAAAGGTACACAAAGTTTCGTGACTCTGTGTTCGTTGGTTCTCTCGCAATCCCAGAAAAACCTCAGGGGGGGCAGTGAACTGCCCCCCCCCCAGTCGGGGACGGGTTAATCAAAATTCACTAGACGCAAAAATACAAACATGCAATATGCTGAGACGTTCCGTTACCTTACGTTTCGCAGCCCTTTATAGTCTGTTCCCTATGCCATGCCCTATTCCAAAAACCTATCAGTGATATCAATGCGCGATTGGAAATAAATACGCGATCGCTACCAGGTTGTACTAGTAGTTTACCAAAAACTTCGGAGAGGAAGACGTGATAGTTGTTCTGTCTGAATGCTGATGGAAGGTGCTGTGCTGATGGGCAGTTTTTTAGGTGACGTGAGCCTGCGATGGTCACCACCTTGTGCAATGATCGGTTGCTGGACGTGAGCATACTCCTTATGACGCCCGTGTCATGGTTGTCCTTCAAAAGCTGTTTCGTGGCATCCTTCTGGTACGTTCATAATGAATCTTTTTTTTGAGGGAAGTCGAATTGATCGGGGTTTAATTGCGAAGTTCTATGTTCCTTCATAACTTTTTATTTCGTGCTTCATGATGTTAGTCTGCTTCTGTAAAATAATGTTTTTGCCCTCCCCTCTATTGATGGTTCCTTCCTTGATGCATATTCTGCTAACATTTTCCTATTCATTGCATCCTACTCCTACGGCTTCTTTGCCCATTGCGAGCCAAAATTTGTCCTTCCTCACTCAGTCCCCGATGCAATAAGAGCCACGTGGAACAGTTTCTCAGGCTCACCTTACATAAGCTCTAATTACGTCTCAAGAATATTCATGTATGCCTGCACGAATAAAACACCGAAGGTCGTGCCCTTTGTCAATTTAGGAAAGAAGATCTGCTGCCAAAATGTTTACAATATATATATATATATATATATATATATATATATGCATATATATACACGCTAAGAGAAATTGAGATGTAAACCAACAGAAACCAGCAATATAATGCAGACGTCTCGACAATAACGTGCTTTCATCTGCTCACCCAGAAAAATATGGAGCAGACAGATGAAACTGCCATATACAAAATTATTGTAATTGCGAAATCTTAGTATATTTTGTATATTACATATAACATATTAGTGTATTATATTATATTATAGTATATTATAAACTCCTTAGTATATTATAAATCCGTCATATTTTGTATATGGCTTATGGTTTCATCTGTTTGCTCTGTATCTCTTCTGCGTGCACTGATGAAGGCGCGTTGTCGGAACGTCTGTGTTGTATTGACTGCTCATTTCCATTAGTTTACATCGTATACAAATATCGTTAAACGCGATAGCGCTTTCGGACTGTATATTTCGCGTTTTCTTACGTGTTTTCGCTATTCATTTGGGACACTAAGAAGCGGATTGCCAAAAGAATTAACCGTCAAGGCAAAAAAAAATACATTCGAGGTAATCGCAGGTGCCAGCCCTGCCTCCCTTCCCACAATGGAAAGTCAGAGGGAAGATCGTTAGATGAGAGAGGCGCACCGATCTGCTCCTCCCCGAACTGGCCAGGTCCTGGCTAAAGACGTAAAGCTGGCAGAAGGTGCATGATTTGCCTTTGTCGCTGAACGTCCTGCCTCCGTAAAACCAACCGGATCCTTTTAGAATATTCGTGCATTATCTCACTGCAGGTGCATCCGACTAGCTCATGATCTGGAAACTTTTGAAATGTGTATCAAACAAAAAACGAAAAAAGTGAAATGACCGTGCAGGTGTCAGTCAACGTTCATGATGAGCGGCTTGGCCGAGTTGAACCAAATCCATGGTCCGCTGCAAATTACTTTTTTTCCCTAACAAAAACTGCTAGTAATGCAATTTCTTGATAATGCATTTGCCGCTGAACTAAGGGTTATATCCGTGGGGCAATGTCAACATGGCGATATGCCAGGACAGACAGTCAAAACGACCATGGCCGCCATTGCGGAGCTGACCCACACGAACTTGTTGTCTTGCTTGCTTGCTACGAGTTCCTATGGTCCACCGATCTTCCTGTGACTTTACAGGTCAGGAGGCAGTACACGAGCAAGAAAAGGATCACGGCTGTAATGCCCAAGTTTTAGGAATGCGATGCGTCCTATGGCTTTGGGCCTTAAATCTGGGTGCGGACTCCATTTGACCGCAGAACGTAAATCATCGGATGCGTACGCAGCTGAGCATTGGACCCAACCAGCGGCATAGCCCATCCGGCTCACCTCCGGGCCTCGAACGGGCGTTCCTCAACGCCTCGTAGCGGCCGCTGGGCGGCCTGGGTTCCACGTGCAGACACCCACCAATCCTGCAGCTTCGGCCCTCTCCCAGGCATACGACAGCAGCGCCGCCTTGCGACCGTCGGGTGGCGCGTACACCACCCAGACAGTGTCCAGGTGTCTGGAATGTCTGGTAGACACCCCGTCGTGGCACGCCTTCAGCACACGGTAGCAGCGGCCCGCGCCGCGCCGCTGACAGATGCAGAGTTGCCTCCGCCCTGTCGTCGTTGGATCCTACGCTGGATCCATGTTCCTAAAAACCTCGTCTTCCCGGAAGACAAAAGTGCCTCTCAGACCACTCTCATTGATCCCACGGCTCGAATCACTGTCATTCATCTCACAATCCCGAACTGATCAGTGCTGTTCGGAGGAGGTCCAACCAACAGCACGCCACATCAAAGCGGAGTTACACCTTCACCCCATCGCCCTATAAGTACCCCGTCCCGTATCTCCAAGACCCGTCTTACTGGCATCAGTTAGGTGCCAATGAATCCGCTAGCTTTAACCTCACAGCTATGAGACCTTTTTGATACTAAAACATTTTGGTCCCATATTGGTTAATCCAGGGGCGGTGCCACGGATTTTGAGTTGAATGGACAGGATTTTCCAGGGGCTTCTTAGACAAAATGGGACCTACTCGCAGGACCTACACGCAGGCCTCCTGATTCACACAGGGGGATTCCCGATCCAGAAAACGGGCCCCTTGTCCCAAAAAGGCATCCTGTTGCAGAGTAGCGGTCTCCTGATACACAGAGGGGCCCTCCTGATCCAGAACAGGCGGCTTCCTGATACAAAAAAGGAACATACTGTTCCAGAACAGGGGCTTCCTGATATGTAGAGGGCGCCTCCTAATTCAGAATAGGAGCTTCCTGATTTATAAAGGGGACTCCCGAGCCGGCAAACAGACCTTTTACACCGTAACAAAACCCCTGTCACCATGCAACGTAACCGGAGGCCAGCGAAAATGACCTTGTTGTCTTCCAAAGTCAGATATGACGTTTTCATCTTGGATCAGGTCAACAACATTTCTCGCGATAAGTAGGAGTAACTTAGGTTTCGTATGTGAGTAAGCACAAATTTGCTCCGTGAGTATTTAGGTAGATATCTAGGCAAAAATGTGAAATAGTTGGGCGACATGAGATCAGGTCAAAGTCAAAACTAAAAAAATGGGCTCTGGAATTAAAAAAATATTTATCCAAATACAAAAAATCTGTTAATCATGTGACTCACCACAATGCCTCCTAAACGTTTGCGAAGTCTAAAGTCAATATCGGATCATGTCAGGTCAGGAGAGAAAATAATATGATCTCCAGTACACAGTTTGTTTCATATCATAGTGGAATTGTGCGTAATTCGGTGACATGAAAGGAACGACTCGAACCCATATCATCATAAAACATAATCGAAGGTCGCCGAAAATGGTCCTGATATGTCCCAAAATCGAATGTCCAATTTTTGCTTCGGAGCAGGTCATAACTTTCACTCAGCTTGTGATAAGCAGAAGGAGATTGGGTCTTGTACATGAGATACAGTCTGTACCTCGCGAATGTTAGCCTGTTTCCAGATGCTACAATCCTTTCTTGTTTTTTTTTTTAATGTTTTTGATGCACTGTCGGGGCTTTCTTGTTAGTTGCATGTAATAACACAGTTAGCTACACGCACACTATGTATACGGCACAGGTTTCATTTTTTTCGACATCCTTGCGGGACAGTCTTGACCACACGTTTGCTGTTAGGCTCCCCAGGTGGCAGTTATGCACACACAGGGGCTATACCGATTTCTCGGGCCCAGTGAACCAGAGGACTGCTCCGGTGACATGAAGCGAGGTCGTGCCCTCGGGAAATGCCATGGGACCGAAGGATCTATTTTAAGGCGGATCACGCCCGTGTACCCATTGCCGCGGGCGCTGGACGGTACAGCGTTCACCCCGCGACAAGGCGAACACTTCGCAGTTGCTACCATCTCCGGGATAACCTATTCAAAAGTCGGTCGAGGAAAAAGTCTGCTACGTGTCAGGCTTGATCCATAACCCTCTCACTTACCGATTACGCTCATTTACCGTCTGCGCCACCGGGTGATTGCTATCCTCTCCTGTACTAGGTGGCTGAGTAAGGTATGGGAAATGATCTCAAAGTCAAGTAAGGTCATTCAAGGCCAGGCACGTGGCCAGGATTTTCCTCAGGGGAGGACCAAATGTCAAATTTTGTCACAGGCCACAGGCATATGACGAAATTTACAAGAAAAGACAGCAATTTTAGGCAATTTATCTCACATTAAATGCACAGGAAAACATGTAATGTTTGTTTTTGCACCATATATATGACCACTATTACGTTTTCATGCGAAATCGCCATGTACCTAGTCTAGACCGCTTGGCTCAGGGAGGCCATGGCCCCCATGATCCTCCCCTTGGCTACGTCCCTGTTCAAGGCACAGCCGGACAACAGTTTCTGGTTTTATGTTGAAACATGCATCAAAACCATCCGGTGATGTTTCAGCTCAATGCCCCAACGAATAAGAAGACGGCCAACTTCATGGTCAATTTACGGCATTACCTTGACCTTAGCCTTAAAATTACGGTACAAGCTTTTGTTTCTCTTTCTGTCTTTTTTCGTTTGGTAGCACATTTAGTCGCCTTGTTGTGATCAGTCTGTCTCCAGCGGACCAAAACAAAGACCTCTATTCAAAGCGCGCGATACTCTGATTTTGACCTCTTTTGGGTCACCTGGAAGGTCAACATTACGAGAAAGACGTATACGTCCCAAGCGCTTTTGAAGGAGAAAGGTGGAGCTATATACTGATGAAAACGGTGTCTCTACGTGGTTTCGTTTACGAGTTAGTGGGGTGAGGGGACAAATTGACTCCTCCCACCCTGCATTAAACGGAGTTCAATAAGTCCCGCTACTTTACAGGTTAAAGGAACTTGAACCAGATATTAAAATAACCAAACCAGAAATAAAGCGTGCTGTTAACGGGCAAATGCTGC
Source organism: Capitulum mitella (assembly GCA_030062745.1). NCBI lineage: Eukaryota > Metazoa > Arthropoda > Thecostraca > Pollicipedomorpha > Pollicipedidae > Capitulum > Capitulum mitella. The sequence continues at coordinate 38,559,877 of CP099839.1, forward strand.
ACTGTCAAGTCACAAGTTTTGAACCGTCAGAGAAGAGGGAACTGTCAGGCCATAGCAAAACCTGTAAACTCGTAATACTACGTCCAGTGCTATGGGCCGTGCTGGTATCGATTGTTTTTGTGGAGGGCACGTCGATAGATACCCCGGTACTCTGTTCTTTAAAACACAAAACTTTAGTATGTTTTTGAAGATTCCATTCAACGGGCCCTGGAGGTAGATGACATTTCGGAAATCCATGAACAAAATAGTGTTTGTCCTTCTCCGAAGGTATAGACGCTATTAGACAGAAAATCAGCTCAGTCGAAAAAAGGTGGTTGACATCCTTGTCCTTTACCCGTGTGTGCTAGTCGTGGTGTGTGAAATAGTGACTTCCGTACGCAGGTTTGTCGGCACTGTTTATAATCCAGTGTCCTGGTTTTTAACACGCGCAGTGGAAGGGGGGTTTCGCGCTATCGCGCACTGGAAGAGGGAAGAACAAAAGTGCCCCCTCCGATCTCGCAAACGAAAAGGGCTAGAGACATGGAATTTTATAGATAGAGCGGAGTCATAACGATTTACATTGTGTGCAATTTGCATGACCCTAGACCAATATCTTCAAGGTCAAATGGGGTCGAAAATTAAACTTTGGACACTTTCTCCGCCCGTAAGGACCATTCCGCAAACTTCTCGAACGAAAGGGGAAAAGGGTGTTTGTTTGAGCGTTAAAACGTAGAATACGACAATATCCATTCATCTGAAGTCTTGACTAAGGATTTCAGGTCAAGGCCATGTCAGGTCATTGACCTATGGCGCCATTTCTTCATTTTTTAGAGATCAGATTTCGAGCAATACGGAATACTGGTGTAGCTTGGGTGTAAATAAGGGCACTACACGCATCTTTTGGTGTATTTTCAGTGAAGGGAGCCAACATCGGTACATTTAATCACTTCTAGCGTTTCTTTACATCCGCAAGGTCAAAAGAAGTACAGCGAGGTCATTGATCTTGGATGAAGTTTTTACCCAAAGTAAGTTTTACGTCAACTGTTTGCGCTAAAGCTGTCTTGATATAATGAACCGAATTGCACGGTTTGAGCGCTGTAAAACGTAAAAATTACATATATATATATATATATATATATATATATATATATATACACGTATATATATATATATATATGTGGGTATTTATGTATGTATGCATATGTATATATGTATTAACATACGAGTATCAAAACGCGAAACGTGGTTTTAGTAGGGTCTTTGAATGCATATTTCATACAAATCGACATGTCGCAAAGAAAATCTGGACCAGGTCACGAGACATTTTACCTTAACCATTGATGACCTTGACCGTTATTGACCCTGGCTTTGGTCTTGGTACATTCATCACTTATGCCTGAATGACGTCGCCTGATTGTGTTCAAACGATGGTCTTGGGTAGAATTGTAGTCCTTTCGCAAAGTTTCCATTTGTCAGCGTCAATCGTCATTTTCGCTGTTTGCTTGACTTCAAATGCTTGAAAGTTTACAAATTTCCGGCCGATTTTCGATTTTTTGCATTAATCGAGGAGTTATTCAATTGCCATGAATGTCACAAAGTAGCAGCAACCAGCCCCGATTCGTTCTCGAGATTTTCAAGAAAAACGGGTTGGGGGTCGCAAAAAGACCCCCTTCCAGTGCGCGTGCTAACACATGGAATCTAAATTTACCAACACCCGAGCAATTGGATAAGCGAGAGAAGCTTTCTGTACATACACGGTATCCCCAGCGCTGACATACAGACGTTTCTGAAGCAGCATTGGAATCGTCCGTCCAGGGAACGATCCCGGTCACAGCCAAGGCAGAGACGTAACAGAAAGAGCGGCGAGAGCGACGAAGCTCCGGCTGAGCCGGTGGCTGGTGAGACAGTGAACAACACCCCGTTACGCAACTCAAGCCTCCCCCACCACCAAGCCGCTGAGTTGATGACCAGCCGGAGACTGTCGACATTCTGCGTACGGATCTTGGGCGGAGGGAAATCGTCAAAAGATTTCCTCGCTTACATTATCGAACGAACATTATCAAACTAAGAACTAAGCACTTTTCCTCTTTTACACCCATGACCAAGCAATTGCCAAGAAATGGCGCGTGCATCGCCTGTTGTCGCTTTTTTAATCTAGTGAGGACTGTTTGCCTTGGTAGCCGCTCAAACGAGCCGCTTAACCCGGCATTGACTGGGGCATTTTGCCACCTTCCATTGACTGGGGGGGAGAGCGTTTAACGTCCCCTGTCTGTCTCGAAAACCAATGGTCCGATTTGGATGATTTAAAAGGTAATCGATAGCACCGGTCCGTACGATCTTGTAACATATACCTTTTTAACTTCAGAGCCACTGATGGCGTCACAGGTCCGGTCAATCACCCAAAACTGGTCCTTTTGTTCAGAATTGCCTGATTACAATGGAAAATAGATCGATACTGATGTTTCGATGGTAATTTATCTCAAGAGGCTTGGCGTGTTATGCTGAATGCTACCTGGCTCAAGGTCATCAAAAGTCAAGGTTACAGACAAGGTCAAATGTGCCGCCTGTACTAACGGGTCATGTCATATATGTTTCCGGCTTGATTTGGCACAAGATTTCTAAACAAAGGCACTTTCAAGGAGTTTTAAACACAAGTAAAGGGTTCAAAGGGCTCCCATTGCCGTGCACTTGCAATATTGTGACATTCTGTACTTTGAAATTCGGAAGCGAACACTCTAGTGGCCCCGATCTGGAGCCTCTGGATGACCCAGCAAGTCAGTTTGGTTCTTGTTGCGCACTTTCACGTTGCGTCACGGAGTGTTGCACAGAGTTACTGTTGCCGCCGCTTGCCGCCCGGGCGTCACGGCTCTGGCTCCGATGGCGCCCCTGCACGGCTTGGTCGCTTACGTGATCGAACCGACCTTCTGGCCGCGGGGCCGGCCGGCCACGCTTTGACGTGGTCGGGGGAAATGGGATGTCGTTGCGGTTTGTACCCGTGCGGGAGAACTGACTTGTCTTCGTGCGGCATAAAAATGTTCATCGGATATTTCGGATCACCTTTCGGTACGAAGTTTACTTTTCTGTTGCTTTCTTTAGTCTGGTATCTCTTTGTTCTGTTATCGTCGCATTCGTCATTTATCACCATCCTCGATTGCCTGTGTGCGCCATGTTAAATGATGATTCGCGTACATTTGAGCGAAAGTGTTTATCAAGATGCAGTTGTTAAGCAGAGCGATTACCGTGCTAATTAATGTTTGTCTGAGCCAGCTTCGTCCGCTGTCGTTGTTGGGCAGCCGCGCGGCGGCGCTGGTCTTGAGTGAGCTCTTGTTTGACGTCTGCCAGGCGGTATATTTAAGTTCCGTTCACCGCTGCTCACGTTGCTTTTGCCATTTGTTTGCACTGATTTTCTCATGTCACGTGTCGGTCCTTTTAGTCATTGTTGTCGTGTTGTACACGATAGCTTAGTTTCAAGAGACTGTTATTACGATCATTATTAATTCCTCAGAAACCGTTTCCAAAATACATGACTAGTACTGGAACGCGTATCGACGACCGAGGAAACCCGAGAACGCTACAGTTACTAAGACCGATATTACTACACCGGTCACCAGGAACGTCAAACAGAAACCACAAACGTACTCACTAAGCTGACATTGGTACAGAACTATCAAAAATCAGATCGTAAACAAATACTGCATTGTCACAAGAACCCGCCGCATGAGTTCTCCATGCAATATCCTTATAGCCTTTGAATTACACATCTTACCACTCCGGGCTGAAAAAAATTCTTTTGTATCAAACATCATCGAAATGCCTTCCTGCTTCCACTTCTTCCCATGTACATATCATCTAAAATTTAAAATTTCTTCATAAATATTTGACCTAAAATGACCTAGTATGGGATCACGGGTGACGTACATCGACCTCTCGTGTCTCTATGACTCACAAAGCAAGCTACCATCGCCGTGCCGAATAATTTTAACTGTCAATATGGAATGAGGTCAGACTGTGCGTCAAACCACAAAACATGGTTGTCTTTATGACGTTATATTGACATGACCCAGGATGACCTTGACCACCAAACTTTGTCGCTATATGCCAAATTGATGTCAACAAAGATACTGAAAGTTCCAACGCGCTGCGGTCAATCATTTCGGGGATATTTAGGAAATTCGCCAGGGGGAGTCAAACGCCCCCCCCCCACAGTCAATGGCGGGTTAAGATCTTTCTCGCTGTTTTCAGGTCACTTCGCGAATTGATTGCTGCGGTACGTGTTGCTATTGATGAACAGGTATTAGGCGCAATTTTTTCTGATAACGAATTTGATTCCAGTTAAGCAGTGGCAAAAGCGCCAGCCCGGGCACGTCACCAGAATATCTATATTTTTATCCATGAGTGTTCCTTACGTCAAACACCCAGGTGTGATTTCCTTTTACTAACATTGCTTCGTTCTACATAAACAAAGCACAAATATTGACCTCACTCAAAAGCGCAGCAAGACATGTCTCATTGAAACATAGTTTATGCGATGTAGAATTGATTAACGCAAATTTGGCTCCAAAATTTAGCAAACAAGCAGGCATGCATTCAAAAACCCCAATCCCACTGACTGTACAAGCGTGCATTCGGTCCTTGGCATTCCGCTAGACCAGAGGGAAGCAAAACATTCCAATCAACCACCCGGCCCAGGTTCCGGCACGTAGTAAACAGGGTGAACGGCCGGCCATCCAAGTAAACAGCGCTGATGGCAACTCATTGGACGTTCGCGGATACGGAAGATGGAAAAATCATTGGCCTCAGTTTGCAGGGGCCCTGGGAGACCGTAGGCATTTTGATTCCGTCTGCAGACAGAAAGGACTAATTTCAGAGGCCGGCCTGACCCGCCCGTAACGTCTTGGTACGCTAATGAATTCTTAACCATATTATGTCCAGGCAGAATGACAGATCGAACGCAGTCAAGTCAGAGTCAAGTCAGAGTCGCAGTCAGAAGCAAGTGATCGAACACAGTCCTACCGACGCGCGTGGTGTGTAGCACTAGTGGGTACAAATTTAGTTCGATAGTCTAATAAAGTGACTAGGTTGACGCCGTGGCGACGGCGAAAAGAAAAACAATGATATCAGAAAAAGCTGTAATGGTACCCGCCCATCGATAACAATACGCATTAATGCAATAAATATGTGGACGTTGAGTGAAAATAATCAGAAAGATTTCAAGCGTCTCGTTTCAGTGCCAAACGAGTTTAAAAAAATCCCTACTCCATTACCCTCCATTGACCAGGAGGTCGTTTAACGCCCCCCCCCCCCCGCCACATTTCTTAGATTCTCCCAGAAGATTCAACGTAACGTCTTGAAACCTTGAGTGTCTTTTCCTAAATCAATTGCGCACATACGAACAAAAAATTAGGAACAAGAACATCCTAGGTCACGCTTGAATGACGTCATGAAGACAGCCATGTTCTGCAGTTTAGCGGTCAGTTTTACTTCGCCGCCGTATCGTTCGTACTTTAACAATGCGTGGCTTCCCTTGCATATCAGCATGACCTGACAGCTCAATATGGAGCACACCTGACATAATAAAAGGTCATCCAAGATCAAATCTGCAGTTTCCACTTTGCTTGTCCAGTGAAAAGACTTTTCGCAGAAGAAAATGAATAAAGAGATTTTTGGATGTACAGCCAGATAGGTCATCGATTTTTTGTAACATGCTGCACGTGCAACTTTCACGACATTTTGTTGAAATTTGTTTTGTGTAGGTTGACCTTTGACGGTTTCATGCAGATCTGAGTATAGGGAGCAAACTGACGGCGTCCATCTGACACTCTGGATGATGATGATACAGAATATCGGTCTTTGCATCGTTGTGCAACATTCCTTGAAAATGTTCGACAAGGCTAAATTGACTTGCAGGGATATTTTTGAAACTCCGGGTTCCAAACCGCAAAATATTGCAATATTTGATGTGCATTATATTTGGAGCTATGACAAAGCTTTGTTTGTGCCCAAAACTCTTTGAGAATGCTTTTTTTAATCCCGTGTAAAGTACTCCAGGAAACACATACTGACCCGTTATCACGGACGTCAGCTTTGATCTAGCCTATGGCCTTTACGTTTGATGACCTTGGAATAGGAGGTCAAGCTGCCAGAGACATAGTCCCATGCAAACTTCAGTCTCGCTATGCTTTTCATTGCGATTAGGCAACTGTGGAGAAAAAGGTCACTTTTGGTGTTTGACCTGATCTCTTACCTCAAGATTGAACCAAAAGTAAAAAAAAAAAATAATAATTCTTGCGTCGCAGGATCGCACGGTTCGGTGCTATCGATTGCCATTTGAACCAGCCAAGTCGGGCAATGGGTTCTCGAGACAGAAAAAGGGGGCATCATACGCCTACCCCCAGTCAACCGACGGCGGCGAAATATCCCAGTCAATGCTAGGTTAAAGACGCAAGTGGTCCATGCGTCCCTTCTCGGGAGCTGGTTGATCCAAGGTGCAAAGGAGGAAGCGTGTTTGCTGTTTGAGGCAACATTGGTATTACTCTCCGCCCCAGATCCGGACACAGAATGCCCATTGCCTCCTGTCAGTCATCAGTTTAGCGGCGCGGGGATAGGGGACGGGGGCGAGAACATGGGAGCTGTGTAATAAGGGACTGTCCACTTCCTCACTAGCTACGCTTCCATGACGTGTCATTTTTCACTGAATAGTCACATGCATCTCTCACACCTCTGTTTCTGTCAGCCGTCTGTCTTTCCTGCGACCCAGTGCCGTTTCAGAAATGTCTGCAGCGCTGAAGATTTTGCGTATGGACATTTGTGGGCATTGCAGTTGTCCGACTGTAAAACTGGTATTTCCTTGGGTCCTGTTTTTCATTTTTCATCAAGCCATTCAGTAATTTGGAGCTATTCAATGGCAGTAAAAGTTTTGAGAAAAGCGGTGCCAATCCTCGAGATGTTCTTGAAATTATACGTTATCATACCCATACTTGCATCACCATTCGTGCAAAGGGAGCTGACGGAACGGTGCGACACACGACATTGATCATGTCCAGGAAGAGGTCGTTACTTAATGATATCACCTTTATGCAGTCGTGGGGGGTGCCGTGCGGAGGCCAGCTTCACCCACGGGACGGACGGACGGACGGAACGTTAAGTCCTTATCACTTCGACTGGGCCGACAAATGTGGGCCACAGGGCCGGGTCCAAACACGATTCACCTGCTGGAAACTCGCCCCGCTCATGCTGGCACGGCGGGATCCGTCCAGACCCCACGCCTGCCGGACTCGGTCTTCGGGGGACCCGCCCAGACCCATACAGCCCTATTCCGCCTCCGTCACTACCTTCCTCGCGACATCCTGCCCGAGATAGTCACCGCCCTGGTGGTCTCGCACATCCGTTACTGTCTGGTGGTGTACGGCAACGGCGCTACCAAAAATCTTGACACCATTCAAAAGATTCTGAATTTCGCGGCCCGAGTCATCTCTTGCGCAAGCGCGAATCCGACCACGTCTCGGGTGTTTGGGGCACCCTGGGGTGGTTTGATTCATCTTAGCTCTTCCAATACCAGTTCCTCGGCCTTCTTGACAAAATCCTGACCGCTGGTCAACCCGAGTGCATCGCCCGTCAGATCTGCGCAAACCGAGGCCACCCTGACCACGTCCGTCTCACGAGACAGGGTGGTCTGTTACACGTGCCCGGTATCCGCACTGAGGCGGGGAAGGGTCGCTTTGTGCATGAGGTTTCACGTCAGATGAATGCACTACCATTATACATTCGTGACCTGAGTGGTGCGCCTTTCAGGCGGAAACTAAAGGCACATCTGTGCGCTGCCCGCGATCATCATTAAGCCCTTCCATCAGCGGTGGCATCATGCTCGCTTTTATATTTGTATTTTCTGTATACTGTGTATGTCTTTTTATCCTGTATGTTCATATCCGCATTTTATTGACGGGAGGGTCATAATAGTCACATGTGGATGACTTTTCAATAAAGCACAACTACTACTACTACCCGCCAGCTGCGGGGATCCGGTTGCGGGGACCCGCTCCGGATGGATCCGGCCAGACCCATCAGTTCAGACCCACCGCCGGTCTCCGGCGGCCGTCCAGCCGTGCACACGCCTGCGGCGGCGCCAGAGTGCAGTGAAAGTCGGCCGGGCGGACGGCGCGGCGCCTGCAACATGTGGGTCGGCCCGCCGGCCGGGCGGCCGCCGCCGTCGGCCGCAGTTCTGCCTCGACGGCGGCGGCGCGATGCCGGCCGTGCGCGTGCATCGGAGGCCGTTGCTGGCGCTGGTGCTGGCGCTGCTCGCGGCCGCGGTGCTGCTGACGACGACTGCCATTGGTTGGCGGTGAGTGGCTCCGTCCTGCAGTCGGGCCCAACTTCGGTCCGACAGGCAGCCTGGTGATATAGGAGTGTTCCATCGCTTGTGTTTATTTAAGTCCCCCGGCCATGATCTGTTGGGCTTAAGGGCGTCACGACTACGTGATTGTATGACATCCGTGCTCGCCCATGATCAGGTGGCCAAAAATGATCGCTACCCATGAACAAGAGCGAAAGAGAAATCCTTGCGCCACTGACTCGAAGTCACCTAAAACAAGAATGCTGAAGTGACGGCAGTCCCTGCTTAGATGATGGAAACATGAAATAAAATTTGTAAAGCTGTATTACCAAGTTAAATGTGTTGTAAAACGATTTTCCAAAAGCTGCCTTCACTATACGTAGGGAAAACATACATTAAGATAATATGTCCAAGATGGTTCTTTTTTCCTCAGTGCTGTGGCTTAGTTAGTCAGAAGGCAGATATAGGAAAATCTATTTTATGCGCATCGAAATCATCGTACCGGAAGTAAAGCTAAAAACGGTCTTCGAACCGTAGCATGGTGTTGGCTGGATCTTGCACTGTTGTCAGGGTGTAGCACTATTGCTGTGGTGGCTCTCGCGAGTACATCAAACATTTCTGCGGCTGTTCTACAGAAAGTCTCCTGTGCGTTTTGTGTTTGTTTGTGTGTTCTGGCGTTTGCACGAATGTGAATTGCGCGAGCGTCTTAAATGCGGTGCAGCTCAGGCCCGTTGGCCGTCTTGCGGCCGTAGAAGGGGCGTCTGAAACGGAATCACCAAACTGAAATGTCCGCGACGGCCATCTCGGGCGAGCGTTAAAAATACATTTGCAGTACAGATGGGACGATTTGTGGCAATCCGATTTGCGAAAACATTTCATTTGCTGACTGACATCTGCTTGGGCTAGACTTGCATTGAAAGCTTGAGCCTAACTGGCAGTGTACCTTACATACAAAAAAGGAAACATGACGCTTTTGATAAGGAGTATGCCTAAGGACAAAGGTATTTGCTTCAGTTGTTTTGTGCCGGTATGTTGGAGGATGATACAGCTGTGAGCTGTTGAACACTTGGGGCCTTTCGCATCTTATTTTACTCAGCGGAGCTGCTTAGCCAACGGTGCAAATATAAATTTTGTTTTATGATGTACCGTGTTTTAATGTAAAAAACGAACACACTCGAATGCTGCTTTTCGGAGATCTTGTGTGTGTTATTCCAAGGTGTGTGTGTGTGCGTATTTGTGTGTGTGATTCCTGAAAAGTGTAATTTTAATTGGTATGACACATTTTTACAAATATTTTAAAATGAGGGTTGTAACAGATGTGGCTGACAAAACGTCATATAACTCTAAAAGAATGTCTGCAGTTCAGTATTAACCCGCGCAGTGGAAAGGAATTTCGCACTAACACGCACTGGAAGGGGGTCGAAAAGTGCCTTTCCCGATCTCGGCAACGGAAACAGCGAGAGACATGAAATTTTGTAGACAGTGTGGGGCTATAACGATTTACATCGTGCGCAATTTTCATGATCCTAAGTCAATATCTTCAAGGTCAAATGGGGTCGAAAATGTCAACTTTGGGCACTCTTGGCCCGTATAGGCCATTCCGTACGATTTTTCGAACAAAACGGGAAAAGGGTGTTTGTTGTGCCGTTAAAACTGGCGTTAAAACGTAGAACACGACAATTTCCATTCATTTGGCGTCTTGACTGAGGATTTCGGGCCGAAGTCATGTCAGGTTATTGACCTACGGCGTCATTATTTCATCTTGTGCAGATCAGATTTCGAGCAACACGGGACAACTTGTGTGTAAATAAGGGCGTAACATGTATCTTTTGCGTATTTTCAGTAGGGGTATCCAACATCGGCACATTAGGTCACTTCTAGCGTTTATATCTATGTACGTATGTATATGTACACATGCATACACATGTGAATATCAATGTGCCAAACGTGTTTTTAGTAGGGTCTTTGAATGCATATTTCATACAAATTGACATGTCGCAAAATAAATCTGGGCCAGGTAACAAGATATTTGACCGTGATCTTTGATGACTTTGGCCTTGACCTTGACTGACCCTGGTATATGTAGGCGTATTAGTGTGCGCACACATGATTTTATTAGGGCCTTTGAATGTATATTTCATACAAGCCGACATGTTGCAAAGCAAATCTGGATCAGGTCACAAGCTGTTTGACCTTGACCTTTGATGACTTTGACCCTTATTGATCCTGGCTTTGGTCTTGGTACATCCATCACTTATGCCTGAATGACGTCGCGTGATTGTGCTCAAACGGTAATCTTGGGTAGGACGCTGGTTCTTTGACAAAGTTCCCATTTGTCATCGACAATCGTCGTTTTCGTTATGTTTGCCTGACTTCAAATGCTTGAAACTTCAAAAATGTCCAGCCGATTTTCGATTTTTCTGCGTCAATCGACGAGTTATTTAATTGCCATAAATGTCACAAAGTAGCAGCAACCAGCTCCGATCCGTTCTCGAGATATTCATGAAAATTAGGTGGGGGACACAAAAAGACCACCTCCCTTCATTGCGCGTGTTAAATCACCTGGTGAATTTCATCTCCTGGATGTCGAGAGGCCCTCGGTGTAATTAAAGTCCTTATTGGATATCCCCTGTGTGATTCGATGACATTGTGTACCTTGTGCGCAAACGGCTCGATCGCCAAATTATCAACCGCCAAATTTTCAACTGCCGGATGTGCATCGAACCTACGAAGCGTCCGGCCGTCACAGTTAAGTATGTTTAGAACTTCAGTAATATATTTTGGTAGCAAAACATTCCGCCTTCTGAAGTCTCACATAACGATTCACAATCTAATAAATAATACCCCATTGTTTGTGTAACATCCGTGAGGACCGTGAAAATCGACCCGAAGCCGACTCTTAGTAGTACGACTTGGGTACGTGCCACGGACGTGTAATGGGCGGCGGTTGCGATGGCAATCGGCATTAAACGCCATTAACGTGCCAGAAAACGAAGGCCCTGATACTTTGCTGCTCGGCTACCATGACAGCCGTACCACAGCAGAGTCTGGCAGCCTGGGCCCGTGGGTAATTGCCTAACGCCCTTATTGACACCAGCATCTAGAGTGTTTATCGCGTACTCAGATTGTTTTAGCTGTGCATAAAACTTCCGGAAGGCAAAAGCTATACCCGAAAAGACCCGCTGACTACACATGCATGCGAAACAAGCAATGGCATGCAAATGGCGCGTTTGAGATCACGATGATTATGAAGGTGAAAGCGGTCCTGACGTCTTGTTAACGACCAAACAGACTCATTATTCTGCACCACACAGCCACTGCGTGATGAAAAAGTATTGCATCGAGGATACCTAGTAAAAAGTAAACAAAAATGTAAAAGACAGGCTACACGAACTCAGCATGGACAGAAAAGACTGAAATGGACCATGGTGAATTTTAAATTGGTATGCACCAAATGCAACGCACCATTTCTGCCTTCCATGGCGATTCGTTGGTTTGCTCGCTATAAGTGTCAGCGAAAGCCAGTGGCGTAGCTAAGGGGGGAGCAATGGGGCCATGGCCCCCTTGGAGGCCAAGCGGGGCCCCCTGGCGGCCGGGCGGACCCCAGTTCTTTGGATAGCGTGAGGCGCCCGCAGGCCGTCGTTCACTTCCGAAACAGACAATTAAAGCAAAGTAAAAATATTTTAAGAATTAAAGAAGGCTTACGAGCCTAAAGAAAACGGACTCCGAATATACAAGAAGGCTTCGTGTGCTATGAAGAGAGGCCCGTGGTCTGAATGGGCGTCCAGAGGTCCCTGCTAGCTTGTAGAGGAGTTCACTGCTTGTCTGGGGAGGGCCCCCTGCCTCCCCATAAAGGGCCCCTGTCAGCCTCTGAAGGGATCTCCTTTCGGTCTGGAAGAAGGCCCCTGCTCCTGCCTCCAGAGGTCGACAGGGGCCCTTTATAGGCGGATAGGGGGCCTCCCATAGACAGGCAGTGAGCCTCCTGGCCAACAGGGGCCCCTAAACGATCATTCAGGGGCCTCTGGTTTTCTGTAAAGAAGTCTTTGCCGACCTGGAAGAGGCACCCACCAGGTCGGCAGGAACGTCTTCATAGGCGAGTACGGCCCCCTTTATACTTCAGCGGGCCCCTTTACAAACCAACAGACATTTTAACCACATGGGGCCCCACTGATTACGAGGGCCAGGCACGGATCCAAAGGGGAGCAAATGGAGCGATCGTCTCCCCCGCCCCTGAGGCATGAGAAGAGGTCCCTGTCAGACTTAAAAGGAGCCCCGAAGGGGCCCCGTATGAGCTCCAGGGGGTCTCCATAAGAACCTGACGGGTTCTTGATGCAGTCAGGGAGGTCTCCTGGAGGGTGAGATGACCTCTGAGACGCATAGAGGGCCCCTGAAGCTCCCAAAGGACCCCTGAGACCACAACAGGGCCCAGCACTTCAAAGTGTCCCTGAGACCGCCAGATGGCTCATAGGGCCCCTGAGACGGCCAAGATGAGGACTGAGTCCCTAGCGGGCCCTGCGAGTGAAAAGCCAAAGGTTCTTGATGTAGTCAGAGGGCCTCCGGAAGGGTCAATGAGACCATGACACGGTAAGATGGGCCCTAAGATGGAAAGCAGGGCCTTTGAAACTCTTCAGGGGCTCCTGGAATCGCAGGGGGCCCCAATACGGCAAAGGGGCCATGAGACCGCTAAAATTACCAGAGAAGCACCTGAAACGGAAAGGACTTAAGAGCGTACGTAGCACGGCATAGGGAGACCTTGGCCAGCAAGAGGGGCCCCTGAACGGGGATTCGTCGGTGACCTTCTCAACCTCGAGAGGAGCCACAAATGGGCTACACTGGTCTTTTTGAAGCCTTGAAGGGTCCTTGATGCTCTCAGGGACCCCCGGGAAGGTCAGGTGGTTTCTGAGACGGCAAGATGGGTCCGTACACCGCAGATGACACCGGAGACCGCCAAAAAGGTCGCAGGGCCACGGCGAGGCAAAGATGATAAAAGAGCCTCTGAGACGGTATTTGAGTTTAATGGGGGCGCTCGGGGCCAGAGGGTCCCCGAGTGTAATAAGCGGGCTCCTGACACGGGCAAAGTCCCCCTGAGACTGCCAGTAAGGCCCCTGGAGCGCCAAAAAAAAGCCCCTCTGATACAGCCATAGGGACTACCGGAGATATTCAGAGGGCAGGGGGCCAGAGGCACGGAGGCCCTAAAATGGCGAAAAGGTCTTTTGTAACTGCCAGAAGGCCCCTGAGATGGCAAAAATGTTTCCCAGGTACGATAATAGGGGTACCCAGGAGCACAGGGGGTCCACTGTGGCTTCTATAGTAGGACCTTTGAGATTGCTAACTAGAGGTCTCTAGCAATAAGGGCCCCTGAGACGACCTGAAGGGTCCCTGAAACTACTAGACCTTGAGACGTTAAGATTACTCTTGAAACGGCCAAAGGACGTAGAGGATTGCCAGAGGCGCCTCTGTCACGGCAAAGAGAGACTTATAGAGGGCCTTTTTTACTGCCTCAGGGGTCCCTTAGATGGCAAAAACGTCCCGGGGACAACAGGGGAGAACCCGAGATGGCTTAAGCGTCCCTAAAACTGCCAGATAAGTCCCTGGGACTGCCCGAGGTACCCCTGAAACCGCCAAAGGAGAGCCTAAAACGTCCCGCGGGACACGTGAAACTGTAAAAGGAACCTGAGAGCACTAGAGGGTCCTAGCACGGCAGACGGCCCGAGACCACCACAAATGCCCCTGTAACTGCAAGAGGGAACCTAAATTAAGCTGACAAAGGAAAATCCCCAGGAGCTACGGGATGGGGGCCGGGGCGGGGGAAAGACGGGCTCCTGGACCAGATACAGACACGACATTTGGAATGGAGGGAGGGGCGGAACTGCTTAAACTCTCGCCTTTTTTGTCATATTTCGGCCACTCTGTTCGGGAACAAAACACAGAATTCTCGCAAATAAGGTGACGTGTTTGGATTTTTTCGGTTAATTTATATGATAGAAAAACAAAATTACACCATTTTTCATATCTGAAGGGCAAAAAATGGGTGCCCGCGCTGGCCATTCGCCTCCACCCCCCGCTCCGCGCCCCCCGCCTTGGCGAAATCCTGGATCCGTCCTGGAGAGGGCCCCCATAAGTTACGAGGGCCCCTTGATCCGATTTGCTCCCCCGGGCAGAATCCGGCCACACCCCTGACTCCAGCCGAACCCAGTTTAAGCCAATGCAGTCCCTTAAACGACCTCGTGTCTTGTAACGTAACTACAGTTTCCTCGCAGCCACATTTGGTTAATAATGATAAATTACAAGACCAGGGGCATAACTTTGTATACCTTCCTTATGGAGCTTTCCATACCAAAGGAAATCACTGACATGGAATTCCATACCAGTATTTTGAGCCGTCCATATGTTTTCCTACATGTTTATTACAACTGAAGTATAGGAAGTTTCCGTGCAGGAAACTGAGCACAAGGATTTCATACATGTCTTTTCCTCAATGGCTTGCGTTTACTTTGGATCCTATACGAAAAATAAATTGCGAAACAAAAGACGTGATGTTGCCTAAAGATTTCGAGCTCCCTGCATCTACTATTAACGCGATGCTTCATCATTTACTGGTAGACATGAAGATGCATCTGTATTCGTAATACAAAATTACACGACAGAAACTGAAGGACAGCTCCGTGACATGCATACCTACTCATCTTCAATGTAAATGAAATCTGAGGACAAGATAAGCTTAGGACGAGAATACGTGACATGTTTACACAGCTACTTCATTCAAACACATAGGAAACAACTTCATGCACTATTGACACAATATCGGTTATTGGCACAATTTCTGGCAGCTCGCTACACTTGTGCCAGAAATTGTCAGTGGCCTCGATCTAGAACATTCCATTTTCCTGGCAACGTGCAAAAATTTATATTCTTGCTTTGTAAGATAGATACTACAATTTCGTTCTGAACAGGGTGTAGATCTGCAGTCTATTGAGAGGGCCCTGACCCACCCAGTGTTGATTTGGGCCCACCCAATGCTGGTTTGACCCTCCCCCCAATTTTTTCTGGCGCTTTGAAAGGGAAATAAGTAATAAGAAAGAAAAGAGTGGCCGCAACAGATAAAAGATAAGCAGCAAGAAAAGGATAAAGTCTAAGGCGCTGTGTCTGTCTATCTCTGCATTTTCTATGTCTATATACATATGTATATATATACCTGTTTATATGGGGATAGATGCAGTTTTTCATTTGATAAATAGTGACAAAAAGCTTACAAATTTCCGTTGGTCAAAATAAAGTGGGCTTAATCCGTTGCGAAACACACATTTGGGGGAGATTATGCCGTCAGCCCTTCGGTTCGGCCCCTTCCCCCAGTCATTTACGGAAATCGACATCCCCTTGTTACAAATGTCACATTTTAGGGTTCGATGGATTTATTTTCCCACGACAAAATTTGAACCAATTCTAGACCCATAGACCCTGTGTTGCTCAAGTACCTTTTTTGCTACAACACATGCCTCAGGTAATGCTCAGAGTAAGCAAATGTTGGTGTTTGGTCACGCTGCAACCTGCGTTCGCGATATCTGGGCCCAACAGAAAGTGCATGTTCTATGAACGTGTTACCAAAGACAAAATGCTACTCACATAGATATGCTTGAATGAAAGCTTCATGTTTTTGACTGACGCATGCTGGCATGTCCGGCCGATGGCAAGTTTCTGCACGACTTAATTTCAAACAATCCTTTAAACGACTGTCATACTGTAAAAAAAAACATCCCATCCTCTTTCTTATCATACTTCACAACACCAATTCCTCAAAAAATAAAAATAAATTGTAACGAAAATGTATCATACACTGCTACAGTCCTGGCCGGCTGACGAAGAACAACAATATTCTGCGATGCAAATGTAGTTCCAGCAAGGTTCAGGTTATTCACACTTGAGATCTGTGAAAGCTCTGAATTGAATTCGATATGACTCATGATGTCATTTATACAAATATTGCATGCTGTTCCCGCGGAGGGACTTGAAAGCAATTGCTGAATCCTTACATCGTTATATTATTGTATTATATCATTATGCTGTTTTATGCTCTACGCATAGCGCGCCCTGGGCGAGGAGTTTGCGTCGAAGGCGCGATGTGGGATATAGAGGCAGAAGGCCGATAAACGGTGCGATCGGACTTAGATCACGTAAACAAGCCATTTATCGCAGAAACTTCAAAAATCCCTAGGTGAGCGGATGGCGGCTGGCGCGGCAGTGAAGAAACAATTTCTTTTCGGGGAGAAATTCAGAGAGAAATAGCACACTGTGCAATTTTTTTCCGCTGAAATCGTAGGTAATGGATATCAGCATTGCATTTCAGACATCATACAACCATTGCTACGATTATTTCTCTCAATATAAGCGCTATCTTATTGTTTTCTTAATTTAAAAAAATCCAAATCTTATTGTTGACCGCATGTCCTTTTCGACTTATTTGACGTCTGGGCAGCTGGGTGTCCTGAGACACCTACCAACTCGGTCAGCAGCCGCAAACAAACGGATGCAGTATGCTAGCAGTCTATCCGGAGCAATGTCTCGAGCAGCGTTTTTCAGCCGTTTTTCAAAGAAGCGTAATGTTCTCGGTTTCGTCGCGTCCTTAAGTCTGGTTGGCAGCCACCTGACGAGCAACATTGGCTTGTCATGGTCACACATGGTCTCATCTGGATCACGCTGGAAAGCGAGCATAATTTTCTGGTCACAGCCACATGGATAACTGCGAGAGTGCGTCACAGTTGCTGCGACATGGGTTCACTACATCACCAATGAATGCTGATGAACGTGTGTTGGTTGATCTTGATAGCATCCTGGTGACACTGTGATTGCAATTCTTCCCATGTTTGGTTAGCTGATTAACGAGATTTTAGGGGACATCGACTGCGGTTATTTTATACTTAAAGTTTGGAGTTTACATTACTTAAAGCCTAAGGGTTTACGTGGTAAATATAAAGTGATAAGGTCGTGGTCTCTAAAGGATGTTCTGAATGGTCATCACTGAGTTATTGTTTCTGCTGCTATCTCAATGAGTTCCGTGCCGACCGAAACTGCCATTTCACTGAGCTCCGTGCCGACCGTGACTGCTGTCTCACCGTGCTCCGTGCCGGCCGTGGCTGCTCCGCAGGGACGTTCGGACCGACATTCCCGAGATCTCCGCGGAGGAGTTGGCCAGCATCGACCGCAAACTAGCGCTGCCGCCCGAACGGCCGGCGGTCGTCCGCAACCAGGTCGACTCCGCGCCGTCCGCGGGCGTGAAGCTCACGGACGTGATGGTGCTGGACACGAGCGAGTTTGAAGAGAGCGAGCGTGGTTCGGGCGTGTGGCGCGCCTCCCAATGGTCCGACAACCAGTTCGGGGCTCGCGACCTGCTGCTGCTGCGCCGCCTGCTGCGCTGGCTGAGCACGCCCACCGCCCATTGCCAGAACCTGACCATGCTGGGCGCGCCCGTGCGCGAGGGCAACGGCGTGTCGGCCGAGCAGGCGTTCTGCCTGGACAAGCCGCTGGCCGCCGCCGGCCAGCCGCACTGCGTCGTCTACTTGCTGGGCGTGGGCAGCGACTGGACGCTGGCCGAGCAGCTGGCCGAACGCGGCTGCGAGGTGCACGTGCTCGACCACCGCACGGACGCCGAGCCCGAGGGCGAGCACTCGTACCACGTGCTCTTCCACCGGCTCGGCGTCGGCCGGAACAAGCACGTGACGTCGGAGGGCGGCCGGGTGTTGACGCTGGACGGCGCGATAGCGGCGCTCGGCCACCGCGGCCGCCGGCTGCGCCTGCTGCGCGCCGACCTCGGCGGCCTCGAAACCGACATGCTGCTCGACCAGCTGGTCGACCGCAAGTCGAGCCAAACCCGTGAGTTCGTGCTGGACCGCGTCGACGAGCTGGCTGTGCGCATACACCTACGCAGCCGCGTCGAGCTCGAGCTGGCCTTCTACCGCGACCTGGCGGTTGCGCTGGTGCAGCTCGGCCGGCTGGGCTTCGACCTGGTTCACAGCCGACAAGCCAACGTCGGCGGTCGCTGGCAGTTTCCGGGCGCAGAAGAGCCCGTGTCGCTCATGCACGACGTGCTGCTGGTCCGGCGCCGGCCCGCCGTCAAGGACTTCAGCGCGAACATCGGCAAGCGCAGGTAGCTCGTCCCATTGCCAACAACGTCCCAATGCCAACAACATCGGACGTTAGTTATGAGCGGGTGTTGCTGGCTGTTGTGCATCGTTGTTGACATTGTTAGCTTGGCTTGAAGCAGTGCCTTGACAACTGGCAACCAAAATGTTTCAGTATTAGGCTTTTCGTGCTGTACGCCTTGTATTCGTGGGAGTGCGTCATGATCGCGAGGAGGCGAACGTTATAAAGGCATCCCAGCACTAAATGCCTGGGTAATTACCGTAACAATCGTTAACCATCGGCTAAATCTCGTTGACTCGTGTCCAGTGTATGAACATATGTAGGCGTGAGTTGAAATTTGTTCTGCCGACGGGAAAAGCGGGAAGTGATAAATATGCAGAGATCTGTACTGATGTATTCTCGTCTTGTTACCAGGAATGTTGATCGGCTTTCTCGAACAGGTGTGCCAAAGGAACGTTACCGATTGTGGGTGACGGATGAATCTCACCGAGGATGGTGGCGAACGTATTACAAATAGATACCGCTAAATCAAAACTAAGCTTTGCACGAATACGGATGAACATTCACATATGGAAATGCGCCACTGTCCAAACGTATGAACGTCTCTACCGTTTAAATACGTACTTATGTGGAGGAAAGCATTAACCTACGTAACAGGCAATGAAAATGATGGTTTTTATGAACCAAGATGATTTCCTGTTTCACCAAAATTTACCCCTAGCATTACATTTCGTTGTGTGTTTATTACTTTTCCCGGAAGTACTCCCAACATCTTAGAATTTCACAGGCGCTGGGACTTTATGCAGATTTTATGCGACCAACGAACGTAACTGCTTCCTTCAAATGCGTTTCGCATGCTAGTAGTCAGTGAACTTTCGCACACGGCAGTTTGCGAACTTTGTGAGCTGGCAGCAAGAAGCCATGAGATCGCGGCGGACTGCGCAGCTGGCGCAGCAGCGAAATGCTTGAACTGTGTAGCGCCCTGAACGATGATCTCGCCCCGGCTTCTCGCCGTTCGCCGTTCGGGCTGTGCTCCGCCGTCTCAGTGTGACGAGATCGGCTCGCCCCTCGCTGCCGGCCTTCACATACCAAGGCGAAGACTGGCAGCCCTGCGGAGCGCTTCCTCATAGCGAGGGCGCCAGCGCGGAGTCTCCTGCCTCCGACAATCGGCACTTCGAAATTCCGCTGATCCTCAAACTGCTCCTTTGGCTGCCACGTTGTATTGCGGACATGCGTTCAGATTAGATGCCGTTTACTCTCTCTTACGATGCGTCCTTAAATGATAGGTATGAATCTGCATTTTTTATTTTTAACGTATGGCGCTGTTTCACGTTGCTTTTAATCGTTTGATCTGGAAAAGTTTGTAAAATTGAGAATTAGCCCGAAACACCACATTGTGAATGACATTTGAGAATGTCAGACATACAATAAATGATTCCTTGGTCGTGATACAGATTCCCATACTATTAGTCTAAATCGTATCAAAACATCCGTAACTTTGCAGAACAAATGTTTGCTTATCAGTGAAGTCAATGCAGTTTTGAGACAATGTGGGGGGGTCCATGCTTAACCCGCCCCGACAGGGGGGGCAGTTGACCGTCCCCCCTGAAGTTTTTCTGGGATTGCGAGAGAACGAACAAACACAGCCACGAAACTTGGTGCACCTTTCGCTTCGTCATTTTCATACCTTGTGTCAAAGTTTTGATCTCAGATCAGGTCAGGTTCCTCACCTAGGTCAGCTCAAACGGACCTGTGTCCAAAAAAGTTCAGCGCTCTGTAAGTTTTTCGCAAAACAAGATACCACAGTAATACTTTCAGGGATCAGTGACCTTGATAGATGCAACATATCTGCTATCTCAGATTTTCGAAATTTTCCGGGCCATTGACCTAAGGTCAAGCCCATTTTTAACACATGTCTTCGTTTTATTCGGAAACTGACTGAATATTTCATAACATTTTTAGTGTGGAGTGAAGCAGCCATCTAGCCACTGCCATTGGGCAAAGTATCAATGACTTCCAGCCATTGACCTGAGGTCAGGTCACGAATAACTGTTGTGAGCCAAAATGTACCACCGTCAAAATCAGCGATGAATTACTCAGAATGGGTAGGAAATAGCAGAACTGGCTTGCACAGACGTAATCAATACCAGGAACCTCAAAAAGTAAAAAAATGCATAGTTTGGAAATAAACAGGCTCTCGCGAATAAAGCTCCGCTAATTGTGTAGATTGGTAACTAACGAATTTTTCCAGGATTTAAGCATGAAAGATCATCACAAGAATCATTGAGATCAATAAAATTCACATGGATAGGTTTTTTTCGCGAAAACAAAGGAACGCTAAAATTAGTCTCCGTCAATTTTTTACTGCATACGGCTGCGGCGCACGCCGGCAGCCGGCGCGAAAATTGTCGTGTCTTTAACTCAACATTTCGACGTATATATGAACAAATCCGAGAAATTAGATGTGTATCGGCATCTGCGGACCTTTATTTGTGCGCTGGTGCCTTTACCTATGCGTTATTAGTCACAGCCCTTGAGATTCAGGCCGTTTCTCGGTCTCATGCAGTCGGCTATGAGAAAACATATATAGGAAGTAAGTTGCTTACATATTATGTAAAACTAAAAAATGAGACCGGTTTCAAGCACTACTCGTCACAAGGTTTCCAATGGTGTGTTTATTTTTATCGTGCGACGAACTGGTCGTCAGTTAGAGGGGGGCGGCCAACTGCCCCCCCCCCCCGTCGAGTGTGATCGTGGCCTACCGACGGTCGTGCGCAGGTTAAACAATGTATACAACTTATACCGGAATACAGCGTTTTACTATCACGAGTGTTTTGGCAGCATTTTCTAGGAAAAGTCAGGTCGTTGTCTATTCGTACAGACCTGCAGGGGCCCAGTGTTCCAATTTTAAAACAAATCGTGGAATAACACTGTAGGCATGGGCTTCGGAGCGAACTGGCGTCATAAGACCACAACACCGAGTGGAAGAGTCTCCAAGTCTCATTCTCAGTCTCATCTCATCCGAGTCTCACCGAGTCTCATCAAACCGATGCTAAAATGGCGACGGTAACATTTCGTGCTTAACAAATGGTTTTCGGTAGAACGGATCAGTTCCAGAATAAACACAAGAGAATTGAGAACTGAGCGCGGAACAGTGCTTCGAGAAACAAATATTAAATAAAAATATCCGCGTCTTTGCAGGATGGGAAGTATTCTCCGGTGCAGCTCTTGCATGTCGATCGAGCCTGAGAAAGTTCCGCATCTCACTGACCTCGTTTGCGGTTATGTTTCGCGTCCACCAGTCCACGCCTGAGCATTAAACAGTGCTTTTCGCGGACGACTTACCATGCCGTTGCAGAGGCACCGCAGGCGGCTGGCACATTCGTTGTGCCACATTCAAACAAGGTCATCAGTTGGGCAGTCGGTGGGATTTCTCTGGTGCACATCGTCATGCGCTGAGCATGCCGCCCTCTGCCCGTGCGACGGGTGAGGCCGTTCTGCACCCTCTGCAGCGGCACGATATGGGGCCTGGGGCTACTCGAGCGCGTCACGTAGAGAGAGAGAGCTGTCCAACCGGGTCGGCCCGGAGACGCTGGCGGACCGAGCAAGGATGGACCGCGGGCTATTGGTCATCGCAGCTCGGGGTCAGATGGTATCAAATGGTGCAATCAAATGGTGCAGCTACCTGGGAGAGTGTCTTCCACTTTTCCCTCGTTATCTCACTAATGTCTATGAGGCTTCCGTAAAACGATTTTCAAATGCGTGGAAAGCAAGCCAAAATGTACGCCAAATAAAACCGATGGAGCTCAGCGATGCATTTTGGCACAGCCACACAGATACAAAAAGTGACAAGAAAGTACAGACATCTCGTTCTTAGCAACACCGCCTCTTGTACCGACACTTAGCAACGCTTTTTCGTGTCACCCCAGCGTTACCACAAGATGCGCCAACCTGCCAAGGTCATGACCAGATCGTACGCCCTTATCATCGAAGCCATGGCTTTATTAGACAACGTGAAGGCATCGCCCAGTCTCTTTCATCTCATTCTGAGTTTACACATTCACTCTGATTTGCCGCAGTCGTCTGCGCAAACAGACCCGGCGGTGGGCGCCGAGCCTCAGCACGGCGCAGCCCAAGCCCGGTCCGGGCCTGCCGTAGCCAGGCCTGCAGCTTTGGGAGCGCTGCTCCGGGACTGGGGCCTCGGCAGGCGGGACCCGACCACGCGCCATCCCGGGACCGATGTGCTGCTGTCGCAGCCACTCGCACTGCGCCACGTCTTCTGCGGACCTGAACAAAACGTCAAACATTTCTGCAGTTAGGCAAACCATTTCCAGCGGATCTTGACTGGCTGACTAATGTGGAGTTTAAAGGTGCGCCACAACCTACTGACCATTATGCGTCGCCTGTAAAGTCTGTATGCGTTACGTTATTTTTGTGATTTGTGTGATGAGTTTTATGACATGGCAAGTCAATGGAAAAGAGCAGTGAACACAAATAGCTGGATTTGCGTTTGTATGTGTACAGGCTAAATTTGGAAGCCACCTGGAAGATCGGCAAGTGCAAAGGGCCACCGCCAAGCGGAGGCCAGACGTGCAGGCGGAAGGTGAAGGTGATTCTCCGAGTCTCGAATCGCATGGGAGTTAAATGCGGAAATTCCGCCAAAATACCGTAAATGACGACAAGTCAGTGCTCGGCGCAGCCGGCCGGTGGGTGGCCCGTTCTACACCAGACGTGTGAACTCACGGCTCCAGGGGCGGCACGTCGCAGTCGCACAGCTCCCCGCCGTCTCCCATCTCGCAGAGGACGCAGCAGAGGACGCAGCGTCCCAGTCCGGCGTCGTCGTCTGCGGAACACGCTTGGTGGGGTGCACGGGTTGGTCGGGGTGTTTGGTGGGATGCACCGGGTGGGCGGGTCGTTTGGTGCGACGGGACGGCGGGTCGAGCCGTCCGTCGGGGTGGGACGGCCGGTCGCGGTCCGGCGCAGAGCCGGGGCGGCCTTCAGAGCGCGGGACGGGGTGGTCGCGGGTTGTCGGCCGTTTGGCGGGCCGCGGCACCGCTGCCGGGACGCGCCACCCGCCGAGCGCCGAGCCAAGCGCCAGGAACGGCGGCCGGAAGCAGTGGCACTCCTCGCCGCCCTGCTGGATGGCGCACAGGATGCGGCACATCTCGTCGTGGTCGGGCGTCGGCGCGGCCGAGCTCGGCGCGGTGCCGGCCGTAGCCGGACCGATCGGGATGACGTCACTTTCCGCGGGGCCGGCCCCGGTGACGCCACTCGCTGCCGCCGGCGTCTGCGGCGTCTGGCCAGCGGCGAGGTCTTTCTGCCCGCCGGGCAGAAGCTGTTCTCTCCTGCCGGAGCCCGGTGTCGTTCCGCTCACAGAAACGACGCCGCCTGCGCGCCGGTGGCCGGGCCGTGGCCACCTGAGCGAAGGGCTGCCCCGGCTGGCGCCGGACGGTTGGCGATCAGCTGGCGCCAGCACGGGAGTGGGACCCTGCCGGCCGCCTGCTGCGTACACAGGAGGGCCGCCACCGCCAGCCACGCCTTCCACCTCCAGTGCATCGTCCTGTCAACGGGATAGAGGCCTGAGGTAAACATGGCAACAACGACAAAGGAGGAGGTTGGGAGGGAAAGCCTTCTTGTAAAAAAAAAAAACAGGCATATAAAGAGCACCTTTCCTTCCGCAAGAATCAGTTCCGCGTTCTGCTGGACGACAGGCATGTTTTTCTCAACACCAGGCATTGGTGATGCCCACCTGGGTTTCTGCTCATCTCTTTCCATTTTACGGCCACGTTTTCCGTGCCAAAATATTAAAACTACGGTGGGACCTGGCCACGACCAAAAGTGTAGGAAATGTCGCCGCTCGGTACCTCCTCTCTGACTCGATCCCTCACACAAGGTCCCCACTGGCCGGCACCTCCGGAGCCTGGCAGAGTGGCAGGCGAGTGTCGCCAGTGACTGTCCGCTGACTGCTGTCGTGACGCGTGATAAAGTGACGTGATAAACGTTTATCAGCCGGAGGGCGGGGTCAGCTGTCGTCCTCTGCCAGCTGCTGTGGCGTTCACGCCCGACCGCGCCGTCACGGCAGGGAAACTGAGCCGTGAGAGCAGTTCTGCGGCCGATGGTCTTGCACGGCGGCACTCAATGCACTGTCATGGAGCAGCCGAGGGCGGCTCCTCGTGAAACCGAGGCTTTCATACGGATTACATTTATGAAATGTGTACCTGTATGGATCCTAATGAACTGTGAGAACTATGCTGAGGCATCTGATTGCAATGGTAGCGGTACTGTTCTCCGTTCGCATCAAGTCTCAGTTTTTCGAATCCTTTCGAATCGTCTGCGTGCCTGACCCTAAACCTGTTCCACTTCAGTGCGCTGCGTGGCGCAGCAATCCCTTTTTGCTCACCGTCTGGAATATTGTTATGGCCTCTTCGACTGCTCGTTGTGAGGATTTCGCTCCACGGTACGCCAAAAAAGAGCTGGCTTCTTATGGTACCGTATCACGTGACTTTAGACGTGAGCTAGTCAGCTGCAAGACGCCATAGCGAGCGCGGAGAAGGGTCGAAACCAGTGTCGCTGTGGCCTTCACATTGTACTGCGGCAAAACCGGCACCGTAAATGCCTCCAATTCATTAATTTTGCTGCGGTAATGGCCAAGCGAATAAGAACCTGGACATTAAAATCCAATATGCGGTGGACACTGGGTTGGGGGGGGGGGGCGCAAACCAGTTTCCTGGGTCTAGATGGTAGGCCAGCGAAGTCGTTGACCCGGGGTGTGTGTGTGTGGAAGCGCTGGCCGTAGGTTCGCAGTGTACTCTTCAGCGCCTGAGCATGGATGGTAGGCCATCGACCGGTGGGTAGGGTTGAAGGCTGGCCATAGGTTAGATTCGGAGTTTCAGCAACTTCAAACTCTGGTTGAGTAGAATATCTATGTCTTTTTTGGGGGGAGCAAATGGCCATTTCCCTCCCCCCAACTGCGGTTAGGAGAGTCCGCACCCCCAACGGCCGAGATGTCCCTCCCCTGGATCCGACAGCAGTTTCGGTACCAGGCGGAATATTCGTTCTTCATGAAACGGTCCAGTGGCGAGGTCAGGGTGTGCACAGCAAGCTTGACTTAGGAAGGATTCCGACTCCGTCGGCAACCACTTTATTAGATTTAGGGAATGCCAGATTTGAAAATACCAGTAGTTGTCAGATTCCAAAATACCAAAAGATTATCGCATTCCGAAGAACATGTAGAGAAACTGCACAGTGATGGACAATTGTTGTCTGGTAATAGGTATACGTGTTTTATATACCTATGCATTTCTTATTGCCTGAGGCTGAATCCAGCGCATCGTCAACAAAGAACAAGATGCCCTTTATTTTCAAAAGAAAAACTAGGATATTCATAAGGGCATGATTCAGAAAAAGAGTACGATTTGGTTACTCGATTAGCCGATGTCATGCTCAGACAAGCAGAAACGGTTGCAAAAGATGAACTACTGGCGGCCTGACAGGGTCCCGACCTCTCGAGGCAGGACGCGCGGGACGCTGATCGGGAGTTGTTTACGCGTCCAGCGAGCGAGCGCACCATGGCCTCAGGCTCTTAGCGGCGCGGATGGAGCCGGGCAACGGTCTGCGGGCAGCGGCCACAGGGAACGTTAACCCGCGTAGTGCAAGGGAATTTCGCGCTAACGCCCACAGGAAGGGGGGTCCAAAAGGACCCCCTCCGATCTCGGAAACGGAAAGAGCTAGAGACATGAAATTTTGTGGACAGGGTAGGACTACAACCATTTACATTGCGTGCAATTCTCATGACTCTAGGTCAATATCTTCAGCGTCAAATGGTGTGGGAAAGGTCGAGTTTTGACACTTTGGGACCGTGCAGGCCATTCCGTACGACTTTTCGAACGAAACGGGAAAAGGGTGTTTGTTTGGCCGTTAAGGGATGGAATACGACAATTTCTATTCATCTGGCGTCTTGACTGAGGATTTCGAGTTGAGGTCATGGCAGGTCGTTGACCTATGGCGTCATTTTTTCGTCTTTTGCAGATCAGATTTCAAGCAACACGGAATACCTTGAGTGTAAATAAGGGCTCTGCACGTCTTTTTTGGCGTATTTTGAGTGAAGGTAGCCAACATCGGTGCATTTGGCCACTTCCAGTGTTTATATTTATGTATTTATATATATGCATATATGTATATACAGGTATCAATGTGCCAAACGCGTCATAGGGTCTTTAAATGCATATTTCATACAAGTCGACATATTGCAAAGCAGACATAGACCAGGCCGCAAAATAGTTACCCTTGACCTTTAATGACCTTGACCTGGAATGACCCTGGTATAGACAAGCGTATCGATGTTCGCACACATGTTTCTATTAGGGTCTTTCTTTGAATACATATGCAGCGTGAGGTCAGACGCGGCCGCTACGGCAACGCGGGCGGAGCTGGCCAGCACAGACGGGCGGCGGCCGGTAAACAGCGGACTGTCGTGTTGCCATAGCTACTGGGGCACTCTCCGCGGCGTGAGTTTCGGTGTAGTTCTTTTTTCGTGAATACAGTTTGTAGTTGCAGTATATTTCATGCAAATCAACATGTCGCAAAACAAATCTGGGCCAGGTCACAAGATATCTGATTTTAACCTGTAATGACCTTGACCTTTACTGACTGATACATGTAAACGTATCCATGTGGGCACACGTGTTTTTACTAGGGTCTTTTAATGCATAATATTTGATTTTGACCTTTAATGACCTTGACCTTTACTGGCCCTTGCACAGGGGTGTGGTTTCCTATCGCTTTGTGGGTGGCTCGGAACCCAAAAGGTGGAAATGGGCACCCACAATACGATTTGGGCACCCACAACGTAAATTAGACCAACATTTCTTATTATTAGCATATTATACATTACACACATATATCCATATTATTATATACATATTATACACGAAATATTGGTCTAAGATAAGAATATTGAAATATATTTCTACTCTCAGTCCCATGACGTTAACCTCCTAAAATTAGCTTTGCAAACAATAGCCGAAACTCATTTACTCCACTGTCACCCACCAGATGCTTTTCCCCTCCACCCTCCAAGTAACAGTGTGTCAAGCCGGGTCCTGGAGAAAGGTCCTCCATTGAAGAGAGTGTATCTACTCAAAATTCTTGCAACTCGTTCTCGTTTGCTCATATTTTAGTGGGGTAAGTGAGTACGCTGGCTGCCAGCCCAAGTTTAATCCATTTACCCCATTTCCTTTTCAACGCTAAAATCGCTGATGAATCGGGTTAGCGTATCGTTAGTCTCAGCGATGCCGCAGCTTACATCAGTTGACGAACACCAAAAGTCTAAAGGCGACCATCATGGATTCAGGCAAGTACCGCTGCTGTTCATCGAATCCCCCTCGCAGGTAGTCATTTTGATGTCATTGCCAGAACAATCGCCGCCGTTTGTAACTGCATCTGATACAGCAAGGCAGAGTGCTGGGTGAGTATCGGGTGCGTCCAAGGTTTACCTCCGTATTTTCCGCTCGCCGATTGGCTCCTTTCTCCAGTATTTTGCATTGTATTTTGCCTACCGATATCACTGTCGATAAATACAGTAATTAAAATGCACGAAATATTGGCCTTAGATGACCAAAATACACTTTTCATTTACATGACAATCGATAACCAATCTCAAATATTCCCGTTTGGGTTTCTGGAACAACGAGAAACGCCAAATATATTCCCTTTAAGGATGTCGCCGCCATGAAGCCATTTATGATTCACGGAAATCATCCTTCCGTAATTTACCTCCCGTAATACCTTTTTAAGCTCATTTCTCTGGACTGTACGCATAAACGCCTGTCACGATCCCTTCCCCCTCCGATACACAATGTCTGGATGTCCCCATATGCGTTTTGGGCACCCGCAATCATTTTCCGAAAACCACACCCATGCTCTCGTATATGTAGGCGTATCAGTGTGCGCACATGTGTTTTTATTAGGGTCTTTGAATGTATATTTCACACAAACTGACATGTTGCAAAGCAAATTTGGAGCAGTCACAATCTGTTCGACCTTGACCTTTGACGACCTTGACACTTATGGACCCTGGCTTTGGTCTTTGTACATCCATCATTTATGCCTGAATGACGTCGCGTGACTGTGTTCAAACGGTAGTCTTAGGTAGAACGCTGGTTCGCTGGTTATTTCGCGAAGTTCTCATTTGCCATCGACAACCATCGTTTTCGTTATGTTTGCCTGACTTCCAATGCTTGAAACTTCACAAATTTCCGGTTGATTTCTGATTTTTCTGCGTCGATCGACGAGTTATTCAATTGCCATAAATATCACGAAGAAGCAGCAACTAGCTCCGATCCGTTCTCGAGATATTCAAGAAAAACAGTTGGGGGCACAAAAAGACCCCGTTCAAGTGCGTGTTTTAAAGGTGCGGCATGACGGCGAGGCAGGGACGGCGGATTGCATTTTCGGCTGTGGGGGCAAGCTCTATCGGATCAACAGCCGACCTCATTTAGGTTACCTTCTTTCCCACTGCCGAAAAAAATGCCTGAATTTCGTTCTTTTTGTCATGGTTCAGTTCTTCGTTAAATAAACATTTTTTTCCCAGGTTTTGGCGCTAGTGTACACTTGTGTTCTCTAAATGGGTGGATTTTTCTACTCAGGTCTGTACCCATTGACATTTTTCAGGTCTTTGCCCTTGGGCATTCATCTCCATAAATGCGAATGATGCAAACTTCTGCTTCTTATGTTGTTTGCGTTTACATCACGAATTCAACAACATTATAAAGTACATTTGTAAACAGCTGAGAGACAGTTTCCTCCCACAACATCAAATCATAACTCGACGCTCAGTAACGAAGCTTTTACAGACCATAACACGAAAACAAAGTCATTATCTCAAGCACTTGCCAACGCAGCTTTGCCTGTCCCCCCCACACACATGATGTAATAATGCCAGCACCAAACCTCTGACATAATGGAGCAGAGGCGTAGCGAGAAATCCGCCCAGGGGGACCAAATCGGATCAAGGGAGCCCTCGTAACCAATGAGAGCCCTCGCTAAGGGCGGATCCAGGATTTCACCAAGGCGGGGGGAGGGGTGGAGGCGAATGGTCAGCGCGGGATCCCCATTTTTTGCCTTTCAGATATGAAAAAATGATGTAATTTTACTTTTTTACGATATAAAATAACCGAAAAAATTCAAACGCGTCATCTTATTTCAGAAAATTCTGAGTTTTGTTTCCGAACAAAGTGGCCAGAATGTGACAAAAACGGCGAGATTTTAGGCGGTCCCGTGCCTCCCTTTATTTGAAATGTCGTGTCTGTATCTGGTCCAGGAGCCCGTCAGTCCCCGCCCCCCATCCCGTAGCTTGTGGATTTTTTACTTTAGGTTAGTTTAGTTTAGTTTAGGCCAGCTTAGTTTAGGTCCCCTCTTGCAGTTACAGGGGCACTTTTGGTGGTCTCGGACCCTCTGCTGTGCCAGGATCCTCTAGTGGTCTCAGGTTCCTTTTACAGTTTCACGTGTCCCGCGGACGTCTCAGGCCCTCCTTTGGCAGTTTCAGGGGCACCTCGGACAGTCTCAGGGACCCATCTGGCAGTTTCAGGAGCAATTAAGCCATCTCAGGTTTTCTGCTGTCGTCCCTGGAACGTTTTTGCCGTCTAAGGAACCCTTCAGGCATTAAAAAGGGCTCTCTATAAGTCTCTCTCTGCCGTGACAGGGGCGCCTCTTGCAACTGTGTAAGTCTTTTGGCCGTTTCAGGAGCAGTCTGGAGGTCTCAAGTTCTAGTAGTTTCACGGGCCCATCTGGTCGTTTCAGTGGCCCTTATTGCTAGAGACTTCTAGTTAGCAGTGTCAAAGGTCTCTCTCTAGCAGTCTCAGTGGACCCTCTGCGGTCCCTGGTACCTTTCTTATCGTCTCTGGGAAACATTTTTGCCATCCCAAGGGCCCTCTGGCAGTTACAAAAGATCTTTTGGCAATTTCAGGGCCCACGTGCGGTTTCGTAGGCCCTGTGAACGTCTCCGGTGATCCCCATGGCTGTATCAGGGGTCGTACTCTGTTACGTGAGGTATATCTGACAGTCTTTTAGGACCCCTCTAGCCGTAACAAGGGGCTTTTGTTGGCTCTTCAGGGGCCTCACTGCCAGTCTCAGGAGAACCTTGCCCGTGCCAGGGGCCCGCTTATTACACCCGGGGACCCTCTGGCCGTCCAGCTCCCCCATAAAACCCAAATACCATCTCAGAGGCCCTCTTATCGTCATTGTCTCGCAGAGGCACTGCGACCTTTTTGTTGGTCTCAGGGTTCATCTGCGGTGCACAGGCTCATCTTGCCGTCTCATAAACCACCTGACCTCCCCGGGGGCCCCTAGCAGCATCAGGAACCCCTCAAGGTTTCAAAAAGGCCAGTGTCGCCCATGTATGGCTTCTCTCGAGGTTGAGTAGGTCACTGACGAATCCCCGTTCAGGGGGCCGCTCTGGCTGGCCAGGGTCTCCTTATGCCGTGCCAAGCACCCTCTAAAGTTCTTTCCGTCTCAGGTGCCTCTCTGACAATTTTAGCGATCGCATGGACCCTTTGCCATGTTGAGGCCCCTTGCTGTCCCAGGGGCCCTCGAAGAGTTTCAAGGACCCTTCTTTCTATCTTAGGGGCCATCTTACCATGTCAGGATCTCATTAACCGTCCCGGAGACTTTCTGACTACATCAAGAACCTTCAGCTTTCCACTCGCAGGGGCTCCCTAGGGACTCAGTCCTCATCTTGGCAGTCTCAGGGGCGCTATGAGCCATCTGGCGGTCTCGAGAACACTCTGCAGTGTTGGGACCCTGTTGTGGTCTCAGAGGCCCCTTGAGAGCTTCAAGGGCCCTGTATGAGTCTCAGAGGTCATCTAACCCTCCAGGAGGCCTCTCTAATTGCACCAAGAACCTGTTAGATTCTTATAGAGACCCCGTAAAGCTTATACGGGGCCCATTCTTTTTAAGTCTGACAGGGGCCCCTTCTCAGACCTCAGGGGGGAAGGGGCGATCACCCCCATTGCTTCCCCTTTGGATCCGCGCCTAGCCCTCGTAATCAGTGGGGCCCCATGTGGTTGAAATTACTCTCGGTTTGTAAAGGTGCCTCACTGAAGTGTAAACGGGCCCATGTTCCCCTGTAAAGACGTTCCTGCCGACCTGGCGGGTGCCTCTTACTGGTCGGCAAGGGCATCTTTACAGGAACTCCTGAATGATCGTTTAGGGGCCCCTGTTGACCAGGGGGTCACTGCCTGTCTGTAGAGGGCACCTTATCTGTCTGTAAAGGGCCCCTGTCAACCTCTGGAGGCAGGGGCAGGGGCCTTCTTCCAGACCGAAAGGGGTTTCCTTCAGAGCCTGGCAGGGGCCCTTTATGGGTCGACGGGGGCCTTCCCCAGGCGAGCAGTGAACTCCCCTACTAGCTAGCAAGGGCCCCTAAACGGCCATTCAGACCACGGGCCTCTCTTCATAGCACACAAAGCCTTCTTGTATATTCGGAGTACGTTTTCTTTCGGTTCGTAAGTCTTCTTTAACCCGCGCACGACCGTCGGTCGGCGACGATCACGCCCGACTGGGGGATGGTTGACCGCCCACTTCTAACTCACGAACGGTTGGTCGCACGATACAAATAAGCTCACCGTTGGAAAGCCTGTGACGAGTAGAGCTCGAAAATGGTCTCATTTTTAGTTTTAGATAATATGCAAGCAATTTACGCCCTATATATGTTTTCTCTTAGCCGACTGCATAAAGCCGAGAAACGGCCTGAATCTCAAGGGCTGTGATTAACAACGCATAGGTAAAGGCACCAACGCACAAGTAAAGGTCCACAGATGCCGATACGCGTCTGATTTCTTAGATTTGGTCAATATATACGTCGAAACGTTGAGTTAAAGACACGGCAATTTTCACGCCGGTTTTCGGCGGGCGCCGCAGCCGTAAACAGTAAGAAATTAACGGGAACTAATTTTAGTGTTCCTTTATTTTCGCGACGTAAGCCTATCCATATAAATTTTATTGATCTACGTGGTTCTTATGATGGTTTTTCATGCTTAAATTTAGGAAAAATTCATTAGTTACCAATCTACACACTGGATAGAGCTTTATTCACGAAAGCCTATGCAATTTTCTAAAACTTCTTGAGATTCTTGTTATTACTTACGTCTGTGCAGGCCAGTTCTGCCATTTTCTACTTATTCTGAGTAATTGGCTTGCCCTCTCTTGGCTACGCCACTGTAAAATAGACGGAACCATCTTGCCAAAGTGCCCAAGGGATTAACAATCAGTTCCATGTCTAACATTACGACGCATAGTATATAAAAAAGAACCTCAACATTCTTCAAGCTGAGTGACGCTTAAATCACATAAGGGTAGCATATAATAAATATGATACAATTTTCCCCACAGGGCTAATGTTAAATTTCCAAAAAGTGGGGCCATGGCCAGCCCTCCGCCTTTCCCGTACTCTTACGCACATGTATTAATGTTCACAAAAACGGTTATATCTCTCCCTATTGACGTCACATTTGGTACAAAAGGCTGCCGTGTACAATTGCGCTAATTACTCCTGAAATCATCGCCAGAATCGTCGCGTCTTGCAATGGGCGCCGAGTACCATCACATTTCATGACTAGGATACCTGAAAAAACCTTCGAATTTGTACTAAATTTCGCGAAGACTGTTATCAGTACGCTTGCTCTAATCAAGTACCAATCTGTCGCCGATGCTCCCACAATGGTTTTTTTCTTTTGTTTTTAATAGCGTAAGGTTGCTTTTTTACGATTTTGCTTGATGCAGTGACCGAAATTTCTGTGGGGGCAAAAACATAGTTTTGCCCCCCAGCCTTACGGTTGGGGGGGCGACTGCCCCTCCTGCCCCCCTTTTTCCGCCGTCGCTGCGGCGAGGCACAAGGTTCCAGCCATTTGCAGCCAGTTTTTAAACGAAGTAAGTGCACAAATACAGTGTAAAATGATAATTGTACACGCTCCTGCTTGTGGACTGTTCAATGCCAGGCGACAGAAAATCGGAAATTTTAAAGACGGAAACAATTATTTTAAAGAAAAAATATTCATCTGAGACTTGGAACTCCTCGTATGCGAAACGCGGCAAAAAAGGATTTTGGATCCTTGCCACTTCCTCAAAAAAATATTATTTTGGACGTTGAAAAACCGCGGCGTTGAAAAGAGGGTGTCCGAAATTACCCACCGTCCGATGTTACCCAAATCTCCCCACGTTATAAGTAAGGAGGTGGGGCGATGATTGGGGAGCGTTGAGGGAGCAGGGAGACAGCTGCCCTCTCCCCAACTTTGGTCAAAATTTTGCATTAACTCAATGGCGTCCCGTGGAAAGAAACGTTTGCCCTCCCCACCTCCACCGAGGTTCCGTCGCAACTGCTTTGTTGCTTTGTAGACGACTGAGATGATACGGAACAATGTTCGGAGGTGTTTTTTTTTTTCTCCAGGCGGCGCTTATCTAAACGCGGGAGGCGCTGGAGCACCCCATGAGGTATATAAAACTCCACTAGTTGTGCTGCCGTCTGTAGAATTCAGAGGTGTTTTGACAATGCGAGAACATGTATTTGAATACGTATACGAATACGTTGCCACCACGGGCAAGAGGACTGGCAGTCGCTGCCGCAAGCCTTGTAGACCCCATTTCCGCTCGTTAATTCTGGCACCCACATATCGATACAGCGTCCAAGGCCTGGATCTGGTCGGATGAACTTCTATTGGTGAGAGACCCTAACCTGGTAACATGTCTCAGCGTTACGATGGTGGCAAAACGGATGACTGTTGTCGGGTCATTTAACGACACTCAACTACCAGGGCCATTTAGCGTCGCAGCCTCTCCCGGACTTGGAGGACGACATGTTGCTCTGGCAAACCGAGATCTGCATTCAATTAAAAACGTGTATTTCCCCTTCGGATCTCCTCTGAATTCACTGATGCACATAAATGTCGAACAATTCCGATAAAACACAATACAGAGGCACAAATACCGCACATGACTTACGGTAAACAGTAGCTTACCCACTCCTATTGCTTAATCGGTAGCATGTGTAAGGGACATGGCCCAAATATTATCGACACATCAGCTATAACCAACGTACAACTTGACTCCTCCCATCATTCTGTCTGATGCGCGTGAAGTTATGAGAACCAGACGAACGTAAATGCAAAACTGACGCACGTGCACTTACACAACACAGCCGGCCACGTGATGGGCACAAACCATCGAAACCGCGCCTAGACCAGTTGCGAGTACCAGCAGGCCGCTCAGCGACTGCGTTTGAGCTGTGGCGTGCGAGCCAGCCCTCAGTGTGCGGGGAGCCGACGAGTCGCCACCCAGCGGAACGTGCGACACATCAACCCCGCTCGTACTGGACCCGGCTACGGCCGGCCACGACGGGCTACCGACAGTCCTCGTCCATGAATAGCCGCAAAGCCCGGACCGCGGTGTTCACGGGAGCCTGCGGCGGCGGGCGGCCGGCGGCGGGCGGCCGGCGGCGGACGGCGCAGTCACAGGTAGAGCTTGTGGTAATGGCTGGGCCGGTTCAGCCGACGCCGGCAGACCGGACACTCGCGGCTCTGGCGGACGGCGCCGCGCAGGCACGGCTCGCAGAACCAGTGGCCGCACACGGTCACCAAGAAGCCGCGCCGCTGCGCCTTCAGACCGGCCACCGACTCCCAGCAGACCGGACAGTGCAGCTCCGACGAGGCTGCCAGCCACACGGGACAGCGTCAGGCGGCGG
Source organism: Capitulum mitella (assembly GCA_030062745.1). Lineage (NCBI taxonomy): Eukaryota > Metazoa > Arthropoda > Thecostraca > Pollicipedomorpha > Pollicipedidae > Capitulum > Capitulum mitella. The sequence goes on from CP099839.1 coordinate 38,595,051, forward strand.
TGCAGGCACACGCACACCGACAGGCATCCCGCGTTGACGTCACACGCACACAGCCGCGTCCCACCGGCACTGGCGGTCACCAAGGATCGGACCTAGGTGGCAGGCAGTGGGTTCCACGCGCCCGTCTACGTCCGTCATTTGGAATGCTAAGAACATCATTCACAACGTAATTTATCAAAGAAATAATACACTTATGTGGTATGTTGTTCTCATGAAACAATCCTGAACATAACCTATAACAGACGACACAAATTTATGAGCTGTGCTGTTATCAAGCTGTGCTGTTTGAGACCGTATTGCGTAGACTTTCACCAAATGAAAACACTTTCAATTAGCTAAATCACCCGGAACAAAGATACCTCCCTCACGCCAGACCTGGGTGCGCCTCTGGCTATGGCAAGCATGACGACTGCACGACACACAAACGCACCAAAACACGGCCAGGAGACCTCCTCATCCGACACAGCTGACGAAATCAGAATCCAACTTAACAAGATTAGCAGCTGTCGGAGCCCTACACCATACACCCTACACCGTCCATGGGTCGCCGAGAGCGCACACTCCGAGAACCCCTGACGGCGACCGAGCTCGGACCGGTACTCACAGTCGCCGGTGGCCGGCTCAGCGGCAGACTCCGCATGGGTCGGCTCCGGCTCCGGCTCCGGCTCCGGCTCCGGCTCCAGCCCGGACTCGGGCTCCGGTTCAGGCTCGTGCCGGCCGGCCGGGCCGGCGGTAGCGATGCGCCGCCGCCTCCTCAGCGGGCCGCCGCCGGCGCGCCACGGAGGCTCCTCGGCGCCGAGCGTGACTGGCGTCGGCCCCAGCAGCAGCTCGTCGGTCCAGTCCAGCATGGCGCCGAGCGCGTGGCGCTGCTCGAAGTGGTTGCGCCGCTCGGCCGGCAACCGGGCCACGCGGCCCGCCAGCTGCTCGTGCCGCTCGCGCAGCCGGCGCAGGCGGCCCTCGAAGCTGGCCTCGGGGCCCGCGTCCGCCATGTCGCTGAGCAGCCGGTCGGAGGCGGCGCTCAAACGGCGCATGTCGGAGAGCAGCCGCGACTCGGCCGCGCTGCTGCCGCGCTGGCGGGCCTCCCGCGGCGCGGCCGAGGCCGTGAACTGCTGCGGGTCCGGCTCGGCGGCCTGCTCCCAGCTGCGGCCCACCGTCGCCGGCTGTCCGGTACACAAACACCGGTCAGTCCAGCGCGCATGGCTCCCGTGTATGCGGGATGCAACCACAACACGTTTCACCGCGTCACCAGCTGCCCACGGGCCGCCAATTAATGAAGTGGGCGGCACCTACGGCAACACCGCCTAAAACAGCAACATCCTTGTGAGATGTCCCTCACGTCGGCAACGTTTTTACGAAGGGAGCCGTGAGTGGCGAGCGCCGAGACGCCATCGGATGGTGATGAGCTTTCCCTTATCCGGGATGAGACGTCTTGTCCTTTGCAATAGAACGGCAGACGCAACGTAATCTTCTCGACTATGAGGGGCACCTGAGCAGCATTCAAGGGAAATACCACTGATATTTCAGGCATTGGTCGAAATTACAACATCACGTTCACACTGGGCTGCTGCTGGAATAGCTCACTATCAGAACAGCGGGGCCTCCACAATATTGTACAACTGCCCCAGACATCTTCGAAAGCGTACTTTTTCTTGACCTGTGACCCACGCGAGTAATCAAAAAGCAGTCATACTTCCTGCATTTCAACGAGCTACAACACTGTACGTCTTTGCGCGAGAACACAAAGTTATTGGCGAACCACATTAACCTTCATGCAACCCACGAAGCATCTCCGTAATCCCCGAAGACCCACAGACATTGCATGAGACTGCTTCTAAAGCTAACGGCAATTAAGGAGCATACCAATGCTAATGAGAGACCATCATCACTGCCTCTTTTCAAGCTTACACTTTCTGGTGGTGCTGGCATCTCATGTCCGACAATACGAACTTCGTCGTCTGAAGTATCAGAGTCGTGATCACACGTCAGATCGATAATGTTGACGCCGGATCCACGTCTCACGCTCCGCCTTCGTCTCTGGGGGACGCAGTGCACGTGATTCAACACGATGATAACTCAGCAACCGTCTGGACCAGTGTTTCTGACTGTCGTTTTCTGGTGTCAAGGAACACCAAAAAATTTATACTGCAAGACAAATCTTGTACTCCAAAATGGCCATCTGCCCCATCCCCCAAAAGACATGGGTATTCCTACTCAAAGTTTGAAGGTGCCCAGCGTCCCCCCCCCGTTAATGGTTTACCATTCATACTAGGCCGCTGAAGTACACTCCGAACCCACGACCAGCCACCCCCGCCCCCCGGTCAACAACTCCGCTGACCTACCATGTAGACCCAAGAAACTGGTTTGCTCCCCCACCGAACGGATCCACTGGATCCGCCCCTGCTGGCCACATACGCTTGCAAAGCACCTAGTTAGTCCATGTTTCTCACATAAACGCATGACATTTTACACTCCAAGAGAGAATTTGTATTCCGACACCAGGAAGGAAAACCAGCTTTCCAAAACTGGTTCGGACACAAACAAATATGGAAAAACATGGTCAAGTGCAAATCACTTTTAGGTACTCCCACAATTATTCACATGAACTATATGAAGCATCATCAGCAACCTCTGTCTTTTCAAAAACGAATCTACAACGCATAAAAAACATACCGTTGTCATTGTCGTAATATGGCACAGATAACTGCTCTTGAAGAACTGGTTTGCTGGAGCTGAAAACAAGGATATCAAATGTCAGCAATGGGCTTTCCAAACACATGGCTTCTACCTTCCTTACATTTAAATCTGAAATGAGTCATGAATCAATTCCTTTTCACAAGTCATGACAGAAGTAAAGTCTATTGGACTATGGCCAAGGGCCACCAGTAGTGATATGGCACTCTCAAATGGTGACACAGTCTGGACATGTTTTGATCACTCTCCATGCTACGTGAATGGTGCAAAGGTCATTTTCAAAAAAAAAAAATAGAGATAAGTGAAGTCTCTGAAACTGATCTGACAGAGGTTAAAAGTGCAAAACGAACTTCTCTTTTCACGATGCCAGTGTTACGTCTAACATCAAACTTTCTACATCTCTATTTTTTATTTTATTTTTTCATTACACTGAATATTTCTACAGCTTTCCTATTTATAATAACACTAAGACAGCGCTGGCCATGACAACCGCACCGCCAAGGACTCCCGCAGTTGCTGAGCAACCGGTTCGCCTGACACGCGTAGGAACAGAATGTTCACAGTCAGACCCGTACGCGTCAGCGGCCTCTGGAACGCAATGCCCGGCACCAGCAACGCTGCAGCAGCGATGAACAGCAGCGCTGCGTGCGGCTCAGACGGATTGATCAAACAATGCTTACACGCCATATCACACCCCATTCTCTGCCTGTCTTGTAAGCCAGCTTAGTCACGTAGTGCCCAATGCACGGAAACTCTCTGATGTTCACCACGCACACACGTCGTCAGGCTCAATCAGACTCCTAAAAAACTTCAGGCCAATTTTGCATGCGTCCTGTTAAATCAAGATCGCAGACTGCATTGTTCACAGACAAATTTCACTGTTGTTTACGGCAAACCACTTATTCTCGGACTCTCAGCACGGCTTCCGCCGTTTTCACTCTGCAGAAACTGCCCCAACTGTGGTCACTGATTGCATCCTCCGAGCTATGAGTCAAGGCAAAATCAGTCTTTTGGCTCCGCTGGACTTGAGCAGATTAATGTTCTGATGTCGACCATGAAAAACCGTGAACAAAGCTTGAACTTACAGGGTGAACTGAACAAAGCTTGAACTTACAGGGTGAACAGTGTCTGGTTCCAGAGTTACCCTTCCGACTACCTTCAACGCGTTCTCAAGGTGAACAGTGGGAGCCCAAACCGACCAAAACCCCATCGGCGAATGCCGAGATTCCTCTCTAGGACCGCTGCTTTACACAATCTGCAAATGATTTAAGCCTGTACGTAAAAAACGACATACCGATTCTACAATATTCTGACAACACTCAAATTTTTACCTCTGGTAAAAACAAAAACTGCATCTGACCCAACTCATAAGAAGCACGGAATCAGCTTTAAACACGGTCTATCAGAGATCCAATCGGAGGGGCGTTCCAGGGCAGTTCGACCAGACGCCTACCAAAACTAACGCACCCTAGTCTCAGACTTTAATGAGATTTGGTCTGGTGCGTAATCTGTGGCTGGGATTTCATATTTCCATGTATCAGCTCGGTCTAGCCGGCGGTCTTTGTACTAAAGCAATTTTAAATTTTGATATGAAATGATTTTTTGGGCAAACTCTTGATGAAATACTGTATATTATTTCAGTAACCAACAGCCACATCTTCAAAGACTGGGTATCGTTGTGATGCGGACGAAATGCTGCATATTTTTACTATTCGCATTTTCCAAAATATCTTTGCCTTTTATTTGGCCCTGAAACCAACTTGCAAGGCCAAATTTTGAAGGTGTAGCCAGTGATTCCGAATGAAACTCCTGACAGGTGGAATGTCCGTCAAAGGCTCCTCATTTGTTTTAGATCGAGAAAAGTTCCCCATTTTAGTTTTTCATGTTACAAACTGCACTTCAAATTCACGATGCTTTCACCGTAAACGTCTTTGTCGCGAATTTCCAACCTGGACGGGCAAAAGTAGTATGAACGACCGGCGAAAGTAACGAAAGTCTGAACGTCCAAGGTCATTCTTTTCATTGATGTATATGTTACAAATTCCACAATCTCAACCAAGCTTTTTAGGCGAGATTTCCAAATCGAGATGACCTTCAATGACTTCAAGTGACTTTGACCCCCTAGAATGCAATAAGTGGTATACATCAGGGCTATTTGGGGTGGAAAAGTAACCTATGTCATAAATCGAAAAGTAAATGTTGTCCAAAATGCTTGCAATTAACTCAGGAGCGAGATAAAAAAGGAAAATAACCTTGATCTTGGAAAGACCTGTGCACTGCCTGAGGTCACCCATCTTTTTCCCTTAAGCTTGTGGTGCTGTTGTTTAACTACTTGCAAAACGCATTTTTTTAAAGAACAAAAAATAAAGAAAATAAAATTTGTCAAAAACGGCTAAACCTTTTCTTCAACTAAGGTTACAGACCTAACCTTTCCGAGGAATTCCAAGATAAATAATAATATTGCAGTCTTAACTTTTTCTGACTTGGGTCTCTTTAACCAGACCTAGGCCATTAATCTGACCCAACACAAAGCTGACAGTTGCCCAAAATGTGCGCAGAAGACGTAACAAAAGGCACTAAAAACTATGGAGCCCCATGTCCTGCAGTTTTCTCGCTATTCTGCAGAATCTAAGGGGTGTGTCTAAACACAACAGTAGGATCAACGACGCTGTTCCCAACCATCGGTTAGAGGATGGAAAATTGGCCCCCTAGTGAGAGGGCAAGTGTGTATATGTGCAATACCTGAACTCGCCAAAAGGCTACTTCAGACATTTCCGCATGCTGTGGGGAACGATTAATACCATACTGAGTCAGAAGTTGCCCATAGCTTAATCTGTGTTGCCTACAGCATTTTCGAAACAAATGGTCACCGGTCTTAATCTACGGTGCCAAACAGTCATCATATTAGTTTATCAAGAATATATCAATGCTGGTATGGCGACGAGCATTTCTACTACTCTCTACACTACTCTCATTTCCATACTTCTTTGTCCATGTTGGCACCCAAGCGGACTGAACTCGCCGCGCCGCCTGCCCTCTGTCCAGTCTGCGACGGCGTTGATTAAACTGTCCAGTCTGTGACGGCATCGACTGAAAACTTGGATTTTTCAAGTTTGCCGTTGATTCCGTCGGGAGCGACACCGAGTGTTTCTTGCACCTGTATTCCTATTCAATGTTTGTTCATAACAGCATCATGTGATAAACTGACACGCATGCCATAAACCATTTATACCTGTAGATTTTTACGCCATTTTCCGCCGGTAACGGACCAGGAAACGCTATCCAAGGATATTTTCAGCCAATATGCCGTAAATTGTCAGTGAATGTATAGTGCTAAACATAAAAATGGGTAACTTTTCTCGATTCAAGACGAACCAAACCCCTATGGATAACATCATACCTGCTCACAATTCCAATCGGAATCACTGGCCACACCATCAAAATTTTACCTTGGAAACAGGTTTAAAGGTTAACTAAGAACCAAAAGAAATATCAGAAAATGCAAATAGCAGAACAATGCAGCATTCTGTCCTCGTCACAACAATATCCAGCTCTTAAAAATGTGATTACTGGTTACTGATGAAATACTACACATCATCTCACCAAGGGCCTTGCCAAAAATCACCAAATTTAAAAATTTTAAACTGCCCCAACACAAAAACGACTCATCAGACGGAGCTGAGAAGTGGAAATCTGACATCCCAGCCACAGATTACCCCCAAACAAAATTTAATGACAATCTGAGACTATGATGTGTTACCCCTGGTCGATCTCATGTGGAATGCCCTAGGAACTACATGAAATTGAACACCAGTAAAACTCAACTTGTGATTTTCAGCACATGGCAGATGCTCCATCAATCTTGACATAGTCTTGCTTACTGTGAATGGTTCCACCATTCTAAGTGGCAAAGGAAAAAACTCATGTATAATCATGGACCTTAATTTGAAGGCTGAACCCCACACAAAACAGATCCAAATAAAATGCACCAGACACCTGATTGGACTGAGCCACATCAAGCACAGCCTGCTCCACCATGTACTGATGTTCTAGTGAGTGGCTTAGTACTTTCCATTCTAATATACCTCATCATTCTCTATGGTACTGCTTGTGTTACAAACTCCGTTCGCATCCGGAAGCTTACACTTCTGCAGGAAAGTGTTGCTGGACGTGGCAAGAGCAACAGCATTAAAAACATGTCAACCAAACCAAAATACTTTCAGCGAACAGCTTGTCAGTTTTCAAATACTGTGCCTTCTTAAAGATGTGATACATCAATTTAAACTAACTGACCTAGCAACATACTTTCACAAACATGTAAGACAAAGTAGAAAAGACCATCACCAAGCTTTACCAAAATCAGTGTGGCAAAAATATCAGTGAGGCAAGCAGTAATCTGTCTACTGCAAAATACTATAATGTTTTATTTCTCACAATCCATGGCAGCAATCTTAGACTTTCTAAACAAAGACTACATTATGGATGGTTGAAAAGTGGCATGGTTTTGTATCTGTCTCAAACCATTCCTGCATTTTACTATTCTTATCTAACCTTTTGTGTGCTATTTTATTACTTGACATGAACCAACAAAAAAGCATTTATGTGTGGATATGTTTGAGATAAATGAATGAAATCAAATGAAATAAATACTTCTTACAATAAAAGGAATGGATGACTTAATTAGATGTTCTTCACCAATTTTCAAAATATTTCTACAGCTGTCATTTTAACCAAAACTTTTGCATTCAAACAACTATTCAGTAAAGTAAAACCCATGGCCTTGGAAAATGTAGTCAGCACACTATCTTACTTCCTTCCAAATGCATCTAACCTTCTGTCTCCAGCAGCTATCACCATGGCCATGGCATCTGCTACATGGCTGTGACAGCTAAAATGGTTATCACATATGTTAAATCTCAGATTTTTACAGTTCCGAGAAAACCTGCATCAATCTAATGATCAAAAGCTTTCCTTCCTGACTGATGTAACAGTTGCTGGTTAGAACTGCACCTGGCAAGTAAAGAGAGTCTTCTAGAAAAAGATATGCACAATGCAGATTGTCCATATTATCTATGCAGCAATGCTATATCAGGATTACAAGATGTCTACAGGCCAAAATTTCCATGCAAAATATTACTTTAATAAAACAGTATTTGATGCTTCTAGTATATTTTCAGACCCTGCTGCTGACAATATAACATGGAAAAGGTGATGAATCACAATCTAGAAAATATTTTGAGCACACAAAGCCTAACAAATGCAAGATATTATATGCAATAATGTTAATAAAATAGAACTAAGCATATTTCAACAGTATAAATTAATTAAATACCAAACAAAATCAGTTACTAAAAATGATAACAAAAGGGTCACAAAATACAGGGAATAAACTCTATCACTATGACACTGGCACATCCAAATTTTCCTTCAAATCCTGATTACAGAGGTCATGGGAACATCTCTTTTAGCAAACTGGACTGGATTTCCAAATCAAAACTGAAAAAGATTTCATGAGAAAATCCAGATTACCCATGAAATGAAAGCATGACAGCACTGTGCACCCCATTTGATTTGGTGTCATGTGAAGGGGAGCAAACGCCAAACTTAATTTCTTGTCTGGTGGCAACCTGTTGACAAAAAATGATGAAATGACACTACAACATTCTCAAATATCACACAACACCAATCCCTCACAGCAACTCAGGCCATTCAGTAATCTACTACAGAATAGACTTCTGTATACCCTAAAGGAAAATGTCACACACATAACTGGGGTGAATGCAAGACCTCCTGAAGCAATCCAAACTTGGAGATCTTGAATGTAATCTGGATTTTGTGATAAGGGTTGTGGAAATGCCACCTGAAATCCTGATTTCCCTCCCAAAAGAAATATGACGTGTAATCCAATCCTGTCTTGGGAACAGGGCTATAAATATACTTTGAAAAGAAATGATGATACATGTGAGAAGTATAGGGAAAAAATGATCAGGAGAATTACATTAAAGTACAATAAATTACTAATCACTACTCTGAATGCTAACATCCATCCCTATATCTCACCAATGATGTGATTGACCAGTTAAACAGGAATGACTGACATTGCAACCAATCTTGCAATAACTGGGATCTACAGAATGTCTCATGGGAGCAAGATATGCTACCAAACAGGACTGTTTCTGCAGAATCACTGCTTACAAGCAACAATGGGACAAAACAAAAAAGGCATAGGAAATTGCAATTGATGGCCATTTGGTCCATGACCTACACAACATTGTATTTCTGACCCTTCTTTTAAATACTGCTTATCATTCACAAACATTGGAAACTTGCTTTACTCCTTACTACTTTAAGTTGTATCTTGTAGCATTGGTGTATATATAGGTGGTAAGTCAAATAAGAAAGATGGTGTGAAAATGTTCAACTGACTGGAGTACTCACTCCACATGCCAAAAGTTGTAGCATTATTTCAGATACTGTAGAAGCCCTCAAGCTTTGTAATTTGTTCCTCATTACACCTTGTTCCAAGCCTGTAACCGACCGAAGTGGCCACATCAAACAATGCCCAATGCTTAGTCATAATTTCAAAAACCCTGCTGATTTTCAAAAACTCACATGCCCTCGCGGCAATCTGCACGAACTGAGAAGAAACCGAATATCGCACTTGTCGATTCCGAGGTTTCCCGTCCGTCGCTCACATCACAGTTACTGGCCTCACAAATTCAAACACAAGATTCACACCCAGAGGGCTAGAGGGATGTTCCAAGGTAGCTTCAAGGACGTGTGCTCAGTCAAACCGTGATTCCGCATAGCCATCAGCTGATAGACGTCGTTCGTTTCTTATCGATATAATTTTTCATACGGATTTCCCCATGTAGTGGTCATCTATTGCCCTATGCAAAACTTATATGAGACTCATGTAAGACTATATATATATATATATATATATATATATATATATATATATATATATATATATATACATATCACATAACTCAATATATCATGTAAGTCAACTGAAATTCTGCTCTATACCACTGGCGTCGTTTTGTGTTTGGTATCATTTCAGGGCCCTAAGCCTATTAATGTAAATTCTAGGTTTATGAAGGCCCTACCAATGTAGCTGGCAAAGTGCGGACTTTAAAATTAGGACTATGGCACGTCTGGCAGTCGACATATAGGTGAAACTGAGCAAAATAAAATAGGATATTGATTTAGCATGTACTGCTGTCGGCGAAAACCCTGTGTACCCTGACATTTCTCGATAATTTAAACGATCATGGCTTCACGTTGATAGCAATTTGCATATCACTGTTTCATGTTACAGACGCCGATTACTGGAAAAGCTTCGGTCCAAATCGAAGAACAACAAATTGTCCTCAGTGTTAAAAAAACATGAAGACTGAACATCTCAGATGAAGGTTACGATGGTGTCGAATTGGTATAAATTTTGGTATTAAAAGTTAATTCATTGAACCAGAAATATGATATCGTTTACGAATTTATGGTGCTTTATTTTGCAAAGTTGGAAAATAAATCGACGTGTCTTAAGATAGTGGTATAGAATTCCATACCAGTGATTACCTTTCATGTTTGGAAAACTCTATGCCAAAGGTATACAAAATTACGCCCCTGGATTTCACGGAGGGATGACGTAATCTATTCAGTGATAGGCCCGTCAGAGGCGTGTATGTACCCATGCAGACGGCAGGGGACTTAATGGGCTGGAGCTCTTCGTAGTGCGACGAGGCCAGACGCGAGCCATTGGAGGAGGGAGGCAAGAGGCCATGGCTGTTTGAACCTGAGGACCTTTACTCACCAAAAGTGAAAATATATCAAAGTTTTCTGAACTAAAAAATAACGTGACCAAAATTCAAAGAGTGTTCAGCGTTTTTTGGGAAGGTTTGGGGGTGGGGGAGGGATGAGGTTTGCCCTGGCCCCCTACTTGGCGAAATCCTGGCTGCGTCCCTAGAGAAGGTCCCTTCGCGCTGCACACGAAGGGGCTCCAGATTCGGGCTGGAAGGCGCTCCTCCGCTTGAGCCGGGTTTCCTGACTGCTCTGTACTGGGACTCCCCAAGCAAGGGCCATCATTATTAGCGGTCCTTTCTGCAACAAAAAGTTCCTTGCTGGCGAAGGGGTCCTATTGGGTTTTCGAGCAAAAGTTCGTATCGCAGAAGTTCGTCGGACTTAAGTTTGTCGGACTAAAGTTCATCGAGCAAAAGTTCGCCTTGCAGAAGTTCGTCGTGTAAAAGTTTGTTTAGGGCAAAAGTTCGTCTAGGACAAAAGTTCGTCGTGCAGAAGTTCGTCGTGAAGAGGTTCGTTTAGGCTTTCGTCTAGGACAAAAGCCCATTTAGTACAAAGGCTCGTTTAGGACAAAAGCTCGTATAAGACAAAAACTTGTGTGGGGCAAAAGCTCGTCTAGGACAAAAGTCCGTCATTTCGAATCACCAACATCACCACAGAAGATTGTCCAGAACAAGAGTTCGTCAGTAACAAAAGTTCTTCTAGGACAAGTTCGTCTCGCTAATGTAAAAGGTTCGTACAGCAAAACGCTCGTATGGAAAATGTTCATAGGAAAACGTTCGTAAGGGAAAAAAATTCGTAAGTAAAAACGTTCGAAACCAAAGGGTAGTAAACTTTAAGGTTCGTATCGAAAAAGGTTCGTTTAAAAAAAGGAGCACACCTAGAATAATAACCTAACCTATCCTAACCTAACCTCTTTTTTAGACCGAACAAGTCCGATCGCACCCTTTATCGGCCTGTGGCCTCTAGTGTCCTATACCGCGTCTTTGGCTGAAACCCGGAGTGACTGCTTGCCCATACGAACCTTGTTCACGAACCTTTGGCTACGAGCATTTTCCCTTGCGAACCTTTTCCCTTACAAACCTTTTCCCCACGAACCTTTTCCATACAGACCTTTGCAGTTGAAACTTTTTGCGTCACAAACCTTTTCCGATACGAGCCTTTTACCATACGAACCTTTTACCATCCGATCCTCGTGCACACGAACATTTGTCTACGAACCTTTTCCCATACGAACCCTTGACTTACGAACCTTGGTCCGGTTACCCACTCGCCTGTGACTCGGGCAGGTCAACACGGTGCACAGTGGCTAAAGTTGGATGTGAACGAGTTTGAATGGGACCAATTCCGGATCCGGTCATAGGTAATCAGGGCCTCGTTCACCAGCATGATTCCATTAACTGTCGTCTGACAGTTAGTATTTTTTTCTAGACATATATTGCCGTGCAGGACTTTCGTGCGAGATCCATATGACACGGATAGTCTTTTCTCCTGAACGAACTTTTGCCCTAGACAAACTTTTGTTCAAGCGAATTTCCGCCGGACCAACTTTTGTCCTGGACGAACTTTTGTCCTAGACGAACTTTTGTCCTGTACGAACTTTAGCGAGACGAACTTCTTTTCCTAGGAGAACGTTTGTCCTAGACGAACGTTGTCCATACGAACTTTCGGGAGACGAAATTTTGCCCTCGACAAATTTTTGTCCGACGAACTTTTGGGCTTACGAACTATTACCAGACAAACTACTGTCCTACGAACTGGGGTCCGGCGAACTTCTGCCCGGAAACCGTCCTGTTGGCATGTGACAGAGATACCATCTGGTCTGCAAAGAGGGGCCCTGCCGGGTTGCAGAGGGCCCCAACCGTTCTAAGAAGGGCCCGCCTACGGGCCTGTGGACATGTCAGGGTCCTCTGCAAGCCTGTAAAGGGGCCCTGTGTTGCCTGGCAGATGCCCCTTGTAGTCCTGTAGAGGGGTCCTTTAACCCTATTCCCGGAGGGCTCGACGGTATGGTCGATTCCCGGCAGGGGGGGGGGCGGATTCGGCCCCCCCCCCTGAGATCTCGAGAACTACTTATCCGATTTCATCGCAACAAACGGCAATCGATTTGCCGTGACGTGAGCTACATTTTTATAAACAGAAATTTTCAAAATTTTGAAATTTGTGGATACAGGGGGGCAAAAATGTCAAAATGGGGGGTACTTTTGGACTTCTTATAACTCCGTTGTTTATGGACCGATTTCGATGAAACTGGCATGAATCGAGAGATTATGGATAGGGCTTTTACCATGCATGGGCGTTCACAGGGTTTCAAAAATAGGGGGATTAGTTTTCTAATAACGGAATGAACAAAAGAGGCCAACACGCTTTTTTAGCTTCTGCTAGTCATGTTATGCTAAAGAAGTACAAATCTCATTACAATGTTTGTATAATGTTAGCATAGGCGGTGCCAGGGACATAAAAAAGGGGCAACTGTCATGGTCACACGTTCTTCAGATCAACTTGTGACCTTTGACCTTAAATGACCTCCAGTGACCTTGGGGTCACCTGGAATGATGTCGTGTGCATTCAATATTATCTTTAAACGTTTTTAATCGATTGAATTCACTCTATTCCAAAAAAATCATTTTTTGGCTTTTGCGATATAGGGTACGTGCACTGACATTTTAGGTCATAGCTCCGTGACCCGACCTAATATCAAACTGAAACTTGGTACACAAGTAGAGGGCACCTTCCTACGTCATGTGTATTCTGGGTTTGACATTTGAAAAAACGACGCCGAAATTATTGCGAAAAAACAAATTTTGACTTTTGACCTTGACCTGACCTTGTAAAGTGACCTCAGATAAACAAAATTACATATGCACATTGCCCAACTATTTAGCTATACATTCATATAAAGTTTTAAGTTCTATCTTAAAAACTCTGTTTTTGGCAGACATTTTCCTTTTACCCTCAACATGGCCAAAAATGACCTGAGGTGCCTCTCAAAAACGTTGCCTAAATCCGCCCCTGAGCAAAATAGAATTTCGAAATTTTGTCACGGCGCGTAGAAGGAATAGCTAGGAAAAGTGACCAAGTTTGGTGAAGCTGCATTAAAAAGCCTGGAATTGGCAAGCAAAAAACCCGAGGGGGGGCGGGTTCCGCCCCCCCTGCCGGGAATAGGGTTAAAGAGGCTCCATGCCACTTTGTAAAAGGTTCCCTGCTTACCCATGATGATGGCCCCTGCTGGCCTGTAAAGAGCCTCCAAAGGACCTGTGGATGGTTCCTGCTGTCCTGTAACCTACTGTCTAGTAGCAGTAAGTTGCAGTGCATGCACAGCACCCTTTACAAGTTTGCTACATCTGCACGCTTGTAAAGGGTGACTGGTGAGCACATACGGTGCCCGTGCTAACCTGTTATGGGCACGCTTACCGGGTCTTTAGATCAGCATCGGGAAACCTCTGCGGAGATGGGGGGACGTGATTTCTGCCTCGTTTCTTCCCATGCACCACCATAGGGTGATTGTTAAATGTTACCCAAAATTGGGGGGCAGCTGCCCCGCTGCCCCCGGTTCCTACGCTCCTGCTTTAGATGGCATCTTGCTGGCCTCTAAAGGGGCTCTCTGCTGCTGGCTCTGCAGGCCAACAGGATTTCCCGTTTGGCCCAGGCATGTGGCCAGGATTTTCCTCATGGGGTGCCAAATGTCTAACTTTGTCATATACCAGTGGCATATGACAAAAAATTTTTAAGAAAAAGCAACAATTTTATGCAATTTGATTTTTGGATATACAACAGTTATATGCAATGCGAAGTCATATTTAATGCACAGGAAAAACAAATGAGGTTCACTTTTGCCGCATATATGATCAATTTTTCGTATTCCCGCGAAATAGCAAAATATCTAGTGCATACTGCTTGGCTTAGGGGACGTTTGGCCCCCATGCCCCCTGGATACGACCCTGCATTGGCCTGAGTAGGGAAACCTGCAAGAGCCTGCAAAAACTTTCTTTTGACCTATGAAGTACCCCTCTGCCGCCTTTCAGAGAGGCCTCTGGGAGCCTGTAAATGTGGCACTGTAGAGACCCCCGGAAAGTTGGACTGAAAAGGGTTCTTGCACATCTGTGAACGAACTTACGCAGCTGCGGCCAGTCAAGTGGCACAGGACGTCCTGTAAATGTTACTTATAAATATTATAAATATATGGCCTTCACCTGGCAGTGCAAGGTCACTGTCCTCCTTAAGGGTATCCGCGTTTGGGGGCATTTGGAGATCATCGTAATGTACACACACACACACACACACACACACACACATATATATATATATATATATACATATATATATTTATGTATATTGTTAAAAGCGACAGCAATAATTGCTTTCACTTGCTTTCTTGCCACTTTTTTCGATGGAGCGAGCTGACGTCTTAAGACCGTTCGTTAATCGTGAAATCAGGGCCACAAAGACAGCTATTCTGACGATACACCTGTGTTTGAACAACTGTGTACATGACCATGCGTATGAAATATAAAAGTGCTTTCATTCTTCATATTTCTTTTATGTATGGATATATAACCATATATATATATATATATATATATATATATATATATATATATAATACATGACCCTAACCGTAACCATAATCATATACATAAATATATATGAGGCCGGTTGCAGATATATGGCCATATATATGGTCCTGGTGCGCCGCATAGTGCTAGACAGGATTCGAGAAACGGGATATCCGGCCTTCCAGAACCTCGTGACTGTGTGATCACGGGGTATCCGGGGGTTCAGACACTTTGAGGAGATGGGTCCTTTTGACATTTGAAAATGTTATTTGGTTTCCTAATCACGTTTTTCACGAGCATGTAGCAAACAAGGCCCTCAGTAGCAACGGAGAGCTTTTGCGTGTACCTTCTTCACTCGTTGACTTGGCACCGAGTGACTGCAGATTGAGACTGTCTCAACAAATGCAGCAAACTCATGATATAATGCACTGGTATTGCCTTTTTTGCTTTGATAAAAGCAGTCAAGTCGTTTATTACAAACCCCACATTTCTCAAAACATTTCTCCAGCCCTGGTGCTGGAGCACCCACAAAAGGATAAAGAAAAAACTAGCCCATGCTCATGGGCAATCATGGGCATGGCATGGAAGGAAACACGGGTTCTTCCGCACGGATGGTCGGGGCCGTAACGCTGCAGGTTCGCCTCAAACATTTCATGCTTCGCCTCGGACCACGAATGCAAGGTGTAAATCCTGAGTCGGTGCGGATCCTGAATGTTCCGAAACTAGGGCACGGGTATAGAAAAGGTAACTCAGAGAGTCCAGACTCCAAATTCTCTGTAAATGGAAAAACGTGAACATAAGAAGAGCAACGAAAGGGGACACGCACCGCTGAGCCCCGTCGGGATCCGCGCCTTTATTAACCCCGCATCGCCTGGTGGACTGTCAGAGAGGGCGTCCCCTCTATTTTTCGTGAATAACTTCTGAACCGCTAGGGCCAGCCTAGGCAAATTCTCCGTACATATTCATCAAGTAATTTTGCATATTTTAACGCCAAAATCATTTCCATGCTAGGTGAGGTCATGGAGATATGACGCGATATGTGAACCCTTGCATGTTTTCGCTTTTTCGGACCGTGGCACGAACATGCTTTGTTATTTTTGATAATATTCGCAAATATAACGCAAGGATTATTAGTCTTAGCATTACAGGCCAGGCTAGGTCACATGAATTGTGGCAATTGGACTGACTTGCATTGCTGGAACAGAATTGTTTGTCGCTGACCTTCCCCATCGTTCCAGTCAGACAAGCAAATTTATATTTTCGTTAGGCTCATTGAATGCAACATAAGGTCATGTCAGGTCACGTCATAGGTTGATGTCAGAACGAAATGAAGTACAACATTGTTTGTGGAAGATCGTTCAGCAGCAGCAGAGAGCAGTTATTATTCCTAGCAGACACGTAGCCAGGATTGTCATCAGGGGGGCCAAATGTCAAATTTTTTTCATATGCCACTGGCATATGACAAAATTTATAGGAAAAATGGCAATTTTATGCAAGTTACTTCATGTTTAATGCACAGAAAAACATATAATGTTTGCTTTTGCAACATATATATGATCACTATTCTGCATTCATGCGACATCGCCATATATCTAGTGAGGACCGCTTGGCTCAGGAGGGGAGGCCATGGCCCCCATGGCCCCCGTTGGCTACGTCCCTGGTTCCTAGTCAGGAAAGGAGAATGGCTATATTTTCTGACATGGTTCGACCTTAACGCGATAACGAGCAGACAGAGCAGGTTTAATTATCTTGAGATGTCATTTCAGTTCTGCACTTCTGCACTAAGAATGTCAGTGAGTAATTACTGCTCTTTGGTAAGAAGCGCCTTGGCAGCCTTATCTGACCTGACCCAGAATGACCTTTACTGGATGAAAAGCAGGTGATACAAAACGGATCACCAGAAGGTTCTCTTTCGTCCTTTTTGCCACGTGGATCAGATGAAAATACTAATTTTTTCTGACCTGGCTTGACCTTAACCCGATAAAGGGCAGACAGAACAAATTTAATTATCACGAGATGTCATTTCAGCTCTGTATCGGACGCAGTTCAGAAGCCCAGCGAGTGATTACTGCTCTTTGGCAGGAAGAGTAATGCAACTTTATCTGACCTGACCCAGAGTGACCTTGACGGGATGAAAAGCAGATACTACAAAACGGTTCACCAGAAGGTTTCACTGTCATCCTTCTTGTCACGTGGGTAAAAACGCCTGCGAGTAAATACCGATCTTTGTTTTGTGATACCCCATCCTTCTCTGCGTGACACATTGAATGATCGGCAGGGCTGATAAGTTGATTTCATGAGCCGTGCTGATAAGTCATTTAATAAGATAAATTGAATTCATGAGCCGTGCTGATAAGTCATTTGCATGGTACGGATGCATGAGGCTTAGAACACCGTTTTGGTTTTGTCCGTGATCAGCTTTTCTGCGATCCTTGGGGCGCTGCAAGGGATAGGATAACTTGACCTGGTGCTGGGTCGCAGCAGTTGATCTGCCGGCCTGGCCCACGGCTTCCGCCGGCCTTCTGGTCTTTTGCGTTGCCGCATCACGTGTAAAACCGGCTCGAATATTCGGGAAGGAATGTTGGGGCATCACTGAAGACCTGGGGGGGGGGGTAGCCTGCGCCCGGCAAACACGCGGCGCTGACGTGATTCACCATTGGGTCATTTAGGGGCTCGATCCTCCGTTACTTACTTAGCTGTGTTTAAAAATGAAAAAGTAGAATAACCGCTTTAAACGTAACTTTAAACTTGCGAGGGGGAGTTAACTCCCCCCGAGGTTTTTCTGGGATTGCGAGAGAACGAACAAACACAGAGTCACGAAACCTTCGTGTACCTTTTGCTTCATCAATTCTACATCTCGTGTCAAAATTTTGACCTCAGGTCAGGTCACGTGCCTTACCTAGGTCAGATCAAACAGACCTATGTCCAAAAAAAGTTTAGCGCCCTCTAACTTTTTCGCAAAACAAAATATCTCAATAATACTTTCAGGGATTAGTGATCGTCATAGATGCAACAAATCTCCTATTTCAGATTTTTCGGAAATTTCCAGGTCATTGATCTAAGGTCAAGCCCATTTTTAAGACACATCGTCGTATTTTCGGAAATTGACGGAATATTCCATAACATTTTTAGTGTGGAGTCAAGCAGACATCTAGTTGCCGTCATTGCGCAAAGTATCATTGACTTCCAGCTATTGACCTGAGGTCAGGTCACAGATAACTGCAGTGAGTCAAAATGTACCACCGTCAGAATCGACGATGAATTACTCAGAGTGGGAAGAAAATGGCAGAACTAGCTTGCACAGACATAAGTAATACCAGGAACCTCAAAAAGTATAAAAAAGTAGCATATTTTGGAAATAAACAGTCTCTCGCGAATAAAGCTCCACCAATTCTGTACATTGGGTACTAATTAATTTTTCCGAAATTTAAGCATGAAAAACCATCACAAGAATCACTAAGATCAATAAAATATACATAGATAGGCTTTTTTCGCGAAAATAAAGGAACACTAAAATTAGTTCCCGTCAATTTGGTACCGCATACGGCAGCGGCGCACACCGACAGCTCGCGGGGGAATTGCCATTTCTTTAACTCAACGTTTCGGCGTATATATTGAACAAATCTGGGGAAATTAGACGTGTACCGGCATCCGCGGACCGGTACACGCTGGTGCCTTTACCTATGCGTTATCAGTCACAGCCCTTGAGATTCAGGCCATTTCTCGGTCTCATGCAATCGGCTATGAGAAAACATATATAGGGCGTAAATCGCTTATATATTATCTAAAACTAAAAATGAGACCAGTTGCAAGCTCTACTCGTCACAAGGTTTCCAACGGTATGCTTATTTTTATCGTGCGACCAACCGTTCGTGAGTTAGAGGGGGGCGGCCAACTGCCCGCCCCCAGTCGCCGATGTTCGAAACGGACCGACGGTCGTGCGCCGGTTAATGGACTGGGATCCATAGGTCATGTTTTGAAACGCAGGAAGCTGTACTGTGTTCATACAAGAAACTCGTTGATAACGAACTGTCGAAAACCTTTGGCGGAATAAATGGGGCGGGAAAGGCGTAATCTGTCATGGTGATAACAGGAGTCGCCGAGTAGCCATCCTCTTTAATACAAAACAGAACGTTAGTATTAAATACACCACTAAATGAAAATCTGGCAGATCTGTGATATGAGTGGTCGAGATACATAACTGTGTCGTGACTTTGATTAACACATACGGCCCAAATGTGGATAACCCAAAAACTTTCAGGAAATGCCTGAAGAATTGCGAGTCGAAGATTCGATATGAGGCGGAGACTTCAACTTTTGTTTTGATGTTACAAAAACAGGCATACAATGTTCCAGCGTTACCACAATCATAACAGATGTAAACAGGTTGTTGAAGAGTACATGCCAGCCAATTCCGTGATTGATTTATGGAGGCGGCTTAACCCTAGCCTCAGACAATTCACTTGTCTCCGCAACAACCCAGTTAGCAAATCCCGTATCGATTTTTTTCTTGCCAGTGAATCATTTCTCTACCAATCCGAAAAAAGAGTAAAAATAGTCGATGGATATCTGTCGGACCACAAAATGGTCGTTGCTGAATTAGGTATATGTCGAGCCGACCACGGGCAATCATTTTCGAAATTCAGCAATTCACTGCTTACAGATAATAATTTTCTGGATGAAGCTAAGATGAAAAGCCACAAAATCATTTAGGACAACTCAGCAGATACGTCGCTTAGCCTGCTCTTGCAAACAGTGCTGTGTGTTCACCGTGGATGGATAATCCAGTATGATAGCCACAAAAAAAGAAACAAGAAACTTACTGAACCAGAGGCCAAAATAAATTGTTTGCAAAATACGTTACTACGTGCAGAAAACGCACAATTTACTGATACATCCGAGTCATTGGCAGCAGTTTTACAAAATAGGGAGGAGCTAATAGAGAAAACGACCATACAGAGCATGACGCGCTGCCGCTCTCATCGGCGTTACTGCGGAGAGGGGTACTGCCTGTTTTCGTGGACTAAACAAACGGCAAAATGGTACCTCAGCGTTAAAAACCGTGATGATTAACCACTCAAAGGCAGGCGAATACACAGAAGATATCATGGAAATGTTGGTAGAATGCAAGAGTTTCTTTCAGTCAGAGTATCTGCTGAGTTGTATGCAGTTGTATGAGCTGAGTATAATGCAGTCAGTTTCTTTCTTCAGAGTTTCTTTCAGCGTACAACCCGTGAGACCGCAAACGACTTTTTGATGAACGTTAATGTCACAACCCTCACAAAAGAGCAAAATCATGATTTGAAGCAAAACCATGCTCCATCCATAAGCGGACAACAAGGGCATTCGTTGAAGAAGAGGAAAAATCGATCAAAGCTTATTTTAGTTACATCAAGAGTTTCTTATTTCGCTAGCTAATGTGGCGAATAAGTACATTTGCGGCTCGTATCGAAGAGTCCGCCCTTCTGCCTTGTTGTGGGCGCGCTTACTTCACGACGAGCTGTTTGCGGTATATTTAACAAAATCGAAAGACATGGTGATGTAGTGCCTGTCCCGACGATAAAAGTGAGTACACTCGTTTATCTCAAATACCTATCCAGGATTGACTGATGAACGTTGTTTGCTTACAAACCTACCTTGTTACCACAGTTCTGCTAAATCTGAAAACTGGAATGACGCGTCAGCGCCAAATGCCCAATGGTCACATCCCATGGCGACTGTCTTATTGAAAGGAAAGAAAAGTATGTGCACTGGTCTGGTGTCAGCCCGTTGTTGAGAAATAACGCTGTGTTGTGGAGTCGCTGGTGCGTGGTAAGTGTGGTGCCGTGAGGGAGTACCTCTTGAAGACTATACCTATGGACCGAAACGTAGTGGATCACTTGGGCTTATTCCTGCGCAGAAGTGGCAAAGTTTTTCAAACTTGTCTGCTCTGAGATATCAGAATCAAAAGCCAAAAACTTCGTTCAGCAGATGAGAAACCCCATAATTTGCCGTGGTGAGCTTCAGGTCCGTGTCGGTCAGGTGTGCTACTCGAGCCTGGATGGTAATGACGGCGCATCTCGCCACCATGACAGACACGGAACCACTGCAGACATTTCTGGGTAAGCAGCGGGGCCTGCAGCGCAGCTTTCTGCTGCGCTGTTTCGCAATGCTGACTGTAGTGCGAGACTCAGCGGACCAATTCGTAGTGAAGAGTGAGTACAATGTTTTGCGAAACATGTTTCTGGCCCTGTTCCAAACAAGGATCGCCACTCCGTGTTTACATGCTTTGTTTGTGAGCTGTCCCGAGGCTGTGGCTCGGGTCGGAAGTATGGGAGCTTTCAAACAAAATGATGATATGAACAGCAAAATGATGAGAAGCTAAATCACACCGTCACGTCCTCTTTTTTTCTGTCACAAACTTCAGTGAGGAACCACGGCAGAGAATGCAACGGCGAGATTGTGTCTTGAAACCTTCTGTGGGAAAGTGCAAGGTGCAAATATAGTGCAATGCAAAAATAGTGCAAGGAGCCAGGGCCAGGCTGTTTGTGGGAATTTTTTCCCACGCTTCTTCGTACGTCGTATATATTTATATATATCAACATATACATATATAGCCCCCAAACCAGCCCCGCCCCCACCAGTGCTTGGCTAGCGGATGATAACTCATTTTACTCGTGTGTGGTGTTAGGGAGCGTTGATCTGAAAGATCTGAGCTCTGTAATGCATGGCTTAGGCAAATAATGCTGTTTCAGAACATAGGTTTCTGTTCGACCGGAGAAGTACATGGAATTTCTTTCTTCAGATCCGTATATGGACGTAAGCGTACAAAAGCCTAATTAATTCTTGTCTCAAAACTGAGTGCGGATCTATGACATTTTCAACTCCTTGAATGAAAATTTTCGGTCCGCGCGATGGTCCGACACGTCCCGGTGGCCCTGAAGACGTTGAAGTGTTCCTGTAATGCTTCTTTCACCTGTTAAAGTAAGTGGACGTTTTTGATCTCGGGGGCGTAATATGTGGCTTAAAACATGCAGGAGAAGCTTGTGTGTCATGGATTGCATGCGATTTCTTACAAAATGGTCTCTTTCAGATCTTAATGTTAATTACAAAAAAATGCTGCCCATTTTAGCCGTCACCAAGGCCGTAACAGTAGTTGCCGACTTTGCCGCCAGAGGCGTCACCAGCATCGTGGCCGCTGCAAGGCGTCATCAGAGGCAACGAGAGTTTCAAGATGCACTGTCTTCTATGAAAAACTCCACAAGCCCTGGCCCAGACGGATTTACTGTCCCCTCTTGCAAGGCATTCTGAGAGGAATTAAGTCCTGTAATTCATAGATGTGTTGTAGGAAGCTACGAGAATAAAAGTATCCCTCCTGAGCTGCGGAGAAGCGTTATCGTACTAGTCCCTCAAAAAGGCAAACACCCTGCATTCATAGAATGTTTGAACCGATAAGCCTGCTCGACATTGTTCTTAAGATACTTACCAAAGCGCTAGCAATACGGGTTGGCAGGGTTATAGCTAACGTCATTCATGGAGACCAGACTGGTTTCATAAAAGGGAGATGCACCGTGGAAAATGTATGCCCTGTACTGGACCTGATCAGCTCAACGGAAGAGTCGGAAATTCCGGGTCCTTTGATGCTATGTGATTGGCAAAATGCTCATGATTCGGTGGACTGGGAGTATCTACGTGCCATTTTACGCAAATCTCGTTTTGGCACAAAACTTCGTAAATGGATAAATATGCTTTACCAAAAAGACCCGAGCCTGACAAGCACTGGGCAGCTCAATGGCAGACTTTCTGATCCGTATAAAATAATGCGAGGCTTAAGGCATGGGTGTCAACTTAGCTGCAGCCTGTTTCCGCTTTGCACCGAGCCCGTGTTGCACAAGGTTCGGGATAACCCGCACATTAAGGGCATTACGTTTGGTAACACCGAGGTGAAGACATCAGCCTACGGCGACGACTCCTTGATCGTGACAGATGCGCAGCCTGAATCGTTGAAAGAATTTTTTCGGTGTCTTCAGCAACTCTACCCGATATCTGGCTTGAAACTTTACAAGCCAAAGACCCGAGCGCGCGGATAAGAAGCCGGCGACACCTACAGAGAGGCATTAAGACAGATCCAAATCATTAGAACATAGTTGAACTTAACCATGCGACAAAATAATACGACTTAAAGAAAAACTTATCCCCTGGTTATCGAGAGGTCTCGCACCATATGGAAAAGTCCGCGTATTAAAGTGCTTAGTCTTGTCCCAGTTAATTTATGTAATGACAATAATGCCAAAGCCAACAGCTCAACAAATCAAGACTACTGAAAGTACAATGTTCCACTTTGTCTGTGGCAAGCTAGACAAAATAAAACATCCTACCTTAAAAAATACTGTATTAAACGGCGGGCTAAAAATTCCTGATGTATGTATCCGGTTCAGGCAGACAGCCTGAAAATGACTTAGATGAAAAGGATTGCAAGGTGATACGGATTGCAAAAGCAGTGGGAAGGAAATGGTGCAACGCAGTATTTACATCAGCAATGACGTGAGCAATGACGTTTCTGTATTCCATTGCGATGGTCAAATATGCGACCTATAGACAGCAACCCATTTTGGTCTTAAGTGGCCGCTGCCTAGTTTAAAATCAGCTCAATGTAAACCCCAACCGGTCGGGAAATACTATCTAAGCCCCTTTGTAGCATTTAAAACCGGAAAATAAGGGTGAGCTGTGGAAGAGGGAACTAATCACGCGAGGTGTCATTGGGATGATGGACCTGTACAACTCGAAGGAAAGGAATCTGGGAAAACCGATCGAACCGAAAAAGAAATACAATTATGGCAACTTTCTTCCATGGTGCGCCTTCCTGTCCGCAACTCCAGCTGGATGGTGGCAGACCCTGTCCACAGAAAAACCAAAATCAAGGCATTGCTGGTCATGTTTTGAACACATAAAGAAAGCCACCAAATGCGTCGACTGGGCATACTCCATTGTGCTTAGCCATATAGAGATAACATGTCCCGCAAAAGCTCAAAGTAGGTAGAAAACGGAACTCAACCTTCCCTTGACATCTGTTAGCGTTAAATCTTTTCACGTTTACACAGAAACACGGAAGATTTTCAACTTCCATGGTTCCAGCTAAAAATTATGCATAGAATACTGCCGACTGTTAGTCGCCTGGCAATCTATGGTATCCGTTATTCAGGTGACTGTCACAGATGTCCAGGACAAAGACCAACAACACTTTCCCATTTATTTTGGTATTGCCCAAGGGTTTAGAACTTCCAGACCCACCTTCAACCAATGCTGGGTCTACGACTCCAGTTATCACCAGAGGCTGTAACTTTGGGCACTCCCAAAACAAGTGCGACAATTCGACAGTTCGACTTCTGGGGTAACGTATGGCTCTGTAATTACGTATGTAATTACGTATGGCTCCGTACAAATTTGGGACCGCCCCCTATGTTGCAAGGATTTTTGAAATGACACTGCTTTATATAACAGTTGAAAAGCACATAGCTTCGGTCACAGATGCGATGACCAGATATAATGATAAATGAGCACGATTGACCGAGCTTCTAAAAAACAGTGAGCGTCCGCCATGATTCGTGTATTGCACAGTTGCTGAGCGCGGCCGCCGCCCTCCAGGGTTCGCTTTTGGAAGGGAGAGGGGGAGAGTACTGGACGGGACAGGGGGGAAAACGCGCCTATATAGGCACTACTGCTTCGCACAGAGGGGTGTTTCTCCCCATAGGTCAGAATACCCTGAATGTGTGTTTTTGTGCGACTTAGGATAAGAGTTATGTCAAGTGTATGATACTGCATTAACTGAATGAATGTCGTATTAGATGGAATAGACGTTGCAGCAGAAAAAAGTACCGACTTTTGGCATGCAGAGGAAGAGCAATATTTCGCCTGGCTTACGCTGACCTTGACCCGGCATTTTTTAATATTTTGGCATAACTTTGAAGCAGAAGATTGTGACCTTTTGTTTCGTACCCAGCTGAAGGCTCTAAGATCATTATTGTCGATAATATGACGTACGAACCGGCGTCAGTTTTCCCAACATCGTGTTATGCGTTTTGCGTGACCTGTGACGTCAACGATCATAAGACCAGGGCTTACATAGTATTTTCTGAATCGCAAGGCTCAGGGCTATCGACTGGTGGTAGACCAGTTCAGATCTGGATGTTAGATCCTGAGGTTGCAAGGGTTGCCCTTTTTGATACCCCCGGCGGCCGCGGGCACAAAAACACGCCAGGCGGTGCCGGGTTCATCTGGATTCCTTTCAAAAATGCCGCTATGCAGACACGACGGCATAAGTAGGCACAATCTTTTCACAAACAGTGCATTCAGATGTCCGAACACCAATCGGCTGACCTGTCCTTCCGCGCTTTTCCGATCAGGGGCGCGCCATATGTAGAAATTTAGACGTTAAAAGTAGTCTCACTGCGTGTAATAGAAATATTTGTAATGTATTTCATAGTTTACGCTGACGCATGCGTTTCCGAATTCCGATCGACGTCTTCAGGGAGAGCTTGAGTACCATGTCTTCTAGCTCTTGGGTGCACCTATGATTCCAGCAACCAATCGGGCCAATCGCAGCGTGTCAGCCCAGTCGCTGGTATGACGTGTGATATGGCGTAATCGGAGGTCTCAGAATCTCCACCCGGGCATCCGCAGTAAAATGGATTTTGAAGCATTGGCTGCATGAGAAGTGCTTTCTTTCTATGTCATTCTGTAATTTTCCACCTGATTTTGGCCAGGCCTTTTCCACAAATCGACTGACTTGGCAGTATGCAAAGTTTCATCGAAGTGAAGCCACAATGAAGCAAAATCCGGGGCCGTTGTCAAATAATTTTCATGATTCGTTCTCAGTGCGCACTTGGACTCTAATCCCATTAAAGTTCCTTATTATTCCGGGCGATATAAGGTTATTGCTCGGAAGGGCATCAGAATCTTAATTTATTCGCCGATATTGAGCGCACATTCACTGCCCCGTCACAATAACATTTCCCTGAGTCGATCTTCAGAATCAGGCCAATTTTCACAATGGTGTAAGGGATAAAAGTGAATATGTCGGATAAAACCCTATTTCATATATCCGTATTTCAGCAGCATTATTAGTGGTATGATTAGATGACGAGATGTTGCCCAAATGGAACTGCGGCCAATATTAGCCCCCAAAAACGAGGATCGGTCGGTAATCCATAGCGGTGCCCCTCGGTGGTCTTTCCACGCCGTGCTAGCGCCTTCACGGTCCGCCTCGGCCAACACCACGGTTGACATCGCAGGCAACAGGCTTATGCTTGTTTCCGAGTTAATAACAAGAGATCTGCACCGATTCATTAATTCACACCTTCGTCACGAATCAGAATCATAACTGGTTTCCTTGACACCCACAGTAAATTAAAATAAAAAGAGAATCATAGACTTGCTGCCATTTAGTCATCTTCGAATCAGAACTGAAGAGATTCATTTTTAAAGCTGATTTGAATCAAAATAAGGATATATTTCCAGGATGTGAGTCGATTCGCTCGAGGTGAATCAAACACAAACAGGGTAGGCAGATCCCCGGAAAGCACAGCAACCCAGTGATGATAATGAATTTCATTAGTGTTAAGCATGAAGGCTTGATCGCCCCCCCCCCCTTCCCGAAATTTGAGCCGGAGCACTCCCCCACTTTTTAAGTTTTACATTGACCCTTTGGGCGCGAACTGGAAAGAACTGACCCAAAACGTTTTTTTGTCCCCCTCCCGAACGTTTCTTCAACCGCGAAGGAGTTCCCCGTCCCTATCCTATGGTCTGCAATGGTGCCAATGCGCTTCTGGACTTAAGCCCTTTTTCGACTACAGTAGATCTACAGAAATTCATAAACCGAAGTGAAGTTTTATTACACCCTGGGTGGAGTTCTAAATTTCATAAATTATGATTGGCAACCGATACAACAAAATTCAACGTTGGGTTCATGGTCGATGGCTTTCATACGATGGTGTTCTCGAACGACCACAGAGGCTGACCGTGGCTGGGCTGTGATGTTTCGTTGTCTTACCTCTCTGACATGGCCAACAACAGCTCGCAGGCAGAAAGCACGATTTCTGGTGGTCACTGTGGAATAGAGTGCACGAATGACTAACTGAATCAACGTTTTATTCAGCGACATCCATGAGCAAGAGATTACATGATCACAATATCAACGTTTTGGGGGGTTATTGTGAGGATTAATGGATAAAGTGTAGAAATGATTGGCGACTGGTTTGCCGGGCTTTAACAATGCGGTTGGTCCGTGACTGCTTCGGCGACGTTAACCAGTCAGTGTTGAAAAATGAAGCCATTAGATTCATTGCGACGAATGGCCTAAAAGACATTGCGTTGACAACAAACAGTATATCCAAGACAAATATGTGACACAGACATTAACTCTTCTGGCATGCGCAATATATCAAAAAAGCGCGTGAAAAACAACACCGTCGCCAACAGGAAACGTCATATTTACGAACATCGTACATCAAATAGTTCAATGTGCGTTGCTACATACATTGTGTCCCTTATGGAAGATCCTGTTTCTTTGTCAACAATTGTTATCGAACCTGCACCGATACATCTCCATTACGTTGCACACGTTTTTGTGCAACAGTGAAACGCATAGGTTTCGCATAAACGTATGGATATAAACATATTTTACTGTTCAGTCCTTCAGGAAATAAGAGTCATGATTCGATGCTATAAGTCTGAAGTAAAAACAAAAGAAATAGAGTAGGCCTAAATATTACATTCCACAATTTTGTACGTGTAATCCCTTACTTGGAAACGTTGACTTAAGTGCCAGAAATCGGCCTGATCTGATTTCTATATACTTCCTGATTCTGAAACATCTTGCAACACAGATAAAAAAGGGAAACGCAAACACGCATATTTTCAATGGGTTTACTTTTAGGAATACTTTGCCACGATTTGAGGCTCTTCCAACGTATTGCAAGGAACCGTTTCGCGATGTATCTGCAGTTCAAAGAAATCAACCTTAAAATGCAATGAAGCTTTAAAACTAAGCTTGCGTATTTCGAAGTAAATGTTTCTATGGCTTCAGGGGACACATTTTGCCAGGATTTAAGTGTAAACAGCTTCTGGGAATGCAAAATTCAATTCCGAAATCTGTTGTTACGCAAACAGTGTTTTTTTTTCGCGCACTACTGCTGCGATGGCACAAGTACATGTACACAAATGCAAGCAAAATGAATAGTGCAGCGACGGTTAAACTTCAAATACTGTTCCCAGATCTAGCCAAAACAGGATTTACCGGGCAAGTACCAAAACGCGGAAAACAACTATTTCAAGACACAGTGAGCCCCACGCATGGGCCTGGTTCTCCTCATTTTGGTCCCATTTCGGTAACAAATTTCAGATCAGTGTTGGCTAGTTCCCGTTCGATCCAAGCGTCCATTTTAGCCGAGGTCTCTTTGCTAAAGTGATTCTTCCAGTCTCCTGTCTCGCCCTTTCGCATGAATTCGTCGCGCGAGGATGCATTCTTGGCGGCCAGTTCTTCTGCTGTCAACGGAGAATATGCGTAAGCCATGTTCTTGTTGACCCAGGGATTGTTTTTCATGCTACTGAAGTGGAGATGGGACTCCAGTTTGTCAAGTTGCTCCTCCGTTAGCGACTTCTCAAGGAAGTTTGCCACTTTTTTGATCGAGCCCCTCAGATCTCGTTTCAAGTCTTCGAAAAAGAGGAAAAGCATGTTTGGCTTGTGCCGCAGGTTCCACGCTTCAGTCACGTGTGGAAAGAAAGGCAGCAAACTAACTTCACCAGCAATGAAGAGATCAGCAAAATCGTCAATACACATATCCGGGTCTCTCTCTTTAAACATCTTCAGATGGCTGAAGTACGACACACAGGCATCTTTCGGGTTTCTTGCCACGTAGATAACCTGTAACAAGAAAGACATCGTGACGGTTCCACACGTATAATTCCAAAGACGGCCTCATCGTCGCAGACCATTTGGAAATGCCAACACTTGATGGCAAAATAAGTACAATGAAGACTGTCAAAAGTGTCCTCTTTTCAAACCACCAAAAGGTTATGACATCACAGCCATGAGGATTACGTCTGTATCGGCAAAAGCCCGAAATACCTCGGAAACACTGCACCACTTCTCACGCCCATTCACGTCATCTAAGACATTTCGACGAAGGAAGGCGACGCTTTCGAAATTTCAATGCATTTTGATACTATCATCTGTAGTTCACCTTCATGAGGCTTTTTTAGTGGTCCCGCATCGGTCCCATGTCGCCAGTCCCATGTCCCACGATTACTTGAATAAGCTATGCTAAACTAAACTAAACAGATCAAGAGAAGACCGGCCAGGCGAAATACGAGGGGTGTGGGAACGGGGAGGGCAGGGGGCAGCTGTCCCATCCCCCCCCCCCGCCCAAACTTTGGGCAACGTTTATTTGCCCTACGGCGGGGTATGAACAAAAACAAGGTAAAAATCACGTTTGCCCCCTCCCCATCTCCGCAGAGGCTCCGACGCTCCCAGGAAGCTGCATTATCGCTCTATAGTCTGTCTATCTACCTAATCTAAACAATAATCAAATATAAATTCAGTATACCCTCGGAGAGAAGCACTGGTCAGCAGTCGCCTCATCACGGCTGCACCGTCGAACAGCGGTGAATACGGCACAGTCTACCCGACTGAGGGTCCGACACCGCATGGATTGTTTTTTATGGTTTTTTGACCTCATTGTGGTCATGATACCGTGTAACAATAAAAAGGTAGGTGGACTAAAACGAGGCCGTTATAGCCTATCACCAGATCCGACACGGCTGAAGCCGTTTGTCATGCCGTCTGTTCCTAGTACCCCTGCCGCTAGTGTCTCCCCCTGTCGGCGAATTAGGGCCCGACGTTGCTCCAAATCGTCGAGTCATCACACGACCGTCAGCAGGAGTCTGGACGTCTACCGATGGATTAGCAGGCATCTGAGTTCCTACCGATAAAGCAGCACACGTCTCGATATATACCGATAGGCTGGCAGGCGCCCAGATATTTACAAATAGGTCAGCACGCATCTGAAAGGTAGCGATAGGCACGAGTCACGAATCTGGATATCTACTGCTAGGTCAGCAAGAGTCGTGATAGTCCCCCAGAGTCCATAAATGCCATCACTGCCTCCCAGCTGGTGGTTAATGAATTATGCACAGCTCACTATCGCTTCCGAATGCCCTCCGCAATCTTTTGAGACGGTCCGAGACCAATGCGGAACGTAAAGTAGGGCCCAGTGATAAATGCTGTTATCGTTTGTCGGGACTCTTTGTGTACGGATCAGGCCCCATAATTTAGCCTCAGGTGGTTAACGTCGGTTATCAGGAATTCAGTTGGTAAAAGTAACCCATTTAATCATTTCCAACTACTGATGGCTGCCTGTCGGCATCACATAGTCAAAACAAATGTCACACAGATGCGCATCTAAATGAACGTGTGTTAACTCTAAACTCCAGAAATATGCCGACACATAGCATATATTTAACAAGGCTCAGTCGTTAATTCTGACAGGTCTTCGCTTGGATTTGTCGTCTCAAGCAGCTCGGATCCAGAACAAGTTGCTGCTCCACCAAGAAGGATGTTCGTTATCAGTGTGGGATAGACTTCAAAAGTGGTTGACCCAGAGCCATTTTTGGGCGATTGGTTTCCATGCAACAACATAAAACTAACGTCAAAAATTCTTCCAAGTTGGTGGGGCCGCCACCATACATGCCGCACGGGTTCTCAAACCCCTGCTCGGTGTGCCGAGAACGG
The DNA here is from genome assembly GCA_030062745.1 of Capitulum mitella. Classification (NCBI taxonomy): domain Eukaryota; kingdom Metazoa; phylum Arthropoda; class Thecostraca; order Pollicipedomorpha; family Pollicipedidae; genus Capitulum; species Capitulum mitella. The sequence goes on from CP099839.1 coordinate 38,625,861, forward strand.
GCAAAATTCGAAAGCACTACTCTGATATCACCAGGCACCGTGCCCGTGAGCGTGGAAACAGCCCCACTCTCGAGCTCAGACGAGCCAGCTCTCTGCGCTCGAGACGGGCCGCGCCTGCGGAGTGGGAGGACCGCCGCAGGCCCGCCGGCCGCGGGGACCGGCCGCTGCCGGTGCCGTCCGTCGCCCGGCCGTCCATCACTCGCCGGTCGCCGGGCACGGCAACAGATAACAACGCCGGCCCGGCAGACCGCACTGATCAATACGGAGCAGCGTCGAGCGCGGCGGCGCGGCACCGCTGCGCGAGAGACGACCGGCGGCTCCACGTGCCGCCGCCAACTGTTGCGCTACTTCGGCCTCGCTGCAGAATTCGGCGCCCTCCCGAGATTCAATTACACTGCCATAACAGAGTGACAGAGAGGTGCTGGTCTTTGGGTGCGTATCGGAAGGCAGCACCTGTTGTGATTCTGTGCGTAATCTGGCCCAGTAAATTGATATTGGGTGTCTATGTAATCGAATAAACATGTGGCGGGTTAGATTTAGATAAATAAAGATTTGGAGATGACATCTCTTGACGTTGGTGTCAAGAGATGTTAACTCATATGTTACGTACACAAAGACACACATAAACAAAATCGAAAGGACGAGAGAGAGAGAGAGAGAGAGAGAGAGGAGATGTAGACGGACAGAAATACTTTGTTTCAACCAAGTCTCACAGCAAAAGCATTTACCAGAAAGCCATCTTTTGCAGACTCTCATCACCTTTGCCTTGTCCAGTAGCTTCGGGGGACAGAAGTGGAGCGGAAGGTGCGTCTTGACGAACCATGGCTTGACGCGCTCGTGAATTGGTGAAAACATAAGCCGCTTGCTGACAGGGTTCCGACCCTGGCGGATCTCCTCGCGCACATGAGGGGCCATCAGGGCAGGGATCTCCAGAAACTGGTACCGGTCCGGACACAGCAGGCACTGAGCACCCTCGAAGTCGCAGTCGTTCTTGATCAGCCACGCCATCTCCTGAGTCCACGTCGTGCCTGGAAGGAAACTGCGTCAGCTAACAGCAATCAAGGTATGGGTGAAAGGGAAGTTTTAAAGGTAGTAGGGCCGGAAGCAATCTGAGGAAGGTCTTTCCGCCCTAAGTGGTGCAGAATTACAATTTCAGAACTGGCAAAATCATACCCAAAAAAAAAAACATTTTAAAAGCACGCAGAACAAGGAGTTTTTCCGTGGCAGTGGGACATTACCACTCGGTACTAATACGTGAGATGCAAATGCACGTACTCATGGTCAGGTAGGTTTGCACCAGCATAAATGAGTTTGTGAGACATGGCAAATGGCTGATCTTGTGCGATTCGTTGTTTTTATTTTGCAAAGCCCTAAGCGATTAACTCCTTGGATTAATGCATACATCAAGTATTACAGTAGGGACATACCCACGGGCTGCCTTACAAGAATGCAGCAGGCTGACTATATGGGCAATGCAGACAGGTGACACACGCGAACTTGAATCTCATTGCGTGATGCCACGCTGATTCAGTTTGTGAGATACTTTTTTATCGATTTCGATTTCTTTTTTCCTGAAGACCGACGTTAAATCCCAGCAGATGTCCAGCATCAAAGGACGCACATTTCTCTTCCGGCTTTTTGAATTGCCCATAGCTGAAGTTGGCAAGAAATGACAAATGAGCTACTAGAAAAGGGCATATATATATATATATATATATATATATATATATATATATAACGCAAACAAAAATCCGAAGCTCACCTCTTTCCATCACAATCCCGTTTGAAGAAAAAATGATCGAGAAATCTACGGCAAAAAATAAGTTGTTTACCTAAATATGGTTACGCACCGACAGTACTCAGTTTCTGGACTTCTCTATCACTCTGATAAAATACTGTGGCACGATGAATTCAGGAGCCACGCAGTCTAAGGCGCTGAGGCCATGCGATCTAGGAAGTGCTGTCCGGCGTCGGCAGCCCGTGCTTTCTCGGCGCAACGGATGGGCAGGACGTGACATCCGTGCAATGAAGCCAAGTGGCGTCGGCCGGCGTCGCTCTCGTCCCACCGAGATTGCAGCGCCAGGCCGACTGGCCCCGGGCGCCATCGATCGAGACGCGGCTGGGCGAAGACGCAGAGCAGGCTCACGGAGCCAGCTGCAGCTGCCACTGACTAGGAGTTAGAGTGCCCTCGCAGGCCGGCAGCATGCAGCCGAACAGAGCGGCCTCACAGAGTCGGCCGAACAAGGAGTCAGGGCGTCCTCATGTGGTCAGCCGCAGTGAGCCCAACAGGGAGTCATAGTAACCTCACAGAGCCAGCTGCACGTGGCATGGATTAGAAAGAGGCAGCCGTAATTGTTAGGGAGTCGAAACAGTCTCAAAGAGGCGGCCGGAGTCGGCCGAGTCGGCGTCAAGTGAGGCGAGGCACTGTAGCAGATGTGCAGTGGCAAATCTTACCATGCAGAGCATGAGACCCAATGTTAAAGCCTCGTAAATGATGAGCCCTAGTTCCCTAACCCCTTTTTATGCTTTTTCTTTAGCCCCTCCTTTTCGAGCAATAGTTAAACACCTCACTTCTCCCATTTGCAAAAGCCCCTGAACTTGAATCATTGGACGACCAGCTTCTTTCAGTCTACACTTGCCCATCTTTTCGGACGTACTCTTTTTTTACTTTTGTGACTTTTCGGAATCGCCCTCGGGTCTTTCAGGATCAACTGAGACTTCTTCAAGGGTCGGTTCAGGATTAAAGCAAACTTTTTTTCGAAATCAGCCTCATTTCCAATCTCTCAGCGGGCCCCACTTGATAATTTCACCGGTGAAGAAAAGCAAAAGGCGAGGCCTACACCCACGTTCCTGGAATCGCTTCTGTACGCACTGGAACGGCGTTCAAGCCACAGTTCACGTCTCCTGCCTTCTGCTGAGGCCAACGACGAGCCGACTGTAACAGCCTTGCCATTCAGTCCGCACGCCAGCCACTCGCGGCTTCCAGTGAGATCCGGCCGAGACGGAAGGCCGTCACAGTGACTCGACGCCGGCCGGACGGCGGCGCTCCAGCTCACCGCACTTGGGCAGCGTGACGATCCACACGTCGTCGGGCCCGACCGGCGTGTTGTAGTACTGCTGCAGGAACGGTCCGGCGTCGGCCGGCAGGATGAAGTCGGTCGGTCCGAACGGCGCCAGGCCGACCTCCCTGTAGACCGGGAACGCGGCGTCCAGCCGCCGTTTGAGCTCAGCGGAGACCGGCCGCGCCTCGTACGGGAACGGCAGGACGTCCATGCCGCCGGCGGGCGCCGCGTCGGCCTGCGGTGCGACCCTGCGTCGGCGGCGACGGCGCGACTGGGCCGCCGTCGGCTGGCGCCGAGCGAGGCCGCGCCTCTTCGACCGTTGCGGTCGGCGCCGGCGCGCCCGAAGCCGGGTGCCGTGCGGCGGCAGCACCCTGCTCTGCTGACGCTGAGGCCGCTGATGTCAGGCTAATGCGGCCGGGTCTGGGCCCGCCGACACGCTGCAAAGTTTCTACTTGCAGCGATGGTGTTACTGCTGGCGATTACGCTCGTGTCAGTCATTCCTTTCAGCCTTTCCGTCGTACTTCTAAATCGCACATGGAGTTCTCGTTCACATTAGTATTCACACACCAGGCATCGCGCACTCGGCTAGAGTTTTAGAACTCAACCTTCCCACATGCAATTTCAGCCGAAAGAGAGACAGGGAGAGAGAGAGAAAAAAAGAGAGAGGGAGGGAGAGAGAGACCACGCTACTTTCAATGTTGATCAAGTCAATTCGACCGGCCAGGTGTTTATGTGTAGTGAACGGAAGGTCATACGGCGGTTCGGAAAACTGGCTAAGGCCTTCAAGGTCAGGCTGAGTCAAGGTAGTAAAAGGTCAGCTGGTGTTTACTGATTTCGTGGAAGAAAAAAGAAGTGTCGACTCAGGTTACTGCAATAAAAATGCGAGGTGGCACGACGGTCCGATTAGCGTATGTGAAACGGTAGTCGACCGGGCTCCGACAACGGCCAACCACATGTATATCCAAATGTCAGCCAAAGAATCCGGTGGAAAGCAACTCGGCACCGGCAGATTCAAGACCCGTGAAGTGAACTTTTTTGCAATCCGGGTACTGCATCTGGCTGCAGTGCTTCGTCTGACTAAAGCAAATGATCTTATTTCCGTATGAGGGATGGGGCTTCGGAAGCCCTTCTTTGGTCTTTTGCTCGCTGTTTCCAGGGTTTTTAGCGCAACTTCTCAAAGGTTGATCAAATTTGCTATCTGCTTCTTTTATGTATTGTGTCAAATTTTCATAATTTTGTCTTGCACGGGGGCGCATCAAGATCATGTCTTTTCGGGAGGAAAGTGAGGTTATTTTTGGCACTGTTGAAGGCAAAATAAAGTGTTCAATTCAACAACTGGAAGAACAAAAAACGTAGTTTGCTGATCTGAGATATCTCCGCAAGAGCAGTTCAAGGTCAAAAGTCAGACTTTGGTCTTATGTAAAGATTTTTGACGTTGATTTTCAAAACAGAAAATCCGGGACAGATATGTTTTAACACAGTGTCCTCTACTTGCCTTTTAAGTGTCAGGTCGGCATCATGTCGGGTCACAGAGCTATCGCTTAAAAGGTCCGCGGGTGCCCTATGTCACGACGGCTATAGAAAGGACCTCTATAAACATAATCAATTCAGGTGGTTGGAATCGTTTCCAAACATTATAAAATGAACCGCAGGCCATTCCATGTGGCTTTGAGATTGTCTGAGGTCATCTGAAGTCAAACGCCGTAAGCTGACCTGATAAACATGCGACCATGACAGTTCCCCATTTTCATGTCTTTAGCGCCGCCTAGGCCAACACTGTACAGCGCAGTATGATTTGTACTCCTTTTAATTATGATAAAGTACTTCGGTGCTTTTATTTAATGATTTGTAAAAGTTTGAAAAAGGGATGTTTTATATTAATTAAGTTTTCAGGAAAACATTGTTAGCATTTTCCAGCTCCTGTGAACATCTATGAATTTTGTCAAAATTTTTAACTTGTGGGCCAGGCGGCAAAGTCATTGGCTGTCGCTTCATGACAATTGCATCACAATCGGTCCATAACGATCGGAATTATAACAAAGCAAAAACGACCCCTTCTGTCTTTATACCCCCCTCCCCCAAGTATCCGTCCCTAAGAAGAATTTGAAAACTTTTCGTTACGAAATGCAAATTACATCATGGCGAATCGACCGCAGTTTGTTGTGATGAAATCGAACGGGCAGTTCTTGAGATCCGGGGGGATCGAATAAACCCTCCCCACACAGTAATGCGTCCTAGCGTTATGGGTTCGGGAACAGGATTAAGATTCCTGACATGGTGTGCGGTTGGGTCCGGTACCAGTCCCAATGATACCGAGGCGTCTAGTACTGCGCCTGTACCCGGTACCCAATGCTATTGAAACTAAAACGTCAGGTTTCGTAATACGCCGTATGCTGGTCTCACATTTAGTTTCACTGTCGATAAGATTTCTGGTGCGTCCTCCAATCTCTGCAGGTGTTGGTTTTGTTGCTCTATTTGTGTTTTGTTATGCAGCATTCAAGAACATCGTTGCATTTCTGACTGCTCCTCTTTCTTTCGTACCGTGGCGAACATGATGCACGTATGCGTGAGTGTTGATCTTTTCTTGTGTCTGACTTGTATTTGTGTTCCCAGCCTATTTCTAGTCTGTCATGATAATCTGTCGAAAAAGACAAAAGACAACACCGTGAAAACCATGTTTGTCAGTCCAAAGCAGTGACGAAGATATTGAAGAGAGGTATCTTGTTACCACAATGCTTTTTAATAGGGAGGAAATAGGGTTACAAAGGCAGTCTGTCAATACAAAGAGCCGTTCTTTCGTTGCGTGCCGATATTCCCCATGCAGTGTTGAGCCATCACTGTCAGTCAGTCGTTGTGTTTAGCGAATTGTCACAGACTATGGGTTAACATTTGCTTTGAGTCCAGTACATAGGTAAGATGATGCCACATGAAAGCACTTCAGAAGAGTACAAGATGGATCGCGTCAGTGAAACAAAAGCAAGGAGAGGGCTGCGCTGACTTGAAACAAGCCACGCTCAAGGCACGAACTGAAATCCTGTCGGGAACAAGACGCGGTTGCGGCCGGCGGCAGGCGACTCCAAGACGAAGCTGCTCGGTGGCAGAGTGCGGCACGTGGAGACGAGAGGCGAAACGGCGGCGACTCTACGCCGTCCGCGACCGAAGAACGGGTGCGAAGCCCCAAACCACCAGCGCCGAGTACACAGGGACCCGAACGCCACCGGGGCCGCCGGTGACGACCGGGCTGTTGCGGTGGGTAACAAGGTCACGCAAGCGGCACCAACGCAGCGCTGCCACAGGCTGAGAGATATGATCACAATCTCGAGCCTCAGAGACGACCCTGGTCTCGTGAGCTAATCGCGTCCTGCACCCGGTTCAGATGACGCGTCGCAACCCGCCCCAGACGGAAAGGCAGCACGGGGTACAGCCCGCCTCGGACGGAAAGACAGCACGGGATGTGTGGAAAAACATCACGATGGATCAGGAGTTCCAGACCTCCAGCGTTGGGTAGGATCGTGGGTTCGGTGTAAGCAAAAGATGATGGAGCTGCTTTTTTGGTGGCAGTGCGGCAGTGTGCCACCAAAAAGAGCAGTGGCAGTGTGCATCAGTGCATAACGGTTTTCAAAGTTGGCATGCCCTTAGCCATTCCTTTTTAGAAATCGGTTCCACAGGTACAGTACCATGGGGCTGCTGTTACCATTGTTCCAAGTTGGTAATGTCACCGTAAAGTTGGTAGAGATACTGGTCTTTGTCTATCGTATGTGTTGCTACATGTGGACATGCGTTCCTCCGAGGAAAGTCCGGAGTCCACCAGCTCGGTATCGTCAGCAAAGAAAAGACAGTCTTCCGCACGGACGTTTGTCCGTGCGGAAGCTACGAAGGACGGTTGTTGGTGAACCTTGCCGATGATAGCAGCATGCGCCCCCATGAACCAACAGTTGACGGCGTGTGGACCATCCAAATCCGTACCTACCAGTGACGTAGTCAGAGGGGACAAGGGGTCATGTTTCCATGGGTATAAATTTTACGTTCCTTTATGCACCAAAAAAGTAATTAAAGTTTCTGAAACTCGAAAATAAGGTGATCGAAATCCGAGGGAAGTTTTCAGCAAGGTTGGGTTTGCCCTAGTCCCCTCAGCGAAATCCTGCTCCTTCAACATGGTATGGTAGCTAAATTCTGAAGCCAACCGCTCCATTGAAAATCGCGGTCGGGAACGGACGCAGTTCGCGAATCGCAGCGAGCCCGGCCTATCGCCCGTTTGGCCTCCGGCTAAGCACAGCAAACCCGTGGCTTGGCCCAAGGCCAGACGTGTTCAGCTGATTACCGTCGGCTCACGTTCGAGTGCGGGCGGCGTGCGCGTGGCGAGCCCACGAGGGTGCAACGCCGCAAACCAGTTCGCGTCACGTGATCGCCCTAGGCCAAGGGCGCTCAAAAGAAGTGGCGGCGGAGGGTGCCGATGGCTCGAAGCATCTGATCGTCTCTCGTGCCCCCGACAATCCATGCTGGCCTTTGCAGGCGCGGGTCCGCGCCCCGCTCACAGCGCGGCCGACTGCGCCGCCTCTGGCCGAAGGTCGACGCTCGGCGCGACCGCCGGCTCTCACAATCCCGAGCGGTGCCGGCGACGGCGGCAGGTAGCGCGACATGGGCGACGAGCCGTTCCCGTACGAGGCGCGCCCGGTCTCGGAGGACTGGAAGCGGCGCATGGAGGCCGCCTACCCGGTCTTCCGCGACGTCGGCCTGGCGCCGTTCGGGCCGACCGGCTACATCCTCCCGGCCGACGCCGGACCGTTCCTGCAGCAGTACTACAACACGCCGGTCGGGCCCGACGACTTGTGGATCGTCACGCTGCCGAAGTGCGGTGAGCTGGAGCAGTGGCATCCACCACGCGAGGAGTGGGGCATGACCCTCTCGGTTTATGCAGAGTGGAACGTTGCTGAAGCTGGGAATCTGGTTCTTTTACACAAAAGAACCGCTTCCGCGGCGGATGTGGTTCCTTTTACAAGAAGACTCCGCAGATCGCCCATTATTATTGGACGATTGCGTGTGACGTCAGCAGACGTTCATCAGCTGATCGGTCGTGTTATTGTCGGCAGGGGTGCCGATTTCTGTAAATGATTGAAGGGTTGGCCGAGCCGAGGGCCAGACAACCCAACCTCCACCGAAATATGGTTTTCTCAACGGATTTAGCCCACTTTATTTTGGCCAACGGAAATTACAAGTTTTTTGTTATTACTTATCAAATGAAAAACTGCATTTATCCCCATGTATACAGGTATATACGTATATATATATGTATATATATATGTATATATATATACATATATATATATATATATATTTATATGTATATGGAAGATGGAAAGATAGATACATCGCTTAGGACTTTGTTCTTCACTTTCCGCCTATCTCTTATCTATGGCGCCCGTATTTTTCGTTATTACTTCTCATTTCGCTTTAAAACCGGAGGAAAATATTGGGTGTGCCCAAACCAACATTGGGTGGGCCCAAATCAACATTGGGCGGGCCAGGGCCCTCTCCAAAGAATATAAATCGGCATCTCTGATTGTCGATATGAAGATATAGAGGTGGTATATTAGCATTGGCAAGATGAATGTTGATTACGATGTGAGTGCTGTTTTCCGCGCTCCTAGTATGCGCAATACAGGACAAACTCTGGAAACAAAGAGAAACAGGACCTGAGTTTTGTTATTATTTATTTGTTTATTTACTGCTGTTTATTTATTTCTATTTATTTACTCTTATCTTTTATTAACCCGTCCCCGACTGGGGGGCAGTTGACTGCCCCCCCTGAGGTTTTTCTGGGATTGCGAGAGAACAAACAAACACAGAGTCACGAAACTTTGTGTACTTTTTGCTTCATCAGTTTTACATCTTGTGTCAAAATTTTGACCTCAGTTCAGGTCAGGTGCCTGACCAAGGTCAGGTCAAACAGACCTATGTCAAAAAACGTTTAGCGCCCTCTAACTTTTTCGCAAAACAAGATATATCAATAATAATTTCAGGGATTAGTGGTCGTCATAGATGCAACAAATCTGCTATCTCAGATTTTTCGGAAATTTCCAGGTCATTGATGTAAGGTCAAGCCCGTTTTTAAGACATATCGTCGTATTTTCGGAAATTGACGGAATATTTCATCACACTTTTAGTGTGGAGTCAAGCAGACATCTAGTTGCCGTCATTGCTCAAAGTATCAATGACTTCCAGCCATTGACCTGAGGTCAGGTCACAAATAACTGCAGTGAGCCAAAATGTACCACCGTCAGAATCGACGATGAATTACTCAGAATGGGAAGAAAATGGCAGAACTAGCTTGCACAGACGTAAGTAATACCAGGAATCTCAAAAAGTTTGAAAAAGTAGCATATTTTGGAAATAAACAGGCTCTCGTGAATAAAGCCCCGTCAGTTTTGTACATTGGTAACTAATGAATTTTTTCTAAATTTAAGCATGAAAAACCATCACAAGAACCTCTTAGATCAATAAAACATACATAGATCGTCTTTTGTCGCGAAAATAAAGGAACGCTAAAATTAGTTTCCGTCAATTTGCGACCGTATACGGCAGCAGCGCTCGCCTAGCAGCTGCCGCGAGAAATGCCGTGTCTTTAACTCAACGTTTCGGCGTATATATTGAAGTAATCTGGGGAAATTAGACGTGTATCGGCATCCGCGGACCTTTACTTGTGCGCTGGCTCCTTTACCGAAGCGTTTTTAGTCACAGTCCTTGAGATTCAGGCCATTTCTCGGTCTCATGCAGTCGGCTATGAGAAAACATATATATAGGGCGTAAATTGCTTACATATTATCTAACACTAAAAATGAGACCAATTTCGAGCTCTACTCGTCACAAACTTTCCAACGGTGTGCTTATTTTTATCGTGCGACCAACCGTTCGTGAGTTAGAGGGGGGCGGTCAACTGCCCCCCCAGTCTCCGGTGCTCGAGACGGACCGACGGTCGTGCTCGGGTTAACACGGTTTTTTCTCTGTATGAACACAAGCAAAAAAAATTGTGCGTTGACCGTTCACAAAAATTATGTTTTGCAGCCGATGTTGCAGATGCATGTTACCGAGTGGTTACCGGCAATACCGAACTCCGAGCGGAACCTAAACCTTATTTTAATATTGTCCATGGATATGGTTGCTAGGAGTAAGAGCAGAGATTTGATGTTTTACCGTATTTATCTATTCCTTTCGAATTAATCATTCCGGAACACCGTATCGTGATGTTTTGACGGTTTGCGCCTCTAGCTACAAAGAAGTATGCCAGTCAGAGCGTTACCTGTGGCTAACGTGTTGCCACTCCCCTGCCTCGGCAAGGCCCGGCCGCCGTCTGCGCGGTGCTCGGCATCGGCCGCAGCCTTGAAGTTCTGTAACTTGTCCATGCAAATGTGAATTTGTCAGATTTTTACATATTGTTCCGATCAAGGCTGCGTGTATGAGATAAAGTCAACGCGTCGTTTGTTTACGTCTGCTGAAAGCCGCTGGTGACGTCACCAGTCGACTCCGCCCGCATTGGTCCGACCGGACTCAGCGCTGTCAAAGGTTCTCAAAGCCGCGATAACGGACGAATCGACCAGAAGTTTGCAGTCGTGTACGTGATACGTATAAAATTACTTGCCCGTTGAAGAGCAACAATTGCTGGTAAAATAAAACACATTTGCCATTTACTTTTAATGCAGATCATTCTTGCTACTGATTTTCTGAAAAAGCTTCATATGTAACGCACCGCCGGCCGTACCCCGGACTGGCAGTTGACTTCGTCCACGGTGGCGTCACACTCACAGCAGTGATCATCCGGCCCTATGTGCCTGTGTTTCCACGCGGCAGCACGGCACCAGCAGTCACAGCGGCGGCCAGTTGGCCCGACGTTAAGGACGGCGACAAAGGACAAATCTGGGGTGGGGACTGGGATGTGAATGATACACCAATCATACGACTATTAATTGGAAGGCTCCACGCTCCCAAGCGTCGGCAAAGCTTTTATGAAAACTTCATAGTGCGTGCGTCCAGACATTGTATGGCAGTTGTCTCAACAGTTCCCGCCTGTGCAGTGCAGAACGGATATGTGCGTATACGTACACGCACACTGTGCCTACCGATCGATGATCAAGACCACTGCACGCTATGTCGGGCCACGATATGTGTCAGTCTTGCTAAACAAGCATCTCGCAGAACACATAACCTGTAGCACAACTCGTACATCGGGCAGTTGTACATCGCACAACAGGCCATCGCGGCAGTACCTGGTCTGACGCGCATTTATAGAGCTAGACCTTATCGGACTAATTGTTTATATGAAAAACAGCCGTCGCCCCTCCCTCGGCGAGAGAACATTCACTGCTTTACACTGGTGCAGTCGCACTGAAACAAGTATCACGGTCATAACACGTATCAAGTATCCCCGCACGTAACACGAGAACGTCCCCTCCCCCTTCGTCTGCTAGCAGTCTCCAGGTTCGTTTGTTGATTTTGATAAGCTGCGCTTGTTTTGTAAGCATTTGCGTCTTCCCGCAAAATTAATGTTAAATATTCGGTGTCAGACAATACACCACGTATAACATAAATCACACGCCCCCAGCGACTTACTCGACGGACGCAACCTGCAACGGTAAAATGTCTTCATGCCAACGTGAGTCGGCGTTTCCATGGCGATCGAAGCCAGTCGACCGCTGACGTCATATTTGCAGCATTTGGTAGCAGCTGGCTTCCCTTTGGCCCGCCACGGTAATGAAACCCACCTGGTTCCGATCGTACCTGCTGGGACGAGTTGGCACGAGCTTCAAAAGATTCTAGCTATTGATCTAAATATTCGAATGCACGCATCCGAATATTCGAATTCAAAAATCCATCCGAATTCTCATCTCTAAACGTTACGGGTCCGGGCAGGAGACACCTGTGGACACCAGCATGATATAAGCCATTGTCATCAGGATGGAAGATCAAAAAGCTCGACGGACGTATGCATTGTGCAGGCGAAATGAGGTGGGATGGGGTGGCGGGGGAAGGGACTAGGGAAGAAGCCGTTGTCTTTAGAGCGGTATTTTGTAATGCAACTAATTTTCTGTTGTCCGTTATCTCAAGTTTGCCATCAGACACGTGGCGGCGCGAGAGGGCAGGGACAGTGGGGGAAATTGCCCCTTCCCTCGAACTAATAAAAATTAAACATAACCTCAGTGACGATGTACGGAAAGAAATATCTTGGAAGGTTATGTTTCCCCCGCTGGGCTGAATACGTGGCGTCACCACCATTGCATCGGACTACTTCAGAACCTTGAAACAATGCTTATACGACGTGATATGTTTTTAGGAACAATAATGTTGACCAAAATATTGAAGAAGTCTCCAAACAGTCCATTCCACGTTCGCCTTACTAATTCACCATTGTGAAAACCGTTATTGAGCTGGATGCTATTGGCAGTTCAAATGCCTGAAGAGAGGGGAACGTTAGGATCCTCTATGTATGTATGTATGCATTGAAGGCGTCCACGCCGTGGCTTTTCTGCCCTCTCGTCAAAATTACAAAAACGGCGATACACAATCACTTGTCAGGCGAAGTAAAACGCACTCATTTGAATACGAACGGCAGTCACGGTGTCAGATGTTTCAAATGTTTTAAAAACGATGCGCGTGAGGCGGCATTCGAGACTCTAGTATTGGTCTCATCGGGCGACAACCGGAAGTCCCTGGGCCGGAAATGTTTCGGCGACTGCCCCTTTTGGTGTTGCTCGGGAATGTAGCAGATCGGGGCACGAGGCGCTCACCCACTCCACTTTGGTATTACTCGTAAATGGGCGATTCATTCAGGCCTTCTGTTCCCGTTTGATTTGTTCCTTTGCACTTTCGTCTTAGTATTCAACCAGGTCTTACTAAGCCGCAAGAAGCTTTTTCAAAGCTACTCGAACAGACGGTGCATTTTAGCAACATTTTTGCAAATCCCACTTAAAGAGTCTTCCATAAATGACGTCAGGTATTTTTCATAGTCCTCCTTGTAACACTTTCTGAGGCAGGAGCATAGCTAGGATTTCTCCAAAGAGGGGGCCAGTACAATCCTAACCCCCTCTCAGTACCGAAAAGTCTTCGGATTTCGGCCACTTTGTATTTGAGTTGCGGACATTTGTATTTATTTTCATTTGATGCGTACAAAAACGCTTCAGTTTCACGCCAAGGGGAGCCATGGCCTCCTTGGCCGTCCCCCTTCGCCACCCTCCTATTTTCAGGCCTGATGTTTATCGTTCAAATATTGGCGTAGCGCAGGCAAACGTCCCCATGTCCTCTACGCAATTTATGCAAGACTTCCTAGGAACGATGACCCTTTCAGGACATCCTAGCTACGCCCTTGGTCTATGGCGGTCTTGGCCCAGTCTGTGGCAGTATGAAGCCGTATAGTAACAGCCTATTGTCCGGCTTAAGTAGTTCTATCCCAAACAGAAGGAACAATGACTGACGAATGTACTGCATTCCCGCGCGATTCAGTGTGACTTGTTACATTATGTATGACGGTAGTCACTGCGCGACATATATTGCAACACATGTATCATATCATACTGGAACAAATTCGGTTTATTTCAGGTTCTTGTGAATGTCTATTGCAGGGAGCTGTCATTGGCATCTAGTACTTTTGTGTTGCAGTCATGGAAAATCTGCTGTGCCAGCCGTTGCCGTCCGTCGCCATGCTTACGTCACTAGCCGACACGCACAGGCACCGCCGCCCGCTAGGCTCGCAATCAAAAAATCAATCCGCGCTCCGTTCCGCCGCGCGCCTTTTCCACGCCGTAGCTCCAGGGCCAATCGCGACCCGTCGCGACGTGGCTCGAGGCTACGCGACACTGACTCGGGACGTAAATGGTTGCTTCTCTTCTTTATGCACTCGGTATTCCTCACAACCATTCCGCCATCGCAAGGACCTATTATGCCGCTTACGCCGCTTACGCCCTGCACCGTGCTCAGTGCCTTTTCTCCGATCTCCAGGCACGACGTGGACTCAGGAGATGGCGTGGCTGATCAAGAACGACTGCGACTTCGAGGGCGCTCAGTGCCTGCTGTGTCCGGACCGGTACCAGTTTCTGGAGATCTGCGCCATGACGGCCTCGCACCAGCGCGAGGAGATCCGCCAGGGCCGGAACCCGGTCAGCAAGCGGCTCATGTTCTCACCAATCCAAGAGCGCGCCAAGCCGTGGTTCGTCAAGACGCACCTCCCGCTCCATTTCTGTCCCCCGAAGCTGCTGAAGACAGCCAAGGTGTGTTCTGTCGTTGGACGAGGAAGTCGTGGGTGGCTGTGCTGACTTCAGACTGGTACCTATCGCGAGCTAACTTTTGTACGAAGTGAGTGATATGCATTAATCGTGAATAAATCGCGAATACGTGGATCAAAAAATAGGGGATGAAAATAGTTGAGTTGTGGGTGGAAATGTGGATGGATTCTTGTGCTGACTTACGTATTTTACTTTCACTTCACAGGTCATCTACGTAGCCAGGAACCCGAAGGACATGTGCATATCGTATTTCAACCACTTGAGAGTGTTTGAAGAGAGAGACCTGAACATGACTTTGGACGAATTTGCTGATCTCTTCATTGCTGGTGAAATTAGCCAGCTGCCTTTCTTTCCGCACATAATTGAAGCGTGGAACCTGCGGCACGAGCCAAACATGCTCTTTTTGTTCTTCGAAGATCTTAAGCGTGACCTGAGGGGTTCCATCAAAAAAGTCGCAGACTTCTTAGAGAAGTCGCTGACAGAAGAACAGCTCGACAAACTAGAGACTCATCTCCACTTCAGCGGCATGAAGAACAATCCCTGGGTCAACAAGAGCATGGCGTATGCGTACTCTCCGCTGACAGCAGAAGAGTTGGCCGCCAAGAACGCATCCACTCAGTTCCAGTTCATGCGAAAGGGAGAAACAGGGGATTGGAAAAATCACTTCAGCGAGGCGACCTCGGCCAAAATGGATGCTTGGATCGAACGGGAACTGGCTAACACTGATCTCACGTTCAGCTTCAGGTGAAGCTAGCGTGACGTGATGCGACTGCTGATTGTAAGCAAATCATTGATTAGCGGGGATGTGGCAAACCGCCAGTACCCACGCCTTAAAGCAAATCAAAGGATAAAGATGGGCTTCTTATTGTGTCATGCTTCAAGGACCATAGGGCACCACTTGTATCAGTCGTTCCCGCTTTTGTGAATGCGATAGTGCCTATATAAATGAATTTTTAAACGACAGTCGTAGGTGTGTGCTCTTAGGTGTGAACATATATAGTCAGTAGTATGCAATGTGTTTATAGGGCTGTGCGACGCTGAAAGGTTTCTTGAAAATGTATATTCCACCTGACAGTGATATTTTTGTAAGATGTAAATGGTGTAAACACCGAATACATAGAATGCAATTACAGGCCTTGATACAAATACTCTGTTCAAGCCTCCTGTTCACATGTGGTATGCAGATTCCAGCTGCATGTACCACAAACAGTGTGGGGTCCGTAAAACAATGCCGCAGTGCAGAGCCGCATTCCCTCCCTGGGGCGAAAACCTCGGCTGGCATTTTCTATTCCATTCTGTTTTCCATTGTCCTGGATTGCAATGTTCAGCTCGAGTCGTTTTTTTTTCATTTAATGCTCTTGCATACCATCACCATCCGCGGTGCTCGATGAGCACGCCTTTTACCGGTTGTTTTCTTCTGTCTGAGGTCGTGTCTTCTGACGGCATTGGAAAACACGTTTTGAATATTTACATTTTTGCCCGTGTTCTGATATCAGAAATTTGGCCGCGTGGCTGATCTACGGGATGACCTTCGATACTCCGTTCTAAGGACTGGTGGGGTGCTACACAGAGAAAGAGAAAATCCTACTGGATACCGGCGAACCAGCGGCGTTGACGAACTTATTTGTGACAACCCTCAACAGCATTCGCCACGTAGTCACCTTTTACAGGCTCGTGGTTCGTACGACTCCCCATTGGCATTTGTAAATCAGATGTGATAAAGGAATGCAGCGAAAATGAATTAATGAGTGGATGAAAAAAGCGAGAGGGCAGCTTGGTCTTTTTGCTACAAAACAATACCCAGTTTGGCCTTATGAACCCCATTTTCGTGTCTGAGTGCCAATTCGACTCACCGGAGGTTTTTCCAGCGTCAAAGCTAAAAACGTTTTTGCTATTGCGCTGAAATCTGGGAGCTTTTCTTGCGTACCCTATTTGCATGTTACGTCAAAATTTGATAGTTGTAAATTGGAACGAGCGACTCCAGGAGGCGTTTCTGGGAGGTATGCCAGTCCATTTTCACGTTTTTTCAGACGCATGCTCGCTCGTTGAGATATCGGCGTTGTTGACTTAACATTTAGCAATACTCTGATTTTACTGAGTGACATTTATGATAGCTGACTATCCAAAATGTTTAAAAACATATTTGGAAACCACCATGGACGGAGGCAGGGAGCATCATAGGGGTATTGCAACGTCATGTGTACTTCAGCGCGTAGGTGGAGAACTGTGGTCAAAGCTGGTGTGGCAAAGGTCAGCCCGGTCAGTCCCACATACTGAATTTCCGCCCCCCCCCCGATTATTTCTTAACGGGCTTTCAAATACCCCATTTGCGATGTTCACAAAAATGGCTTAGAAAAAGCTTTTGATTTCCGCCAGTTTCAGGTTTACACCGCAACCCTGTGTAAACCAGCACGGCAGAGTGCAGCAAACGAAACGGAACATACTGTACACACTGAACTGGAGTGCTCTATGACGACATTATTTCATAGTCTGGATGTTCCTGCTGTGTGACTTATTTTTAATTTTCTGCGAAACACGATGTCCCTCACCTTGCTGCATAATGGAACTGCGGTAGTACGCACGCCCGTGAAGCAGTCTGCAAAAGATACGTTCCAGACGGAAACACCGACATAAGTCTGCGTACTTTCGCAAAAAAACTGCTGGGATACCACAAGGGAGAACGTTGAGTAGAAAGGTTCCCATGTCAAAGAACGCAATGGAGTTTCATGTGATGATTCATTGCACGTTGCTGGTCAAGGGCGCGAAGAAATGTGACGAAAACATGCATTACAATGCACTTGCCTCGACTAAGAAAACGAACAAAACAAAAAACAAAATGGGTGTCTCCAATTATTTATACCATCAGCATTCGGGTATTCCATATTTGACAATGCACGCCTGCACAAGACAGCGCATTGGCAAGCTTGCATCGCGTTTTTAATGCTGTCAGGCATTACGAGTTTGATGCTTGAACGGAACAAAAAAGATATGTTTTCGAACTGCTTTTGTACCTGCTACACACCCGTTGAATGGACAATAGCAAATCCATCAGGTAAAGTTTGCGTTGGATTCGTTGGGCCAGCAAAACTGTTGAACTGCAATGAATGCTCGATCATGTTTGGTTGAGCTAACTATTGAGGTCTAAACTGCAACAGATCCTCTTGAGACCGACGAACACCAAACAAGCGACGAAGTTTGACGGCACAGACCGCTAGAGCCTTCGACCGATCAAGCAGTCGTGGCACACAGACATGCCGACGGGCTTTTGGGTGAACGAGAGAAGAATGATGCATACCCTGGGTCTCCCAACTTCAAAAGCGCTCAGACTCTGGCCAGTCCACGAATCTTTCGCGTGACGCAGCGGGAGATGTGTCGACGGCAGGTCACGCAGAGAAGACGTTTCACGATACAAACGGGGAACGCAGACTTAGCCCAGTTTTTGACTAGCTTCCTGGACGCCCTACGACACAAGTCGTCCGGAAAAGAGGGCTCTGTTTATGGGACTTTGATCCGGAGGTACGTAGAATAAAGATGCATTACGTGAAGGCGTCTGTGATCTAACATGCTTAACCTTTCTTCCGCTTTATCCGGTTATATCTGGCATGTTTCACAGCCTTGCTCATTTCTGCTAACAATTATGACGTCACGCCTATTATTTCCTTCAGCATTTGTTTTCAGTAGACAGGCGCAATTTGCATTTATAATGCTTAAACGCAACAGACCTGAAAATACCAAGGCATAATAGCACCGAGCTTTGGAGGAACTGGAGTATCAGAATTAGGTTACTGTGCCCACTTCTGTCCGCATTTTTCCTTCCATGACGCGTTTCTGCGTGTCTTATGAGAACGTGCACCTGTATTCTTCGTCTGTGATTGGCTCGCGGTGGATAGTGATACAGTACTGTACACTGTACCCAGCAAAAATTGTGTAATACAGTATTCATGTATCTGTGCAATTTGTTCAGAAAGTATTACTGTATGACTGTGCCTTAAAATCCATTTGCTGGTCTTGTAGGGAGTCTGTAGGTAATAGGAATAACTTAAGCAGCAAACATAGTAGTTTTTTTTGGGGGGATAGGCCCTGTCTGTTCGAGGATTCGCCTTATTTGCGGAGGATTTAGTACATAGCTCCCGTGAATAGCGAGGGCCTACTGTATATCTGTAACAGGGCCATTTGTTCAAACGTCATAAGCCGTTCGTAGACTACATACGGACTCCTCGACATTGTCTTTAAGATGATTACAGGCGTTGTGATGTGAAAAACCTAGATGATCGATTTCATGTGTGAAAGCTGCATCGATTTACTCCTCACCGATATTACGCCTAGTTTTTAATTGATGCCCATTACATTCCTGGGGGATTCCCCTCTTATATCTCTCATTTCCAAACCTGGTTTCTGTTATTCCTTTATTTATGATTTGCTGCCACATCCATAAAGCCGCATTAGTAATGCTTATATCCGACAAATCTCTCCGGCGTTCCTCAGTAACCAAAACGCATTTCAGTGCTCGCCGTGCATGTAAGCTCTGTTCCCGCTGCCACTGGCGAGTGGCAGCCCAACGGCGCCCGCTGCGCGTCTCATTTGGATAACTAAAGCTTTCCCATCATCTTTGTCATTTTCTGATTATCGTGGACCAGCATCAGTTTGTAAACACGCTCGAGGTAGTAGCACTCCTTGAATCACCTTTGAAATGGCAAATTACATGTAAAAGCTAATTACAATGCATACAGTACTAACGCTCCTCAGAACTAATAAACCAGCCAGTACGAAACGTGTATCTGGATCTGAGAGAAGCACAGTTTAACAGTGGTGTTGCTAATCCTCCAGCGGTGAATCTGAGAACTTAAATGCATTCAGATCGTATCTGCCTCCTGTCGACCCGTCGCTTCCTCTGATACGGAAAGGACATTGGGGTCCGTGCCGGGTACTCAAGTGCTCCTCAAATCCCTCCTTCCCCACGAATGCATTTAGTGGTATGCTCCCGGCAGTAGCTCCTTTTTTCAAAATTACGTGGAGCCGCTAAATTCTAGGTACCAGCTCTCAGTTAAACAAATTACGTGGAGCCGCTAAATTCTAGGTACCAGCTCTCAGTTAAACACCATAAGTTAAACGATCCGGCTGTACAGCAGCGACTCTTACGTACATTGGTGGAGGGGCAGAAAGACTGTCACAAAACGTCTTTTCTGTTAAGCGGGCGCAATACACTGGATTTCCCCTCCTGATGAGCAATCGTTTTTGCCTAATTACTTGCCATTTTGAAAATGAATAGTTACATGGGCAGATATCGTGAAAATGTAGTCGATTCTGATCACGTACGTTTAAACAAGTATAAATGCGCAATAAAAATGATTTTGAGGTGAAAATGATACAGGGGTTCGGCAGTTACCTTCTTAACCTTCGCAAGTTAACCTTGTGTGAATTCCATGAACGAAATCGTTGATTCATTTTTCCACTCTACGTAGTTAGATAATGCACTGATGTACGCTGGTTAGAACAAACAATGGTTTGGCAGTCTAGTACTGCACAGGTAGTCACTAGACTGGTATTATTTTCGATGTATGGAACGAGTTCGTTGTTTTAAGGTATGAACAGTCCTACTCAAGTAGATAGCATTGCCTATTAGGACTTACTCACTCATATTTAATATAGCTGCCAATGAAACCACTAGGCAGTTTTGCATGCGTTGAGTAATTCAGCCGTATCTCCGTTTGATGCTCGTGCCAAATATGGCTTAATTTGAACTTAACGAGAAGCTGTTTAGTTCCAGAGAAAACGTGGAGTATGTAAGGCTGAATGCCTTCCGCGAAATCTTTTCGAAACGACATGGTCTGGGCGGGTTGAGCTGATTCGGCATGAGGTGACCTTTGTACGAATGACTGTATGGGAAAACTCAGGTTCTTGCTCTGTGGTTGAAGGCAAGCTTCATTATGATACAGTCACGTTCTTCGATGGCCACACGCAACTGCGGGTCTGAGTTTCGGATATTTCGGGTATTATTTACCTTACGAAGTGCCACTGTGTGGCGAGGCAGGACAGCAGGACCCTCCGCCATGGTAGCACTCTATCGCGCTGGCGCTGTCTGACAAAGGAAATCCCACCTGTAAGTGTTTGCCCAGCTTTCGAGAGCCGTTCCAGCGTGAGTAGCTTGACGACGCAAACCGAACAAACAGTCAAATGGCACCTGTGCACGCGACGTTCGATGACAGCGTGTAGCGCATTTCGTGGATGAAGATCTCCAATAAATGCTCCAGGACTTTTCCTAGCTATTCTTTCTGCTAAATGTAACAAAATTTCGTAATTCTGTTTTGCTCAGGAGCGGAGCCAGGCAACGTTTTTGGGAGGCACCTCAGGCCATTTTTGGCTCTGTTGAGAGTAAGAGGAAAATGTCTGCCAAAAATATCGTTTTTAAGATAGGACTGAAAACTTAGGTATAGGTATAGGAGGCTATGGGTATAGGTATAGGCTTAGGAGGCATAGGTAGATAGTTGGGCAACATAAAAATATAATTCTGTTTTTCTGAGGTCACTACAAGGTCAGGTGAAGGTCAAAATTTGTTTCCATAGTGAAAATTTTGGCGCCATTTTTGCAAATGCCAAAACCCGGAATCCTTATGACGTAGAAGAGCGTCTTTTACTTGTTCACCAAATTCCAGCTTGATATCAGATCGGGTCACGAAGGTATGACCTAAAATGACCTATCAATTCGCGTACGCTTTGTCACAACAGCCGTAAAATGAAATTTTAACAATAAAGTGAATTCAAATGATTGGAAACGTTTCCCAAAAATATGAAATGCACGCAAGACCATTCCAAGCGACTCTAAGGTCATCGGAGGTCATTTAAGGTCAAACATCGTAAGCTTAAAAACATGTGACCACGACGTTTCCTACTTTTTCATGTCCCTGGCACCGCCTATGCTAACATTGTACAGACATTGTAATACGATTTATACTTCTTCAGCATAACCGACTAGCAAAAAGAAGCTAAAAAGAGTGTTTTTAACTTTTCTGTTAATTCGGTTTCTGAAGAACTAATCTTCCTATTTTTGTAACCCTTCTGACGCCTATGGATTTTCTCAAAATTTTAAATGTATGGAGCAATGTCCCATCCCCAGAATCTCCATCCATAGTCCCTCGATTCATGCCAATTTTATCAAGATCGGTCCATAGACAACGGAGTTAT
The DNA here is from genome assembly GCA_030062745.1 of Capitulum mitella. Taxonomy (NCBI): domain Eukaryota; kingdom Metazoa; phylum Arthropoda; class Thecostraca; order Pollicipedomorpha; family Pollicipedidae; genus Capitulum; species Capitulum mitella. The sequence continues at coordinate 38,647,374 of CP099839.1, forward strand.
AACAAGTCCAAAAATATCCCATTTTGACTTTTTTGCCACCCTGTATTCACCTCTTTGAAAATTTTGAAGACTTCTTCGTACAGAAATGTAGTTTACGTCATGGCAAATCGATTGACATTTGTTGCAATGGAATCGGTTGGGTAGTTCTTCGAAATCTCGGGGGGGGGGGGAATCTGCCCACTGCCGAGAATCGGCCATATCGTTTAGCCCTCTGGGAGTAGGGTTAAGGGCGGAGAAGCTAGGCAAAGAAATCTGAGAGGTTCAGACTACGGCCCATATTAGCCAATGAACTGCATCACTGATTTCAACTCAGTAATGACCTCTACTGAAGATAGACGCACTGCATTCCTTGCACATTGGCAATGGCGTATCCAGAAAAATTAAAGGGGCAAAAATTAAACCCGTGGTTTGGTCTTACCAATACATTAGTGCCACTTTCAGTAGTTATGGTTTTTTGTTCTCCTGGACCCTTGGTCTTTTCCAATAGATTGCATCACCTGATGTTGCTGCAAGATTGTATCCGTTGTCTCACGTAACGGTACTGAAACTGACTACTAACTTACTAACCCCAAAGTTTATAGATAGCTGCTCCTTATGTTTCAGACCCCGAATCCACCACTGCTCCAGAATTTCCTCCATACATGTCTCGAAGCTAACTAAAGGCCAGACAGTTGATATCGGGATCAAAGGAAGCGATTATAGCGTCTTGTGTCAGACGACGAAAATCGGCGGTTTACGCCTTTTTGCGCCACTGATGTCTTTTTTACCTTCGCATATATGAAAAGTTAGCTCAGATCACAAGCTTTTATTCAAGCCATGTTTTGTCGAAATCGGTCGTGTAGATCGGCAGATCCCAGGATCATGAAAATACGGTTAATTATACAGCGGACTCGCAGACAACCTCAAAGGACGTTTTGTCAGAAAATTTTGACTTCCATTGGATTATAGGGGGCATTATATATATAGGTCGCTTCTTAGGGGCCCAGAACGACTTTTGGCGATGAAATAGGACTGAAACTTCTGTTACTATGCAAATCATCATTTCAGATTACTTCATGACCTCTTCAAGCTTGACAAAAGGTCAAAGCAGGTAAATGAGTTCATTTAATGATGCTATCTTAGATGGCCTTGACACAAGTGAGGAACAAAGTGGGGAGTTATTGACGTTATGTCTGGCAAATGACACTCATATCAAACATTGAGTAAGACTGCGTACCGAAAAGTAATCGAAACATTTGCGATACAGTGGTAAGGACTGAAGTACGTCCGAAAGACAACAGCGGGGTAAGTGCGCAGCCGGCTGATGCAATGCCTGCTGCATGGTTTACTCAGTCCGTAGCATGGCTTAATGCCTGGGCATTCTGCGGAGTCGGCGACGCTAGCCACTGTTGGCCAGATTTTAAGCAACCCAGACAGAGACCAGATAACTCGTCTGACAACAGCTGATACAGCAAAGGCCTTTGACAGTGACGGTTGATACACGGATCGCTGATGGGTCAGTGACCAGTCCCGTCCTTGGTTCTTTCAAATGGTTTTCCTCTTCCCTGGGCAGTGGCTTAGCCAAGGGTAGGGCGATAGGCGCAAACACCCTCCTGGAGGTCGGTCAGGGGCCCTAGGGTCGCCAGCGGCGCCAACACGGTCAGGGGCCGTGGGGTGGTCAGACCCATGGATTTTCAAGGGCCTTGGGACTATCAAGGTCCCTGAGAAGGAAAGGGACCCCGAAACCCTGACCATGCAGCAGTCAGAGGCCCTCGGACGGTCAGGGGTCAGGGGACGGTGAGACGATCGGGGCCCTGAAATGTCCATGAACTCTGCGACGGTCGGCCAGAAACAATGAGACAGTAAGGAATCTTGGGACGGCAAGGGCCTGTGATGGTTGGGGTCCGGGATGGTCATGAGTCCCGGGACAGTCAGCAGTCCTGAGAAGGTCACAGGCCTTAGAATGCCTAAGGACCCTGGGGCGGTCAAGGCCCCTGAGACGACGAAGGGCCCGGGTATGTTCAGGGGCCCAAGGATGGTCAAGGTTCTTGGAACAGTCACGAGCCCTGGTATAGTGAGGAGCCTGGGACGATCAGCGGCCCCAGGACAGGCAAGGGTCCTGTGCCGATAAAGGCGAGACGATGGCTCGGGCCTTGAAACAGTCAGGGACCAAGGCATGGTCAGGAGTCTCGGTAGAGTCATGAGTCCCGAGGTGGTCAGGGGCCCTGGGATGGCGAGGTTCCCCGAGACAGTCAGTGGGCCTGGATGGTCAGGGGCCTTCAGACGGTCAGGAGCCCCGGGATGGTCATGATCGCTGAGGCAATCAGGGCTCTGCCACCCGAGGACAGTCAGTAGCGTTTGGACTATGGGCCCTGGGATGGTCAGGAGTGCTGAGACAGTGATGTGATGTAAGCATGGTAAGAAGGTAAATGGGCTGAACACACTGCTCATGGAGCGCTGAACAATGTTTGAACAATGAACATGAATGTTGAATGAATTAAAAAAAAAAAACAATGAAACAATGAACAGTTTCCTACTGTATGGTAGAAAGTCCCATAATATGTGAACCACACCGATAACTAACATGGAGAAGACGGAAAACTTCATTCATCACGCGCCCCACCATGCCTTAGCTGATTTTAGTTTGATGACGTGTAAAGATAATTTAACACTCCCCTGTCGCAGTCCTCTTCAAAAGCCAGCTCTCGCCTCGTTCCAGGTCAGATTGAAATGATTCCTGGATTCGAAAACGGCACTTTTAACCCGACAGCTAACAGAAACGTGACTAACTCGCAAACGACACTATATGACCCAGTAATAACCCAATCACATACAAAATGACGGTTCCCATCTTGTCACGGCAAAACAAATATGCAGGGGAACGACAAATATGCTCCTCAGAGAGTACCTCTCTGAGCAGCGCACGGGAGAACGGGAAGGAAAATAGAGTGCACCTCAGAGAGTAGCCATCAGTGAACGCGCAAGAGAATGATAGGTAAGGTAAAGAAGTGCGCTTCAAGGAATAGCCCTAAGCGAACGCGCACGGGAGGGAGTCGGAGGACCGACTGCCATCTGCTTGCCGTTCTGTTATGGATGCCAGTTAGGGCTCACGTGGAGAAGGGTCAACCAGCCAGTGAAAGATAGGAAAAGGGGGAAGTCAAGAAACGTACAGGATTGACATTATCCAGCGAAAACGACGAGAATCGAGCCCGGTCTAGTCGCATGCCGTGCAAGCACAGTACCATTCACCTACTCCCTCGCGCGCTGGCACGCGAGTAAGTCCCCGGGAAAGGAACAATGTGCTAACTGCCCCACTTGTTCCATTTTTTTGTGAATTTCTAGAAGGTGAGGTAAAAACCTGGCCCGATTGTGCTGAAGAAGCTCCTGAAAATAAGTTGCGCAAGAACCGGGAACTTTTCCAAGTTTTGGGCTGGTTGATTGGAGGCCCTAAATACTGGACCGAATTCGGGCTACGCCAATGTACCTCGGTGACATCAAAATGCTGAGTTTCTACACTCATGAGACGCAGACAATTTGGCAAGTCTGCAGACACGGCTATAAGACACAGAGGGTGTTGACTCGATTGTCTGTAGACAGTCGCCTTACAATCAGCTCGAAGAAGTCTGATATCATGATTGTCATCACGCCAACGTCGTACTGCTCCCCCATCCTGGAGCTAATTTTACCGGCGCTTTGCTGCATCCATCACCAGTAGTGAACGTGCGGGGCATGATTGTGGATTTATCGTCCGAACATTCACGTATCTTAAGTTGCGCGTAGTCGGCGCTACGGCACCTCCAGCGCTGTCCCGGAGCCCGGGTATAACCTGTCTGATCACTCTAGTTCCACTTTATCGAACAGTTTTTAATCGGAACTGCTGCTTTCTCTTTGTATAGTATGACTGGTCCGGGCTCAGTGCTGCTCAAAGGCACCGCAGCCATCACCCAATCCGCTCGTGCTGTTTTCTGCGCTCGCCGCTCTAAAAGTGTTCTCTCTTGATCCTGATCCTGCAGCAGGTCAGAAAGCCCCATCTTGATACACTGGTCGACAAGAGCGATAATGCGGTGGTAATGCATAGCCTATATCGTCACCAAGAGGCGCCCTGTGTAGCGGCCTTACAGACGGCGGTGAGGGTCGGCCCGTCTCATCTGGGGCACTAGCGCAGACCCGTTCCTTGCGTTCCCACGTGTGTGGCAGACGCTTCTTTAGTTAACCGGCTAAGGCTCTTTGGAATAGGGTTCCCTGCTTCAGAGTGCAGATCTGTGTCCATTTCTCGTGCGAGGACGAAAGCATGGCCTGGGCTGGCTGACTGTGACTTTGGTGGAAGCAGTGGTCTTTTTCTTTCGTGACTGCTGTATTTCACTGTCTTTAATGCTTTTATTTCAGTTCTGTTTTTGAAACTTGACATCTTTGTAATCTGGTGTATTGGTTTTAATGTTGCCACTTCACCTGTCTTTTTTGCACACTTTGTTTTTTCGAGTGACTTTTACATGGATGCAGTGTCAATGGCACTTGGCTGCAAAACTATTTATGTGCTGACCAAACGCAATGAATGATGGCAATGATTTATTTAAGAGCTGGGGAGAATCAGTATGGTTGGAAAGTCATTTTGCCCACCGTTCATGAAATGCGTGAAAGCTTTTATAATGTCATCTGGCATCGTGATAATCGTTTATGGCTATGGAAATCAAGAGAAGGCGAAATGAAACAAAATGAACAAAATGAAACAGTCTAAACAGCATAGGGGGAGGGAAATTTAGGCTCAGATAGGCAAACAGTGCAGCAAGTATATTCCACTCAACCATCCAAGCAATGGACACCAGTTCGAGCAAAAAACCATTTCAACTACCCTGACTGTCGTGAGCAAATGGACGAGACAAGGAAAGACACCGGAAACTCTTTTGTCCATTAGCAAGCCTCAGTTATATAAACCAAGGCTTTGGCTACCTCCACCCAATCTTCGCTGTCACTCCACCCAATCACTCTACCCACGCTGCAGTCTTGGACCGCAGCTGCTCTGAGACTCGTCTCCACCAAGTACGCGGTTACTCCGAGGCGCATCTCCTCCATGAAGTTCACAGGTAACCGAGAGCTTGGCCTCCCGGCGTGACGCCCTCTGGCCGCCGCCGTGCGCGCTTTATAACGCCTTTGACCCCGCCCAGTAAAGGGCTACCCGACCCCTCTGGGACTATCTCTCGACGGTCCCAGACGGTCAGTTTGACGGTGAAAAGCAGTTCAGGAAGCTCAGGACCTTGGGAAGCATCACATCTGACCTTGATCTTTTTTGCAGCTTGACTCGATCCGCCCCCTTCCTCAAAGTTTTAGATTCGGTCCTGAGCAGGGGCGGATCCAAGATTTGGCAAGGGGGACCGTGGTCAGCACGGGCTCCCTCCTGGCCGGCCCGCTATTTTTTGCTTTTCAGATATGAAAAAACGTTGACCTGCTCGGGTTCAGGTGATAGACTGAATGCAATTTGCGTTTTTTATCATATAAAGTAGCCGAAAAAAAATCAGGCGCTTCATCTTATGTGAGAAAAGTTTGCGTTTTGCGCCCCTACAAGACGGCCGAAATATGGCAACGGCGGAATTTTAAGTGGATGCGTCCCTCCTTCTGTTTGAAACGTCGTGTCTGCATCTGGCCAGGATACTCTTTGCCTTATTGTAGTTTCTGAAAACGTTTTTTGCTAGTTTAGGCTAGGTTTTCTCCATGTACAGGGACACTTGGTGGTCTCGGGCTGTCTGCCCTGTGATGGCCGTCTAGTGGTCTCAGGTTCCTTTTGCATTTCCACTTGTCGCTCAGGACGTCTCAGGCGCTACTTGGGCAGTTTCAGGGGCATTTCGGGCGGTTTCATGGACCCATCTGGTTGTTTCAGGGAGACTTAAGCCATCATGGATTTCCTTCTGTCGTCCCTGGGATTTTTTTTGCCGTCTAAGGAGCCCCTTAGGTCAGGGGCGTCGATTTCTGTAAATGATTAGGGGAGGGTGGGCCGAGAGCTCGACAACCTAACTTCCATGCCTAATGTGGGTTTTTCAACTGATTTAGCCCACTTTATTTTGGTCAACGGAAATTCGGAAGTTTCTTGCTACCATTTATAAAAAATTGCATCATATCCCGATGTATATAGGTATATCTATATACTGAAGATTGAACGATAAATAGATACACCACTTTATGCTTTATTCCATATTTTCTGTCTGTCTCCTATCTATTGCGACCACTGTTTTCGTTATTATTGCCTATTTCCCTTTCATACCCGCAGAATATATATGGGGGGTGGGGGGTAAACCAACATTGGAGGGCCCAAATCAACATTAGTGGGCTGGGCCCCTCAAAAAATACAAATTGACACCCCTGCCTCAGGCAGTAGCAAAGGACCTCTATTACTTTCTCTCTGCTGTGATAGAGGCGCCTCTGGCAATGCTCTAGGTTCTTTGGCCGTTTCAGGAGCTGTCAGGACGTCTTAAACTTTAATGTTTTCAGGAGCCCCTCTGGTCGTATCAGGGGCCCCTTTTGCTAGAGGCTGCTACTTAGCAGTCTCAAAGGCCCCTCTCTAGCAGTCTTAGTAGACTCCTGTTGTCCTAGGTGCCCCTCGTGTTGTCTCTGGGAAACATTTTTGCTGTCTCAGGGGCCCTCTGTCAGTCACAAAAGACCTTTCGGCGATTTCAGGGCTCCTTTGCAGTATCACGAGCCCTCTGAACGTCTCAAGTGGTCTCCATGTCTATATCTTGCTCTGTTACGTGGGGTATATATGGCAATCTTAGGGCCCCACTAGTCGTATCAAGGGCTTTTGGTGACGCTCCAGGGGTCCCACTGGCAGACTCAGGGGCACATCTTCCGTGCCAGGCAGGGCCTATTTTAAGGAAAAATGACTGCGGGGGCAATTCTGCGAACGAGACGCATTGGCTGAGACCACCCCCCAGGCATCTGTGTTTTCCTTATTAAATTTTGTCCACTTCATAATATATATACTCCTAAGGAAAGGATATATATACATATATAAATGCTTCCCTAAGGAAGGCATATATATATATATATATATATATATATATATATGTATGTAAGGGCGAATTACGATGAACACTTTTCCACAGCGCTCTGTCATTAACTGATATGTCTTTTGGAGGAAATCATGTGTGCAAAATATGGCCTTGATCCAGTACTCTTAAGCACTTTCACACGAAGACTGTATGTCGTTTGTGTTGGATTTTATTTTATTTCGACGAAATTCGCGCCGGCTTTTGTGCATTCCGAGCCCATTAAATTCAAAGAACACCATTTCATTTATCCCCAGCAAGAACTCATTCTCCATGGACTTGTGATCCGTGGAAGATTCGCTCAGGGAGAGATGTGTCTGAAATGCCCCCAAACGTGTTTTGTGCTTCAGTTTTTTAAACCAAGTGCACGATATGCATAAAATGCACATCATAGTACTCCTTTTGACACACTGGATCGAAAGACACTTCGCATTCTGTCTCAGGTCATAGGTCACTGGCCCTGTCGGCAGCAGTGTGGCTTAGGTGGGAATGATAATTCAGTCCTCTTAGTGGTCTCGGGGTTCTGGCGACGATGCTCTTCGACAACTTGCAGCAGGTACTGCTTTTGCCCTTCTTCCTTCGTCAGTACCTTGTTGTATACTTGGATAAGAGTCACAGTTCGGCGAAGTCGCTAACTACCGCGATCCCGCACAGGGCTTCCTTAGCGTTCTTGGAGCCAGGTGCTGTCTCCCAATCAGCGAGATCGGCGACAAGGAAGTCCATGTTGATGCCGTAGGCTTTCAGGTTGCCCACCTACTTTGCGGTAATGAAGTCGACGACGAGACGAGAACCTCCTTTGCTGCGAGATCCACCTGCGCTCGCTGGGAGGACTCTCCGATCCCTGTTCCTGCAGTGCCGCGATCATCCTCGTCTTCATCTCACACGGCACGCCTTCGTCGAAGAACGACACACCAGCCAGTTCTTCGCTGGGGCACCATAATAGGTGATTGTTATAATAAATCATATGTCGAATATAATGTCATAATAGATAATAGGTGATTGGCAAACTCCTTGGAGATCCCCTTCGAGATTTCAGCATTCAAATCAGGCTTTGCAGAACGGCCAGGTCGTGCACGGAAGCGCTGACCGCCGATGAAGAGCAGAACCATGCACTGACGTACAAAACAACCATGAAAGAGATGAAGCGCTTGAGTGCTCCCAATTCACTGACAGTCACGGAGAAGTGATGGCAAAGCAAGAAGATCTTGATCCCGCAGATTATGCGCCCCATCCATCTGGCGCGATGGAACCATCTATCTGGCACGTTGGAGAGCACCTGGCTGGGGAACTTGATTCCCCGTGGAGGCTCTTGACCAAAGGGAATAATCGAGACCTCAAAGAACCCACGATAATCATCGCTAGGCTGGATTTCGGCGAGCTTCTCACGGCAGAAGGCGACGAAACGATCATTGGAAGATAAAAACGTCTCGGCCACTGCTGGCTCCAGGTATTCATACACCATAGGTTCAAACTTACTCCAATCAATGAGCCTCCATCTCTTCTTGAAGCTCTTGAACAAGGAGATCCCGGTCCCGAGGACGGACCGAAGCGCGTGGAGAAAGCCGCCTCTGCCACCAGTTCGACGATATGATGACGACAAGCAAAGTAAATAGGCCGTCACTCAAGCTTCTGCTGAAGAAGCGTGTTTGCTCCCACAACTTGTCCAGTATTGCTGGAGGTGGTGTCGAAGCTCATGCCGACGACCTTGTCCGAAACCTCCCAGTCTTCCGGACAAAGCGCGACAACGTCGGCTGGCGTTGCTCCGGCTCTACTTGCAAACTTCCAAACACCGAAGAGCTTGGCGGCACTTCTTGGACCGGTTACAATGACAGAGTCGATCCACCTTTTCCTTTCCATCGTCAGTAACAGTTTGCCGTCCCAGTGGACCACCAGGCTGGGTGACGCGGAGACAGAATGCTAGATTTCGTCCGCAATGGCTTTCCTCTGCGATCTACGTGCGCGCCTGCCCGAGCTTCTGTGATCGCCAGTTCAGAGGAGTCGTGGCCGAGGACCGAAGCCGTCGCCGATAGTAAGTGAATTGCAGAGCGATCATTGAGTTTGGTCCGATCGAGGGCTACTGCCTGACCAGGAATGGCGATGTTCTTGGCTCTCCTGCAGGGCCGCTTCGAAGGCATAGCCAAGGGCTGCGGGTCATCCTGATCTGTCAGTTGTGTGTCGTCGGTAGGCGAGTATTCCAGCTGGGCAGTTGCCTCATGCTCGGTCTGCTGTTTAATGTAACGGTGGGCCCTTTAAAGCTTCGGCCTACTGTTGTCGTTGAAGAGCTCGCTCCTCCTTCTCGGAAGGGAACTTATCGAATACCACCATGACACCTCGGCGAGCTGGCTCCCTTTGGGTCCTAGAGAATGTCTTTATCCTCTTGGTTTTGATGATCTTAATGGTGCCGACAACGGCAAGGTCAAAAAGATTTTTAAGGTTGTCCCTAAATCCATTCTTCTTGTTAATTTCCGCGGTGAACCTCCAGAATTTGCCTTTGGTACTGGTCAAGCTTCCTGTTGAGCTTCTTTATCACGTTCCGCTCCGGTGCAGTGAGAATACGGGCTTTGTTCCACACCTTCATCATTTCGCGGACGATCTGTGTTTTGACCTACCTCTGGGTAAGCCTATCCACACGGTGGACTGAAAGTATTGCTGCAGCACTTCTCCCCGCGAAAGGCAGTTCTGAGCACCGGTCAACCAAAATTCGGCTTTTTTCTCGTGGTGCAGCCATAGTGGCACAGACTTCCGTTATAAGAGATACTTTCTGCATTGACGCAGGTGGTCCTTAAATATCCTGACGTCTAAGAACTCGTGGGAAATTGCCACACCGGCACCGTAGGTTACCGTGGGATGGCAAGGCGTGGTACTTCAAATATATAAGTCACAGTCTGCAAACGATGGCCAGAATATTGGCGAGATGTTGCAGCAGCTTCGATTCTTCCCTAAATGAGACAGAAGGTTGCCTGTCCGGGATAGTTTCTGTTGATCTACTCTATCCCCAAAATACATTTTCTCACCGAATTTCGGCCGTATGTTTTTCGACACTGCGCAGAAGAGTAAAAGCTGTCCCAACACAGGCAGAACAAACTTCTCCATTTCCAGGTTATCGGCCCCAAAATAAAAAAGTCACCTCAGATTGAAATATTCGCCTTAGGCCCGCCTCAGTGAGATATCATCAACATTCGTCATTATCTGCAGTCTGGGCCATGCCATCTTCGTTAAGCAGATGAAGCATGCTCATGGGATACACAAACCCATGCACTAGTAGCAGCAAGATTGACGGTTTTAATATATGACTGATTAATTTTTCGTTTTCCTCGCGTAAAACTCGGGTTTAACCGCCTAGTTCAATGAAGTTCTACCAATCAGGTACTGGGATTTTAGCAGGGTTTTCGGATCAGGATGATTGGTGATGACTACAGCACTGCTGGATTGTTACCGCATTCATATAAACATTATCTCACCATAGCGAAACCGCCCTGCCCACCAGCTCGCCCTTCAGTTTTCTTGCGCTTAAACACATCAAAGATGGTCATCATTTTTAACGTGCTTACTATGCAATGAAACGCCTTGGCCGCCCACCAGACAATCGCGGCATCGGGTGCCGGCGTACTTATTACGAAACACGCTCGCCAGCGGTCACTAGGTGTGCCTGAAATACGTATTATAAAGTGATGCTTCTAAGTGTGCTCCCACATTACTCAGTGATTCAACACATCCTTCGTTGACAAGATGCTGCTTCGCGAGCGCAGCGATTTATGGAATACCTTCCTGGGTACGCCAGTACACCTGGCTGTTTTTTTCTTTGCATGGGCAAAGGATCTTGACTGGGGGGCAAAGTGCCCGACTGGGGGGGCATTTGCCCCCCCCAGTTGACATGTTAAAATAGGCCCTGGTGCCAGGAGCCCGCCTGACAGACTCGTGGGCCCTTTGACCGTCCTGGGCCCCATACCGACTCAGAGGTCCTCTTATCGTCTTGGCCTCGCAGGAGCCCACCGACATTTTTGCCGGTCTCAGGGGCCATCTGCCATATAAGGACCTATCGTGCAGTCTCAAGGCCCACCTGGCCTTCCCGGGACCCCCTGACAGTACCAAGAACCCCCAGGCTTTCAGAAAGACCAGTGTAGACCATTTGGGGCCCCTCTCGAGATTGCGAAGGTCAGATGAATCCCTCTTCAGGGGGCCTTCCTGGCTGCCCAGGGTCTCCTCATGCCGTGCTAGGCACCCTCTTAAGTTCTTGCCGTCTCAGGGCGTCTCTGACACTTTCAGCGGTTTCATGGACCCTTTGCCGTGTTTCACCCCTTTTACAACCCCAGGAACCCTTGGAGGGTTTTCAGGGGCCCTTCTATCCATCTTAGAGGCCATCTTGCCGTATCAGGGTCTCATTAACCTTCCCGGAGGTCCTCCAGCGGCATAAGGAACCTTCGGATTTCACACAGGTCCGTGAAACCCATTCGAGGCCCCTATGTCGTCCTGGGGACTCAGTCCTCATCTCGGCCGTCTCAGGGGCCTGTGACCCTGACCCTGTGACCTGTAACCTGGCCTGTGATCCTGTGACCCTTCTGACGGTCTCAGGGGCAATCTGCCACATTGGTGCCCTGTTGTAGTCTCAGGGGTCCTTTGGGAACTTCTGGGGCCCTTCTGTGCATCTCAGGGGTCATCTAACCCTCCCAGAGACCCCCTTGACTGCATCAAGAACCCTTCACGTTCTCACAGAGACCTTGTGAAATTCATACAGGTCTATTCGGGGTTCCTTTTAAGTCTTAAAGTGGTTCCTTCGGGTTTCCTCTCGTGAGGCACCTTCCCAGGCATGGGGAAGAGCCCCATCGTCTCCCCCTCTTGGATACACGCCTGCTCCTGAATGTTGTCATTAAAGAAGAATGGAAAAATGACGTAAAACAGAGAAATTCATATTAGCTGAATGCTGCACCAAATTAATTCCATTTTTCGCAGGACATGAAAAACATTGCGGTTTGTAGTTGTGAGACCCCATTACGCCACTCCGCTCTTCATCGATACGAAAAACAGCCGTCAGCTGAAAACTGACGTTTGTTTTTTCGGTTCCCGAGTCCAGCGGCCAGTTGGCAAAATTTCGTCGCAAATGCGTTGAAGCTGTATCAGGACCGATTCCGGTAAATACAATTCGGTATACTCGCTGCTAGGCGGCGGACTTGGCGTTTGCGTTGCGGCGGGCGGTGACGTTAGTCAGAGCATAAAAGTCATTTGAGTCAGTTTTTGGCTACACCTGGATACCGCTTATTTTTCTTTTCATCTAGGTAGGAGTTGCATGGTATTGTTTGTCATGCTTTGTGCCGTCATGGTGTTGTTCAGTTGGTTTGGTGTGCTTTGTCGGTGGCGACGTGGCAACATTTTTTTTTTTGCACAGGGCAGTGGTAAGGTATGATTGCTGTTATTAATGCACCATTATATTCTTAAAGGGGTGGCTAAAGATGATTGTCTGCCTAATATCTGCTCCAGTTTCTCTGTGCATTTTCAGACATACTAGTTCTACTGATAAACTTTATTAAACAAGGGATGATTCACAGTGCATCTTTAAAAAGAGAATCTCCTTATGAGCACACTGTAAAATGTAATCTCAGTAAATCATGTGGCATTATATTGTGAGCATGCACCCCACAAGTATCTCAGTCAGGACTGAAAGCAGGGTTGAAAATGAGTTCTTTCATCTTGTTATGAGAGCTTAAATTTACATGTGGTTCATGGTATTTAGACATTTGTATATATGGAATTACTGTATGTATGAATGCAGACCACAAGAAAGAAATTTGACCCATAGCATATGCAATAAGGAATTCTGATGTGTATGTTACATTCATTTTAGAACATAAATGCTGTTACAAAACATATTGTTTGTGTTGTCAGTAAAGAAACATGGTTTTCATCTGTATTTGGAAGCTATGGAGGGATATTTAATAACCACAAGAAGCCAAAAGATTTCAGGCCACAGATTTCCAGTGTAATACCCAGAATCTGTTTAATGTGAGACCCTGTATTTTTGTCATGAATAGCTATGATGTATATCAGCCATGCATGCTAATGTACTTTCGTGGATCTCATAATTGGCACTGAAAAGATTCCCTATAGTGAGTTTTCAAGTTTTCTAGGCACAGGCCTCCCACTCCTCATAAATCCAGAAATCCACATAGTTGCCAAGCCATATTGGCACCAAAAGATGTGCAGTAAAAAATGGTCCATTCTAAGGCATTTTGTGCCTTTTCAGCAACACTGCATTCCATAAATAGTGTCCTGGAGTGACAAAGCCACCCAGAGCCTCCACAACAGCTAGCATCTCCACAAGGCAGGTCAATCCCAACTTTTAGGGCTTCATGTTCTCAATGGTGTCACTGAGACTTAAACTAAAATGTAGCAGGTTCAAAACTTGAAATAGGGTGGCAATGGCACCAGAACAGAACAGGGGGGTGGACTGGCACTGAGCAAGGACAGGCCTGAGTGCCTGAGAGGGTTCAGGGATAGAGAAATGAACTGGGACAGTACACAGATATGGAGGGCCTGGATGGCATAGGGAGAGAGATGAGGACTGTGGTGGGACAGTAATGAAATGGTCTTGGGACAGAATGGTGAAAAGGACTGGAACAGGAAAGGGACAAGCAAAGGCATGGGGATAGGACAGGGATAAGTAAGGGGACAGGAATGGGACTGGGATAAGGAGGACATGAAAGGGAGGGGAACAACAGGTAATAGGATATCTCTTTCTCACTTCCGCCCTGTCCAATCCCAATCTCATTGTCTCTGTCCCATGATTTCCCCTCTTGCTCCTATTCCATGTTGTTCCCTGCTCTTTCACATCTGTCCCTGTTCCAGTCCTGTCCCTATCCTCTTACTTGTCCCTGACCTGGCCGCATACCTTTGCTTATCCCATGCACACCCCAGTCCCTTTTCACCATTATTTCCCCATACCATTTCATGACCATCCTGTTACAGTCATCTTCCTTTCCAGCCCATCTAGGTCCTCCATATCTCTGTCCTGTCCCAATTTTCTTTCTCTGTCCCTGTCCCCTCCCAGATGCTCATTCCTATTTTTCATCCATTCCAGTCCACCCCCCTCTTCCATTCCAGTGCTGTCAACTTTTTGAGCTTTGAGACTGCTGTGTTTCAGTGAGTCTTACAGTTGCACCATGTTTCATAACACATTTGTAAACTGGTGACCCTTGAAGGTGGTGCTGATCTGTCTTGCAAAGATTCTCCTTGCTTGTAACTTGTGCTAGTTGTGGAGGCAATGGGTGACTGTATCACTTCATTAGATTATTTTGGGGAAGTTGATATGTTAAAAAGGTACAAAATGCCTGCAATTGGACATATTTTTTCATCACATATTTTTTAAGTTGTTATGGCAGTTTGGCAATTACATAGATTTCTGGAGTTATGAGAAGTGGGAGGCCTTCACCTAGAATACCAGTTTTCCTATGTGGTAACACATTGGTAAGCTGATTGGTCATAATTGTCTGTTTACAGGCAGAAGAGCTTTACTGGCAGGACTTGGAAGTATAAAAAGACCATGGGTCTTACCATTTCAAACCTCTTCCAGCGCATGCTTGGGAAAAAACAAATGAGGATACTAATGGGTGAGATATACTTTATACTAGAATGGTTGGTTTCAGTACATATTCATGAAACATTATTTTTGCTGCCAAAAAAGGTCACATAAGGCCATCTTAAGTGGTAATGTTTATATAAGCTGATGTTATTTTCAAGATATTGCTGACCTCAGGCATGTTTTTATGCATGTGTGGTATCCATGTGAAAAACTTACGATGTTATTATTTTCTTCCTTCTTCCAGTTGGCCTGGATGCTGCAGGAAAGACCACCATACTTTACAAGTTGAAACTTGGTGAAATTGTTACTACCATTCCAACCATAGGTATGAAGATGATGTAGTATTTTGTGCATATTAAATTAAGACAAAAACTGTGTGAGCAAATGTTTTATTGTGATTGACTTCTGTGTCAGCTTGGTCAGTTGAATGTCAGTCAGTTGTCACTGCTCCTCACCATGTCACTGTGAGTTTGAATTCCCTGGCACTCCCTATTTCTCCCACAGGTCACAGGACAACTGACCAATTGAGGGAGTACCGGGTACCATGTACATGTCAGTGATGTAGGCAGGTTAAGCTTCCCTCAGGTTATGTTGTTGACTGGGAATTGCTAGATCGAGTGTAAGGATCAGAGTCCGTGCAGCAAGTGCTTGCTTCTGTGTACCTGTGATTCCTAATCATTGTAGTAAAACATTTGGATCAAGTTTGTTTTTTTAATTTAATGTTTAATTGTTTATGGTCATTATATATCATACAGCATTAAATTTAAACAACTGAAAAGCTCAAGGAATCAAGTCCAAAGCACAGGAGGAGCTCGAAAAATAAACATTTAACGGTCTGCACTGCCATAATATGATCTGAAGATTAATAATCGCAGTTGATCAGTACCAAGTTGAGTGTTTCAGCAGAACAAGGGTCAGTCGCCCAGCCATTTTACCCAAGGATTCTTGACTAGCTTTTCCATTGTTGGACAACTTTTTCTCATTCTGATTAGATGTGACTGCATACTCTAAAAATGAAGTACACAGTTTGGCTTTTTATAAGATTGTCTCTCCAGTTATGATTTGCTCTTGGTAATTGTTCTTGTATGCCATTTTTTACTTGGATTGTTTAGTCTGAAAGAGGCCAGTGAAATGAAATAGAACATAAGTAATTTTAGAACTACTATGGTTACATTTTGTCATCCTAGGAATGATATAAACCATTTTCGGTTTGTGGAGTGAACTATTTGCTTTTGCAAACTATTTGCCTTTGCCCACTGGATCTGTCACTCTGTAAATGCTTATGCTTATTCAAAAGATGTCTTCAGAGCCATTTTCATATCAAGGCATTGTTAATGGGACAATGATTTTTCTGTGGTGTATATGTCTTATTGGTCACATGCATTTTCTTTATATTGTGTTTGTTTTTGGTTTTATTATTGTATGTATATCAGCTTCTGTGCCACACACTGGAAAACTGAAATGTCAAACATTGAGTTAGCAATTCGGCCTGTGTACTGATTTTGCTGTTTTGCAGGTTGAATTCATTGGTGGTATTTATTGTACTGAATTTGCCCCATTAATATTTTTATTTTGCTGAATTCACCCCATTAAAAAGTTATACATGCCATATGGCTCTGTAGTCTCTGTAGTCTACAGTTAAGCTGTAATAATCATTCAGTCATCCAAGGCAATTTGCATAAGTGAATGATTTTTCATTTTGTCTTTTGTTGCTTGACTATTAGTGTAGGTTTTCTCAGAATGCAGTTGGTATTCCCATGCAATTCAGGACAGCAATTAGGAGTGCATGCTCTGTTCACCAGTCAGTCCATGCAAGCCTTGTCATAGTGATTTTTGGAGACCCTTTTTGTTTGTCTGCTCTGAATCTGTGGTAAATTGCGTTGCATTTATCTGGTTACCTTTTCGTTGCATTTGTTTGTCCGTTCTCAGGTATTCGTGCTTTTCTTGTTTGCTGCTTACCAACTCATAAGAGTGATCCGGGATTTTCTGTATTGCCTTACTCCACCGTGCGGTCGCTTTGGCAGGCTTTAATGTGGAGACGGTCGAGTACAAGAACATATCGTTCACGGTGTGGGACGTGGGTGGCCAGGACAAGATTCGGCCTCTGTGGAAGCACTATTTCCAGAACACGCAAGGCCTCATCTTCGTGGTCGACAGCAACGACCGGGAACGCGTCGCCGAGGCGCAGGATGAGCTCCAAAAGATGGTGAGGCGGGCAGGAGGGAGAGCGTGCCGGACAATGACGGACGGGTGGGACAGGGGGAGGGAAAGAATTGCCACACCGGGATATTTCGTGAACCATTGAACTGATTTGAGGGTTTCAAAATCCATTCATTAGCCCTGTATTATGTGCTGTCAAAAAAGGTGTCATCTTTGAATTCATTGCCATTGAGTCTTTTCTCAGGTAAACTGACAATGCATTTGAAAATAATAAGAGTACATTTGATCCATAATGGCCGGATGTGAGATCAAGGCTATTACATATTGGGCTCCCATTAAATCATACTTATCGCATCATACCAGCATCTTGCAGCTCATGCGAATAGATTAAGAACAAAGGGATTTGGTTGAGGTGGAAAAAGTAAACGTAATCACCTGGATAACGTTATGTTGAGATGGACTTAAATGATCTGAGTACAAAGTTTGGATAACAAGACGTACTTAATTCATGTAAGGATAGGCATTGAAAGTCTCAACTGATTCTTTTACTCATTCTTTTTTGTTTTTTATATTTGTTTTTTGCGTCGCGGAAATGCGCAAGGGACAGCAATTTTCCGCTCTCACTTATTGTTGGGTCGAAGCCATTGTGGTGTCCAGCGTATTGATTGCCTTGGTAGCGTCGTGGACAGCCTTTTGTCTGCCAGCCTGCGCCATAGGGCTTCTGACCAGCTTTTGTCGTTTTCTTCGTTGCCTGAGTGCGTACTCCGACCGGTTTGAGTGGAACCGGACTTGTTGAGTGCCCTTGAACTGGCTTATTTGCGTTGGTTGACTAACATTAGGAGTTTTCGACGGAATGACTTCCTTGATGGCTTAAGTTCAACCATTTTTTCTAGCCAAAATACCGGACCTTGACTATATTCCTTGTGTTACCGTGGCCGTCTTAGAGTATTGCCGTCTTTGCTGGTTGAACACCGTCACAACGGTTTTTCCTCTTTTTTTACAAAGTAGAATTAGTTTGCCTCTTTGATGCTGTGTCGTTTACTCAGAGTTGTTTTGTTCATTGTTTTGTGCGTGTTTGTCTGTGATGTGCAAAATATGGGTGCTTCTGACTTTTTAAATTGAAATTGTGGGGAATGTTTCTTTTTTTGCTCTGAGGAAATGTAACCTTACTCTTGATCACTGGTGTTGTTTTACGTGGTCGCCTGTTTTACCGGCTAAGGGCGTCTGCTTTATTTCGCCCAGTTTACATGACAGTTTTGAACTCTGAATCGTTATTAGCTTACTGCCAGCATTGACATTGTTTCGACACGCTAGAGATCTGAGAATGTTCGGCTCCGGTGATTTGTAGACGCTGCAAGAAACTGCAACTGCGTGAGTTTTATTGTGTGGCGCCCTTCAGTGAAACACTTGATGTCTTGTTTATGGCTTCCTCCGGGTTTCCAACGGCCGTCGAGTAATGACAGGGCATGACAAGGAGGCATGTCGTCAACCCCGTCACACCCCCATTGTCGCATTCGTGATTGATCCCCCAGGTTGGTTGAGTTTTTTATTCCCGGCACACCTGGTCCGGCGAAGCAAAAACACGCCGTGCGGCCCACGTTGCTAGGAGGGCGTGTATAAGTGTGTGTGTGTGTGTGTGTGTGTGTGTGTGTGTGTGTGTGTGTGTGTGTGTGTGTGTCGCGGGAGGGTGACGCGGAAGGTGGGGCGGCGGGGTGAACGCCCTCGGGGCGCCGCCGGGCCGGGCCGGCGGGTGTAAGGGGTGTGGCAAGGCTGCCAGCGCGGCGCCTTTGCCATCCGACCGGTTCGCCAGTGGCCGCTGCTGAACAGTTCGACGCGCGACGGAGGGGTGTTTTTTTGCGGTTGGCCCGGCAGCGTCAGTGACGTGTCGAGCTGCAGTGTCGCGGCTGCGATGGTTTTCCCCTGCTCGTGATCGATGCCCATTTTAATCCGCGGCCTGTTGTAATTTTCCTCGTTCTCGACCACGTCACGACAGGGTATACTGATATGGGCATGTGAAAAGAGTCTTGATGCGCTGTTGCTGTTTCGTCGGTTGGAGGCAAGACATCGGGCAATCAGAGTGACGGTATCGAAGCACGTGGCTCATTTTGTGACGCCAAATTTCGTTGGTAGTAACTTTGATCGTTATAGAACTTGATGTCAGCTAGCCATAATATACTAGCCGTTTTCGGACTTCCACTTGTCTTATTGCGTCCCGTCCATTGGAATTGTTTTACTACGTTTCGGCGCTTGTCAGTCGTCAGTGTCAAAGACATTTTGACTTGATATCGATGCATGACGACGGCTGGAGATCCCACTGTCTGAAACGTACTGTAAAAAATGGCATTCATGATGAGGGCAGAAGTCTGAGAGTTGGGAGTAAGGCTAGTCAAGAACCAGTCAGGTATGCTGTCCGGTATCTGTTGAGCGATTTAACGACTTGGAAACATTGTGTACCTTCCGTATTGTTTGTCATTGTCACTGCTGAGTGTCAGCTGGGTGTGTATTTTACTTATTCTTCTCCTCATAGGAGACCGGTACGGCGCATGCTTCTCATACTTGCATTAGCGCGTTTCACGTACTCGCAGACTACGCATGCTGTGCTTCCCAGCCCGCTGGACAGCTGCGGCCGAGGTGTTGGCGGCGGCACGGGGCAGGGGGTTGCGGTCCGACACAGACGTCCGCTGGCCCCTGAACGCCCTGACCCGGCCGGCGTCAGCTGGCACCCCCCTGAGACAGCGGTGGTGACCAGGCAGACCTGCCCTGCGTCAGCTGCGACCCCTCTGAGACAGCGGTGGTAACCGGCGCCCCTCCGTCCGCAGCTGCAGGAGGACGAACTGCGGGAGGCCGTGCTGCTGGTGTTCGCCAACAAACAGGATCTGCCAAACGCCATGACGGCGGCCGAGCTCACCGACAAGCTCGGACTGAACTCGTTGCGGGGACGCAAGGTAAGGTGGCGGTACTGGCGGGCGAACGGTTGCACCGGAGACTGAAGCTTTTGCTCGCAGCTGAGGTTTGTAAATGTCATTGCTCTCTTCGCCTTGATACGCTGCTATTTTTCAGTGGTTAGCAAGCCGAAGGGAACAGTCGTTTGGGACGTGACAGACTGCGCAAGTGTCCTTTTGCAGTTTTATACATGTCGCTGGTCGAAAGTTACGAGAGGTATTGTCTTCAGATTTGTAAGGAGATTTTGTCTCGTTTCGTTGTTTTTTTTATCACTCGGGCATTTTTGTACATGGATGAGCGTTGTCAGTGATCAGTAACTGGACGGGCCTTCCAGCAGTAGTGTATTGGCGACAGCCCCCGGACCACCCGCCGACACTGCTCCGGCGGCCGTGCTCTGCGCCGCTGTTGCCGTGACTGCGTCTCCCCCGGCCGGGCGCGGGCGCCGCTCTGGCCGTGTTCCTGCTCACCCCGCCCGTCCGCCTCTGACCGTGTTCTCTCCGGCAGTGGTACATCCAGGCGGCCTGCGCCGCCCAGGGCCAGGGCCTGTACGAGGGCCTCGACTGGCTGTCGGCCGAGCTCTCCAAGTAGCCGCGCCGGGTGATAGGCCGGCCGGCGGTGGCCTCGGCTGCCGGTGCAGCCGCCGGCCGGCCGTGGCATTGTCCGCAGTGGGGATTCCCCGCGTGCGGGCGCAGCTGTCCACCGGCCCGCGCTGTGCCGCCTGTGCGGGAGTGCGCGCCGTGGGCCGGAGGTGGGTCGCTGTGGCGGGACCATCGCCGGCCGGTGAGTTTCGGGCCGCTCCGGCGGTGGAACGGTGCCTGCCCGGCGCTGGTGCCTCGGTCCGAGGGTCTCAAAACGCCGCCGTTTGAGAGGAAACCGACACGTGCGACATTCCCCTGGACACAATCAAGACCTGGCACGGAATCCATTGCAGTTGTTGTGTTCTCTTATCTGTTTGTTTGATGGGCACTCGTCGGTTTCAAATATACATATATTCTTTTGATGTGGCCAAGACTTTGAAGTGATTGTACTGCGTAATACCATCACTGGACTACATGCTTTGAGGACGGAAACACCGTTGGAATACAATTACCGTGTGTCTGTAAGTCACAAGCTTGCGTTCGAAGTGCACGTAGTTTCCAATGCAGTTAAAGCGTCCGCTGGTTTGGGTCAAATGCCGAAAATGTAGCTATGCATAGCGACGAATACGGCGACTTGTCGAAGACCAGGCAACTGAATACAGATATTTATCGGACCTGCGTCTGACAGGCCAAGACTGTCGGGTACCTGCATCAATGTTGGAAAAACTGTCGTTTTCTGCTGTCAAGGAGCACCAAATAATTTACACTCCAAGAAAAATTGTGTACTCCAAAATGGTCACTTGCCCCCCCTCCCCGCAAAAGACGGGTATTCCTACTCAACCACAGTTTGAAGTTGCTTAGCGTCCTCCCCCCGGCTGATGGTTTACCATCCATACTCGGCCGCTGAAGTACACTCCAAACCCACGGCCAGCCGCATTCTCCCCCCGTCAAGGACTCCGCTGACCTACCATGTAGACCCAGGAAACTGATTTGTCCCCACCCCCAAGTGGATCCGCTGAATCCGTCCCTGCTGGCCACGTATGCTTGCAAAGCACCAAGTTAGTCCGTGTTTTTCATATAAACGCTTGACATTTTATACTCCAAAAGAGAAAGTGTACTCCGACACCAAGAAGAAAAACCAGGTTTCCAACACTGATCTGCATGCTATCTTCGTCATCGTGTACGTCGAATATGTTGAGACCAGGTGTCAGACCGCAGTAAGCCCAAGGTCAAGTCAGTATGTGCGACCTTCGTTTCTGCTAGTGGTGTGAGTCTGTTTTTATTGGACACGAAGTGGAACGAGGTCAGATCAGGTTTGTCATCAAACACGGACTGGCAGCGTTGGACGCTCCGACTGTTTACGGTGAAATATACTGGCGTGTGACATTTTATACTCCAAAACGTGCTGGTGACACATCCGGCAGATCGTTGGCTATTTGTGAACTGAAGACGTTTTTAGTTGGGTGGGTACGAGGTTGGGGAGTTGAACCGTCATGACACAGAGAATGCACGTATTCGCGAGGTGAGAAAAACAGGCGTGGGCGGCCAGACCACGTACACCGTCCTGTCTGCCGGAGTCCGGCAGCGGCCGACGCATCACTGACTACCGGTAACGTTGCGATTGGCCCGGCCGCCGGGACGGACGGCTGCACGTCACGACGGCCGGCGCGAGCGTGACGCGCGCGGCGTGCCGTGACGGCGTGACGGCGAGGAACGTCGGCGCGGCTCGGACCGCGCTCGGCTGATGTGACGGGGCCCGGCTCCGGGCCAGCAGCGGTTCGCCGGCCGGTCGGGGCCGGCTGAAGCCACGCTGCCACGGCCGCGGGCCGCAGGCGGCGTCCGAGGGTTCAGCACGCTCCGGACAACCGTCAAGAACAACGGAACACGCCTCAAACGAGCAGTAGCACCACGCCGCGTGCAGCGACAAGTGATCGTGTGTAACATGACAGCATCGTCGGAACTTGGACTCACTACCTTAAATACGCTGGTACTTATCTACATTGGACGGAACTTGGGATTGTGTGGCCTGTCGAATATCTCCCGCAAAGTGAAATTCAGAGTTACGCCGTTCCCAAGTGTTAAGTCATGATTAACGCTACTTATTTTTTTCCGAATTACACACCTGCATGCCACATTTTTATCTGCTCGCGATAACTGAACGTTATCGCTTCTGAATTCCGGCCGTCAGCTGACTACTTCAGATAAAGTGCAGGGCGAAAACAGCTATGATTTTTCGGACAGAGGAATAGACGTAGCTTGGAACGCAGACGGTGCCCTCATGAACATGCACGTGTTGAAAAGTTCCATGCTTCTCAAAACATGCATTGTCTACATGACGTAAAAAATGAAAGATTGAGTCAGACCTTCATAGGTCAGAAACCTGACTATCATGTTCCAATGACATATATTGTTCCTAACAAACGTCATGATGAGCAGGCTTGTAGCCAGAATTTCACCAAAGAGGGGACCAAGACAAACCAAATCCTCCTCAAAAGCGAAAACACGGGGTTTCGGTCGCTTTATTTACAAGGTCCGGAAACTTGTCTGTCTCCAGCTCTGTCGTGCTCAAAGAAGCATTAAATTTTGAACCTCAAGGGAGGGCAATGTCCCCCTTGGCCCCCTCCTCTTGGGTATGCTCTTGATGTTGAGGAAATTATCGAACATTTGGATTATTCAGACCGATGAAATTTATGACTTCGACTTGTTTATCGGCCGATTTGGAAAACAGGTCTGAATGCGGCCAGTGATTTCGGAAGCTTCAAAACTACCAGGGGGAGAGAACCTGCCAATGCTAGATCACACCCATGATGTATGAGTTACCATAAATATATGTCATCTTGGACAAAATGACCTATCCGTTATGGCTAACAGCGATGAATTTTCTGAATCGTCTCCAGTAGTCACTAGTTTGCTAACATGCAAACGGTATTAGAAGCGCTGTGGGTGAAGCACCGCTCCACTGTTATTGGTGTGATAGGATCATAACCCTGCCTGCGCTACGAGTGCCGACACAAAGTCAGGGTACACCTACGTCATCTAGGAATGCACCGAATCGGGCCTTGTTGGAGGAGCCTGAGCGCAATCAAGGTCCTAAAAGGGATAGCTTTTGTTTTGAACTGCTGTTCATTTGCTATGTTTGCTTTTTTTTTACTACATAATGGATCTTGGCAGAATAAATTGCTCGTTTTATCTTGTCAGTTTTGTTCTCTCTTATCTCTTTATAGATAACAGTGCAAGTGTGTTTTCCAAACGACGCTGTAAGGGACAGCCTGGGTAGGAGCGTAGGAGTACCCCAAAAATGGGGGCCAAAGACATTTTTCCCCCATAATGCGAAAGCTGAATTTGCAGGAGGGGGAGGGGGAAGCTCCTCTTCGTTCCTACGCAAATGGCCTGGGTCTGCAGGCCCTCCACATGAGACCTGTGTGCGTATCTGCTGTTATTTTGGCGCAACATTTTCGCGTTTGGATGCCCTCTTCATCCAGCGCGTAGGAAGAATTGCCCCCCGAATCGCGCGCCTCGAAGCGTCTCTTTGACCTTGTTTCACCTTTGGCGTGAACACCGTTATCAGCTTTGATGGACAAGGCCGTCGTTGTTTCAACACGTTATGGCTGGAATGAGCAGCCACAGGTTTTACCCCATCTCCCATCTCAGAAATGAAACGCATTAGATGATACCCTGACCTACAGCACTGTCATGGAATGCGCTACGCAAGGCAGACCGAAATCACGGGGGGGAGACTCGCCCCCACTCCACATGTACACAACGCCCTCGCCCTCCTTTCGATGCCACCTCCCATTGAATTAACATACGAAACATGGACCGTGCCCCTCTAAACATCCATTTGCCCCCTCCCCAGTCGAAATCTCTTAGACGAGTCCTCTTGCTCCTAAGGTCGCCACGTTTCTCGTTTTCTTTCACGGTGTCATAGCAAAAGCATTGCGCATCGGCAGCGTCGGCCGTCGTGATTTTGGTTAGGCGTGCGGACGTTTTAGGTCGACGTAACTCCGTGACTCGACCTGATGTCGACCTGAAACGCAAGTAGCGAACACTGCTTTGAATCATTCGCGTTTTTAAATATGAGGGGAAGAGGGCGGTGTAAATGGCAGGTTAGAGGAAAGCAAAATTGGCGTCTATAAAAAGACTTTTACCTTTAATGCAGCCGTGTCCCAGAAATTAGGACTGTCCGGTTTCTAAATTGTCTGCTTCCAAAGAACTAGTATTTTCGCAGCCGTGTATCTTTGCCTTCAAAATGACACTTTTCCGCAACAGCTTGTGTTCTTATGAGGCATAGGCTTGTTTTAACCAAATCAATCCAATACTTCTAGAGTTCTCCAAATGCAAAATGACCTGCTATTTGATCCCACATGGCATACAGCACCTCTTGATGCAGTTTTCAAGTCATAATGGTCCCGAATCAGCCACTTTCTTAGTTAAGATTAGTAGAAATAGAACCAGTTCGTTAGCATGCGTCGTTCGGTTACAGGACATAACACCGTGTGACATCAGATGGGAAAAGTGGAAAGCAAGCCAACGAACAAAAGCCAACAGCAAAATACCGAATGAGATAAATAATGACGGGTGTCAATCGCGAACGGAAAAATATGGAATGCCAGATATCCATCTGGACACTGCTGTGGAAAAACATTTCTTTCGTCGAACAAAACATGGAATGAAGAAAAAATCGGATGCAAAATGCTCAACAGAAATGTCGAAGCAGAATAAATATGAACCGCCTATATAACAACTGATAGATGATTGAATGACAAAACAGTGATGCAGGGACCGATAACGCAGCGGATGAATATTTAACTGAAAAAATATCAAGACAACGAATAATGCAACACGGTAGGCACGGAACTGATTTCTCTCGAACACTGTACGGGAACATCCCAGCAGGAACTTCGTGAAAGCTTCCCAGCGTTTATACATAATCTCTCAAGAGTCTTCGTTATTTTACTAGAATTCCGTGAAATGGGTATTCCAGCTGTAAGGGTAAGGGGCTGCTGGGCTGAACTGACTAGACAGATATCCTTGTTGCGCCACTAGACCTGATGATGGTCAGTGATCAGATCAGATCAGATCAGTGATCTTTTGGGGATTAACTGTGATTAATGTTGCCAGGGATCTTCCACCTGCCAGGGTTTACGCATAATTTCCCAAGTGCCTTCGCTATTTAGCTAGAATTGCATGAAATGAATGTTTCGGTTGCAAGGGGTTGCTGAGTTGAACTAATTAAAAAAATATCATGGTATCGTCATTGGATCTGATGGTGTAGCTGCAAAAATACTAGCATTTTACGTCATATGGTGAGCGGGGTTCGAATCATGGGCATCATATTCATTCTCCTTGTTTCCCAGAGGCCTTTTTAAGGATAACCTGTGAGTACTGTTGTCAGGGATCTTTTACCTGGTAACAATGCTAGAAATTTTTTTCCCTGCGTCTAGAATACAAGAACCGCAGAACATACAGCCAGTCTTCGGTAGCAGTGATTTCTCGCTGTTTACCTCGCTGATTACCGCATCTGCCAACAACAGTCACAACTTGGAAAGAAGGGACGAGAGAATTTCGAACAATCGGAACTTGAATTCCGTACGTGATATCGACAGACGCAATTCTTGGCCACTTCGCCATCACGTTCATTTACTGTTAAAATCTTTATTTTTCATATCAAATGCAATATGAAAGGAGTTCTGTTAGTAGCAATGTCTTATCTTGACCACTACTATTTTTTATATGTTTGTCCCAGTGCTACAGCGTTACGGTTACTGATCATGACTATTCGTAGAAATGTCAAAGTTTTTCTTTCGCATGCACTGCTCATTCGTTTAAAGTCTTATGTTCACCATTACTGATTTTACCTGCCATTGTTCTTGTGCTGCTTATGTAAGTTACTTGGTCATGAACGGAACGTAGATGAACGTAGATGTGGTATCTTTCCTGTTAACACCTGTAGTCCCGTGGTAGAATCCGGAACAGTTTTAAGCGTTCGGACCCCCCCCCCCCCGAATCCCCGGAATTTAGCGCCAGAACCGCAGCCTTTCACCAGGCTCACTCGCGGCCACAGAGGGCTCCGCAGATAGCGTTCAGGTGTTCGGGCGTCGTGTCTGTCCGCGGCGGTCGCAGCTGCGCCAGGCGACGTCTGGGACGGTTCACGGGCCGGCGGCCGGCCAGTCGCAGTCCGGCCCGGCGTGCGGGCGTCAGAGGCACGCCCGGCCCACGCTCGCCGCTGTTTATCGGTCCGACGCCACCGGCCAGTAGCCCGCTCTCGGCACGTACCCCCTCCCGGCCGACGCGCGGTGTCAGGTGACCTGCTCCCCCCGCGGACGGTGATGTGGACGGCGCCGGCTGCGGCGCGGCTACCGTGGGCGGCAGGTATGTTGAACGTGCCGCTGCTGGG
This sequence comes from Capitulum mitella, assembly GCA_030062745.1. NCBI lineage: Eukaryota > Metazoa > Arthropoda > Thecostraca > Pollicipedomorpha > Pollicipedidae > Capitulum > Capitulum mitella. The sequence continues at coordinate 38,674,038 of CP099839.1, forward strand.
TGTCGTAACGTAGCAGGCCGTCAAAACGAGTTAAAATCGTAAGTTTGACAAACATTGGTCGGATCCGGGCTCACATACGAAAATCTTGGGAAAGCCCCTGTTACTAACTCACTTCTACACCAGACCGATACAACTTTTCGTTGCCTGTCCGCCGACGGATGGACATTTTCATGACAATTTTATTGCGATGTGAAGGCGATTTTAAGGAACCGTGCCACTGTGCTGCGCAGAATACCTCGTTATTGGGGTAAAAAGGCGTAAAACCATGGCCTCTGTTAGCAGGAACGAGGCAAGCTGTCAAAAGTGTGGGGTCATAACTGGGGGTGGAGACGACGGGGCAACTTGCAAAACATACAAAATAATTACGGACTAATGAAAAAAACAGTACTACAGGACTCCGTTATCATCTATAGAACACACAGGCGCAGCCAAGGGGGCCCGGGGGCCGCCCCCCTTCAAGTCCGCATTTTTGTGAAAACCATTGCACATCGTCTTCCCGGCAGGCGCTTTTCGTATGGTTTCAGTTCACACTGAGCTCCGCCACGCCCCCCCCCCTGTCTTAAGAAAATCCTGGGTGCGCCTGTGGCAGAAAAAAAACATAATGTTCGGATTCGTGAAACAGACTGAAACAGGCCGAGTTCCAACAAAGCGGAGACAAGAATCAGCCAGCAAGATAAGATTTTTAATTTTTAGTTTAATGTAAATAATATTAAATATTAAATATATAAATAAATATTATATATATTAAGAAATATTAAATATTTATTAAATAGCAATATAAATAATTTATTTATTTTTAAGATAAAAACGATTTTAAGGGAAGAAATGTTGAAAGGAAACAGAAATTACAGATCAGCGACAGCAATCTGTATCCGAAAAGCTCACTTCAAATCAACGATGGCATTTAAAATATTTTTTTCTTTAACCCTTCGCCCGACTGGCGGTCGGCGCCGATACGCTCGACTTTGGGGGGAGGGTGACCTTCCCCTTCTAACTCATCAAGAGCTAGTCGCACGGTAAAAATAAGCATACTGTTGGAAAGTTCGTGATTAGTAGAGCTCGAAAATGGTCTTTAATTTTGGATAATATGTAAGCCATTTACGCTCTATATATGTTTTCTCACAGCCGACTGCACGAAACCGAGAAGCGGCCTGGATCTCAAGGGCTGTGATTAAGGTCTGGGTGAAAGTACGAATGAACAGGCAAAAGTCCGCAGATGTCGATACACGCCTAATTTCTCTGATCTACTTAACCCGCGCACGACCGTCGGTCCGTCCCGAACACCGTCGACTGGGGGGGGGCAGTTGACTGCCCCCCCCTCTAACTCACGAACGGTTGGTCGCACGATAAAAATAAGCATACCGTTGGAAAGCCCGTCACGAGTAGAGCTCGAAACTGGTCTCATTTTTAGTTTTAGATAATATGTAAGCCAATTTACGCCCTATATATGTTTTCTCATAGCCGACTGCATGAGACCGAGAAATGGCCTGAATCTCAAGGGCTGTGACTAATAACGCATAGGTAAAGGCACCAGTGCACAAGTAAATGTCCGCGGATGCCGATACACGTCTAATTTCCTCAGATTTGTTCAATATATACGCCGAAACGTTGAGTTAAAGACACCGTAATTCTCCCGTCAGGCGTCACTGTGCGCCGCGGCCGTATGCGGTACCAAATTGACGGGAACTAATTTTAGCGTTCCTTTATTTTCGCGAAAAAAGACAATCTATGTAAATTGTATTGATCTTTGTGGTTCTTGTGATGGTTTCTCATGCTTAAATTTTGGAAAAATTGATTAGTTGCCAATCTACAAAGTTGGCGGAGCTTTATTCGCGAGAGCCTGTTTATTTCCAAAATATGCTACTTTTTCAAACTTTTTGAGGTTCCTGGTATTACTTACATCTGTGCAAGGTAGTTCTGCCATTTTCTACCCATTCTGAGTAATTCATCGTCGATTTTGACGGTGGTACATTTTGGCCCACTTCAGTTATTCGTGACCTGACCTGAGGTCAATGGCTGGAAGTCACTGATACTTTGCCCAATGACGGTAACTAGATGTCTGCTTTACTCCACACCAAAAATGTGATGAAATATTCCGTCAATTTTAGAAAAAAACGGCGATATGTCTTAAAAATGGGCTTGACCTTAGGTCAATGACCCGGAAAATTCCGAAAAATCCGAGATAGCAGATTTGTTGCATCTATCACGATCACTAATCCCTGAAAGTATTATTGAGATATCTTGTTTTGCGAAAACGTTAGAGGGAGCTAAACTTTTTTGGACTTAGGTCTGTTTGACCTGGTCTAGGTCAGGCACCTGACCTGACCTGAGGTCAAAACTTTGACACGGGACGTAAAATTGATGGAGCAAAAGGTACACAAAGTTTTGTGACTCTGTGTTTGTTGGTTCTCTCGCAATCCTAGAAAAACCTCAGGGGGGGCAGTCAACTGCCCCCCCCAGTCGGGGACGGGTTAATATTTACGCCGAAACCTTGAGTTAAAGACGCGGCAATTTTTGCGCCGACTGCCGGCGAGCGCCGCAGCCGAGCGCGGTATGAAATTAACGGGAACTAATTTTAGCATTTCTTTATTTTTGCGACATAGGCCTTTCCATGTATTATTTCTTAGTCCTAGTGGTTCTTGTGATGGTTTCTCATGCTTAAACTTCGAAAAAAAGACTCGGCGGTTATCAACCTACACAACTGGCGGGACTTTATATGCCGGAATCTATTTATGTCCAAAATTTGCGATTTTTGACTTTTTTAACTTCTTGGTATAACTCGCAACTGCGCGAGCCAGCTCTGGCATTTTCTACTCATTCTCAGTCATTCATTGCTGATTTTGACTGCAGTGCATTTTGGCGCATAATAATTATTCCTGACCTGACCTCAGGTCAATGGCTGGAAGTCATTGAAACTTTGTCCACTGACGGTAAATGGATATCTGCATCACCCCACACTAAAAATGTTACAAAAAAACATACAAGTTCCGAAAAACGATGACAGGTCCTAAAAATAGGGCTGACCTTAGGCCAGTGACCCGGAAAATTCCGAAAAATCTGAGATAGCAGATTGGTTGCAGCTATCAAGATCTTTAATCCGTAAAAGTTTTATTGTGATATCATGCTTTCCGAAAAAGTTACAGGGCGCAAAGCTTTTTTGGACATAGATCAACTTGACCTTGCCTAGGTCCAGGGACGTAGCCAAGGGGGCCATGGATCCCCTGAGCCAAGCGGTCTTCGCTAGATACATGACGATTTTGCATGAATACGTAATAGTGATCATATACATGTTGCAAAAACAAACGTTGTATGTCGTCCTGTGCATTAAATATGAGATAAATTGCCTAAAACTGCTGCCTTTTCTTGTAAATTTCGTCATATGCCTGTGACATATGACAAAATTTGACATTTGGCCCCCCTGAGGAAAATCTTGGCTACGCACCTGCCTAGATCAGACACCTGACTTGACCTGTGGTCAAAACACAAGGTGTAAAAATGATCAAACATAAAGTAAACAAAGTTTCGTGGCGCGCCGAGTTCTTTCGTTCTCTCGCTATGTTGGAAAAAATCTCGGGGGGGTGGTCAACCCAGTCGGGGGCGAATTAAAATAAAATTTGAATGCGTTTCACTTGTTTTCTGAATCCGGCTGACTGAAAGGATGCAGTTACACTTAAACTATAAATATAAGACCCTTATTACAACCCAGATCAGCACCCAAGAGGAGGCGCCTCCCCTAAGGATGGCAATACAGCACAAAAATCGGACACGGTGTGCCTTGTTTATTTTACTGAGAACTTTAAGCCTTATTTCCGTGAAAAGTATATTTCAGTCTGAATAAAACTGGTCAGATCCGGGCCTGCACACGACAATCCTGTGAACGCCCCTGTCACCACCTCACCTGGCCACCAGATGGACAGAACTTTAACAACCGTAACAATATACCCCGATTTCTCGATAGATTTATCGATAACCGATAAATAGGGTAACATAGTATCATTTATTTACTTAATTTATGTTATATTTTTTATATTATATAACATTTATTTATTTATATTATATAACATAGTATCATTTATTGGTGAAAACCAAAACCTTTACCTATTCCCAACCATAATATATACTGCACATACATATACATACACTTTAACAACATGGAAAACATATGGAATGGGAAAAATATATTTTTTGTGAATTTAAACCAATTTATTTGTCTGATAGTAACTTTGAATAAAAACAACTACATTTATACGGTATCTGAAGCACGCAACACAGAAAACAAGGCCATCCTCATACGTGTATGGGCGTTTTTATATATATAACGCATGCGTTTTTTTAAATTTAGTATCATTTTTCCTTTTTTAGTTTCTTTTTTTCTTTTGTTATTCCATCTACAGCCAGTGGGTCTGTGCCAGTCAAGCCACTGATAAAACATCCACAGAGGATGGAATAACTCATAAAGCATGAGTTCGTGACATGAAAGTAGAAGTTGCGTGGGCCCGTCAATCATCGCAGCTACTTGAACTGAAATGCACGTGCTATTTCCATTTCCCTCTAAGCGACTTGCCAGTTTTTTTTTTTATGACTGATGCCTCTACGTCAGCAGGAGCGGCTTCACGGAATTTGATTTGGGGAGGCAGGATTTTCTGGGGGATCCCGTAGACACAGTGGGGTCTCCTTGCAGGGGAGCCTTCTGGGCGATACTTTCCAATGGGGCTCCTTAGTTAAGGCAGGAAGAAGGCGCAAGTTAATTAGTAAATATAATTAACTATTATACAAACTGTTAGTGGTTGGAAGCCCCCGTCATGATAAAGGGGGCCTCCGGAGTCTGCAGAGGCCTCCTTAACACAAAACAGGGCCTCTTGATCCAGAGCAGGACCTACCTAATTCCATAACGGGACCTCCTGATCTAGAAACGGGGCTTGTTGATGCTGAACATAGCTTCCTGAACCCGATTAAGGACCACCTATCTCAGTTAATGGGGCCTTCTTGATCCGAGTTTTGATATATGTGTCACTACAAAACTTTCAGCTCGAACAAAAAGTTTTTGTGGGGGGGGAACAAAAACGCACCCTTACCCCCTACTCGCTTGCCGACAGGGAAGGCAGCTGCCCCCCCCCCCCCCGCCCTGTAGCGTCGCCCCTGCACGTAAGTGTAATTGTTTAAGTTTAGTGTAATTTATTTTAGAGCAATATTATGGGTTTGAACACATCCTGAGCACTGCGGATTAGGTTTGAGACCTTCCCATTCGTGCCAAGATTTACGATCAAGAAAGCGTAATTCAAGAGTTGTCCGTTAATAACACTCAAGCAAGCAAACAACCAAGCTTCCAAAACTTCAGTTTACATTGGATGTATAACTACGTTCACTCGTTTCGTTCGCTCACTCAGTCCAAATGAAAAAAAATCACTCACGCTGACTGACAGCATTCAAAGATGTGTTTATTAGTGGTAAATACACTTACATGAAAATGCCAATCACGTATTAACCGTGCCCTCCAGGACATGAGGCGCCATGGAGAAATTTGACGTACCTACCTATCTTCATTGCGCGTGGGGAATGGCAAAGCGATCACGAAATGGAACACACTAGAAATTCCAGGTGTTCATGACTGAAAACAATGAGCACTAACTATATGACTCGCCGCTTGCTTCGTTAATGGGTGTCTACATTCTTGCATTACCTAGTACGCAGCGGCACCGTTTTCAAGTCATGTTTACATTGCCTTTGGATCTTTTATGTAGGCCCAAATGAATGTGACGTTTGTGACGTTTATATAGACTAAAATGAATGTTTTTTCATAGCCGTTTGCGTGGCAGGTCATTTGTGGGTGTTCACGTGCATGACGCTTACCTCATATGATTGCCTTTTAGATCCTGTCTTAATAACACGGAAGTACAGTTCTGTATCTGCATATGAAACGCAAAAATATTGCAAATTACCGTTTTGCCCATGTGTGTGACAGTGGTCGAACACTTTTGCCACGCTGCTGTACGATGTTGTGTTTAATTTTCTGTGAGACTTTGCCCACTTCAAGTCACGCTCTGGTTCATGTTCCAGTATCGAAATGCGAGATGTCAGCTTTACGTGACGATGTTCCTGAATGTTTTTCTTTTGAAAGGCATTTTACAAACGTAAAAAGGTGCGATGAAACACAAGGCAATACAGACGCATGTCTGCATATGACGCTCTTCCTGTCGCGGTTACTTTGATCGTAACAAAAAGAAAATCATTGTAGTGCAACCAAAAGAACGTACCTACGCACGGGATGTCTACCTATCCTTTGCTGTTAGCAGAATGCGGCTATGCGTTGAATCTGCTTGTAGCAGATTTCTAATTGCATGCGTGATAGTTGAACTAGTGACGACCTCGCTCGTGCCAGTCTTTCTCGCGAGTCGGTCACAGATAAAATCTCCGAAGCCCAACTTTTATTCACTCCATTTCATTTCATCCACCAAACACCGACACCCACACTACACGGAGATGTTCCCACTATGGTTGCAAAATCACAAGAGTCTAATTGACGACGAATGGCGCGCTATTTATACTCCCTACAAACGCAAACGATCTGGGTCAGGAGGTACAAAATTGGCGTGGTGTCAACCAATGAGAGACGGTAACGTCATCAAACAAGCAGCCCAAACCGGTGGCGTGAGGAGGTCTAGACCAATGAGAGTTGGTGGCCTTGTGTAGCGATCCCAAGAAACACCAGACGCTAGTCTGCATTGTTTGTCGCTTGCACCGACTTTTGTCACGGGAAGTATCGAGTCGCATTATTGATAAAGAATGCTATTAAGCGTAACACTCCATTGCTGAAGGCGAGAAGACCTTGGGCATCCCAGACGCCTTTGTCTGTGACATGGCCATCCCAGACGTCTTTGTCTCTGAGGTCGAACTCGGCCTTGAACGGTTGAACAGTGGGACCGTTTTACAGATGGAGATATTTACAAAAATGCCTTAGAATTCTACTTCAAACTACTTTAGAACCGAAAAATTTTTTGGGTTAGGAAAATAATTTTGTTACACTGCTGAAGGGATATCGTCGCATTTCAGACGATATTTCTTACATAGTGGTTTTTGTGCACAATCTTCATACTATGTGTTATGTTGTGAGGAGTTATTTTGCACTTGTATTCTCAAACAATAATTTTTGTATGGATAATACCATCCTGTCTGTGATGGCTGACGGACTGCGACTGTGGTACCGCAGTTGCCGAATTTGACCAAACACTCTTTTGATCTGCATTTCCAGCTGGTCACAGTCTCGATGGACGAAAAATTAACACTTGCGAGGCCGGATCAAACGAATGAATCTGCCGAATGGACCATTGAGGGGACGGTCTTATATGCATCTGGAGTTCTGAACTGTGTATGCGTCCTTTAACTTTGGCTGCGAGTTTACCTAGCAACTGCAGCCGGCAAGCCTGTTCTGTTTTGAAAAAAAAACCACGTTAAGCATGGAGGACTTTACACGAAGATGGCTAAAAGACAAACCTACAGTAAGATGTGATTATTTTTGGTGTAGATACTGGGCAAAAAAAGAGAACGGGCTTTACGTTGGTGTGATTTTCATCGCAAAACGTGAAAGGCTTCTGTGCGATAATGAACAGGAATCGATGAGGGGTTCGAGAGTAAGTGCGTCGCCTGCTTCTAGGCGGATGACGCACGTACTGTGGGATGGGATATTTGGCCTTCGATACAAATGAAAGGCGGTACATTGAGCTACATCGTGATGCTTTTCCCAAATCACTGCGATCTCTAAATCGCCAGCACCACAACCAATCCTTGATGAGAATGCTCAGAAACGGCTTTTTGGTACTGCCACCGCTCTCGCGTGGCACGTGCCACGCAAACTGAAAAGTGGGGTATGCCAGGCGAATGCCAGTTCAATTCTCGTTCTACGTTGGTCCGTTTCGAGCCGACCTGACCCTAGGCTGTCGACCAAACTCAACGGAATCGATACGGTGTTTGATGCTGTTTGTGATTCTCGTGTTACATGTTTCCGCTGAAAGCTAAGTCTCCCTTAAAGCGCACAGTCCGCGCCAACGACGGCCCACAGCGCGACGATACTTAACGGATTCACTGGTAGCTCGCGAGACCTTTCGAATGGTAAGCGGCACGTGCCGATCCGCCATCCCGTCTAGGCACTGGGCCGCAGAAAAGATTTGTCTGCAGACAGAAACACACAGATACACTTTCCTCAAATATTATACAGATGAGGTCTCGCCATTTAATTCGTTAACTATGGTTTCTGCGCTTTTCTGCACTCCATAGTTTGCTTTGGTCTGCTTCGATACCAATTTCGTGTCATTCTGATGTCTGGATCCAATCGTAAGTTCTAAGGAATAAAAGCGACACATATTCCATTTTACACTCTTGCGCGGGACGGGTATTACATGCATGCTTGTATGCTCTTTATTTTTGCCCGTTTGTCTTTATTTGTTTACGTCATTTTTTGTTATATAGTTACTTAGCAGTTCATTATCATTTCATTACATTACATACAAGCATGCACAATCTGTACCCACCACATGATATTGCAGTTACAATTCCTTTTTTGACGATGCGCAAAATTGGGCTCTACAAAAATAACGTTACAGCAATTCATTTTGGTCTTTAATCATCTGAACTTAACACTTACTGTCTTTTGTTGCACGTTCATAATGCTGTACGACTGGGCGTTCAATTCCCTTCGAAACGATACCCATTTCCAGCCTTTTCTACCTTCCAGCGTTTGGTTACCGATACAGCTTGCTGAAGCCGAGGGCCGACTTAAAACGAAAAAGTGGCCATTTTTTACGAAGCGGATCTTGGATAATGAGCCGCGCATGCGTCAGCTCGCGTATTTGACCTCGAATGTAACCAGGGACTGCGTCCGGCAAGTGAATTTGCCAGAATCCGCGTCAGGACGCGCAGGTATTTACGAAAAATGAATGGTAAACGAACCACGGTAAAATACGGTATATCTTTGGATTGATATCAAGCACAATAGAATGGGCTACACGTCGACTGGATCTTCATTGCAAAAGTGAAAGCCCACTATGTGACATTGAAGTGGAATCGATAAGAGATTCGAGAATCAGTGCATGATCCCCTTCCAGGCGGCGTTGCGCCTAAACCGTGTTCCGGAGGCGTTTGGCTATCGATGCAAACAAGGCAGTGTTTGGATCTTCACCTCGGTTCTTTTTTTCCATGTCGGTATGATCTCTGTATCGACAGCACCGCATCCAGCCCCCGAAAACACTCTGAAACGGCTATTTCGCATTGCCACCGCTTGCGTGTGGCACGCACTGCGTGAAATGAAACGTGTGCACCACTCGATTACCCGTTCAATCGTCATTCGAACTTGAGAAGTTTCTAGCCGATCGGGTATGAAACCCAGTCATCAGTCTAGCCGATCGGGCCCGTGGTTGCCAAGAAAATGTTCCGGAACTGAGGCGATATTTGGTACTTTTCGTGATTCTCGTTTTACATGCTGTCCTTATGCATTAACCCTATTCTCGGCAGGGGGGGGGCTGAATCCGGCCCCCTCGGGTTTTTTGCTTGCTAATTCCAGGCTTTTTAACGCAGCTTCACGAAACTTGGTCACTTTTTCTAGCTATTTTTTCTACGTGCCGTGACAAAATTTCAAAATTCTATTTTGTTCAGGGCGGAGCCAGGCAACGTTTTTGGGAGGCACCTGATGCCATTTTTGGTCATGTTGAGGGTAAAAGGAAAATGTCTGCCAAAAACGGAGTTTTTAATATAAAACCTAAAACTTTATGTGGATGTATAGCTAAATAGTTGGGCAATGTGCAGATGTAATTTTGTTTATCTGAGGTCATTTTACAAGGTTAAGTCAAGGTCAAAAGTCAAAATTTGTTTTTTCGCAATAATTTTCGGCGCCGTTTTTTTCAAATATCAAACCCCAAATATATACAATGTAGAAGGGTGCCTTCTACTTGTGTAGCAGGTTTCAGCTTGATATCAGGTCGGGTCACGGAGCTATGACCTAAAATATCAGTGCACGTACCCTTATATTCCAATAGCCATAAAATGAACTATTTTAAATAGATTGAATTTAAATGGTTGAAAACGTTTAACAGATAAAACCAAATGCACACGAAATCATTCCAAGTAACCCCAAGGTCACTGGAGGCCATTTGAGGGTCAAAAGTCAAAAGTTGATCTGAAGAACGTGTGACCATGACAGTTCCCTTTTTTCATGTCCCTGGCACCGCCTATGCTAACATTATACAAACATTGTAATGCGATTTGTACTTCTTTAGTATAACATGACTAGCAGAAGCCAAAAAAAGGTGTTTGCCTCTTTTGTTCATTCAGTCGTTAGAAAACTAATCCTCCTATTTCTGAAACCCTGTGAAAGCCCACGAATTTTCTCAAAATTTCAGATTTGCGAACCACTGCTAAAAGCCCTATCCCTAATCTCTCGATTCATGCCAGTTTCATCGAAATCGGTCGATAAACAACGGAGTTATAAGAAGTCCAAAAGCACCCCCCATTTTGACATTTTTGCCCCCTGTATCCACAAATTTCAAAATTTTGAAAATGTCTTTTTATAAAAATGTAGTTAAATTCACGGCAAATCGATTGCCGTTTGTTGCGATGAAATCGGACAAGTAGTTGTCGAGATCTCAGGGGGGGCCGAATCCGCCCCCTGCCGAGAATCGACCATACCGTCTAGCCCTCCGGGAACAGGGTCCTCGAATCGAATCGAATCGAATCGAATCCTCGAAAACACAAAGCGCGCCAACGACAGCGCGACGAAAAATAGCCTTTGCACTGGTAGCGCGTGAGACCTTTACATGCCAGCCCGTCAACACGTTTGGGTCGTGGACTGCAGAGATAATCTAAGGACGGACAGACAGGCAAACAATACAGGAAGACAAGCACTTTTTGTTCAAATGGTATATGGCGGTTACTACCCGGCGGTGGTTTAATTTTTGCGGGCGTGTTTGGTTGCCGTGCTTTATAGCTTGTTCATAACTTAGTCCTGGGTGCATAGAAGTTTCAGAAGTGATCGTACTCGGACGCTCAACATCACCATAAGACATCGTTCTTTTACGTTCGGGTGCTGTGTCGTACACTCAGACATCACTAATCGCAGATTAGGGGAATCTCAGACACAATAGCGCCACGCCATATCCGTACCAAAAAAAAACTAAAACAGAAAAAAACACGGCAGCAGCATTTGGTGAAAGACAGGCCGTCAATGTAAAACGTATCTATAAGTCATTGAATAATGTAATCGGTAATGATGCATCTCTGAATCGTTAATGTAAAACGTATCTATGAATAAATTATACACCCTCGCTGTCAGGCAGTGGCGAACGAACAGACGGTGTTGTGGCTGCACCAGGCGTTTCAAAACCACCGTCTCTATTTCAAGAGTGACGTGCCTCCGACTCAGTTTGCACTCAGGGCTTTTGTTGGCATGCGTTTCCAGAGCTGGCCGTATCAAGTGTGCAGTGAATCAGAGGTAGCCTGGTAGTCGATTATATGATACTTGCGATGGTATGCTCGTATATACACACGTCGGTAAAGGAGCATGGAAAACCGGATGACAACTTGTCAAGGGAGATAGCTCAGCCATACCATATGTCTAGACAGACATTTGTGTCAACTGATAAAAAAAACGCCCAATGTCCATGCCATAAATGACGATGACGGATGCGGGGGTGTCGTTTTGCGTACAACATTGGGGGGAAGGAGAGCCAAGGGGGCCAACGCGACCTGACCTCCCAAAATGTAAGTTCTTCAACAGATTTTGGGCATTTTGTTTTGACCGACGGCAGTTTTCATTTGTTCTAACAAACATTTACGAAAGACATTTCATTTGTTTTGATGCATTTATAAACCAAAATTAGTCCACTTCAGTTATATATATATAACATATATATATATATATATATATATATATATATATATATATATATATATATATATATATATATATATATATATATATATATATACATATAACTGAAGTGGACTAAATCTGGTATACCAGATTTATATTATTTTATATTATTTATATTATATTATATTATTTATATTTTATCTGGTATGTATACCAGATTTAGTCCAATTCAGTTACACACACACACACACACACACACACACATATATATATATATATATATATATATATATATATATATATATATATATATATATAGAAATAGAAATAAAAATAAAAAAATAAATAAATAAATATATATATATATATATATATATATATATATATATATATACTATATATATATACATATATGTAACTGAAGTGGACTAAGTTATATATATATATATACGCATCAAGCTTATGGCGTTCGATAGAACTGCTCATACAACATAATGGCCGCGCGTGCCGTATAAACTTTCAGTTCTTTGGGCTGAAATAAATACTGAAATACTTAAATAGATCGATAGATGGACGTTGATATTTAAACGCCCTAAGAATGTTTGGGGACGGCCCCGAGGACCCGGTGAGGGCCCATTGGAATCCTCTAGAGCATAGACACGGGAACGATGGGGCCAGGAGGGGCTTCAGCCCCCAATTTTTTTAATTTAACATTGACCCTACGGACGTTAACCAGAAATAATTGACCCAAAATGCTTCTCGCCTCCCCCAACTGAAGAGGAGTTCCTGTGCCCCTGTTCTTCGTCATTTGACACATTTCGGGAAACAGTTCCACTTCTCTGACAATTTTGAGCTTATGTGACTCTGTGCCCTCTTCATGCCTTATTGTCCGTGTGCCCCACCCGTTTGAACGTCCTGGATCTGCAGCTGGCCATTAGTTTAACAATCATAGGCTGCTTTCAACATCTGCGCTTTTAGGAAACCTGGCTGTGCGGCTTTAGGGCACAGGATTCCTAATACAGTACGTTTGAGTATTTCCATTAAAATGAGTGCATCACCTTTACGATATCCTTAAGACCCCTTTCTTCTCTACACTTTGTAGGTAATTAAATAGGCTTACTATTCCCCGCAATATGCGTACAGAAGTGCTATGGCTTAGACAAAATCATTGCTTAATTCTTAGGTGTACATTTATAGGGCCCCTTCCCGACCATGGAGGCAGTTATCTTCCGTTTGAATTCGTGACGGCGATTCAGGACTTCTTCATCGCACCTTAACAGATAAAGGTGCGGGGGAGGGAGGGGAGCAGGCTCCCAGGTATGGCTGAGGCCCCTCCCCATTTGTATTAAATCTCCAATTTTAGGACGCCGCATGCTTGGGAGGCTAGGACTTAGTCCCACTGTGGTCAATGCAAGTAACCCATGCAGTGAAATTTTGTAAGACTGCTGGGTTTTGTAGACGAGGGAAAGGACTCATCTAAGATATTTGTACGTGTGGGGGGGGGGGAAGGTTCTGTCATAATGGGTCTAGAATTAAGTACCATGCTTTTGCCCCAGTCCACATCAGTGTACCTAGCTGCTGGTGATAACTACAGCCTGTTACCATTGCCAGATTTACAAAGGATAGATAAATAAATGTGTAAGGTTGCACAGGGAGCTGACTAATGGTGCACCCCAGTACCTCTTTAAATAACTGTGACTACTGAAGCTGCTTCAACTGAATATGGTGAGGCCAAATTGGCATGCTGAACTGATGGTATTACCGTGGTGGTATGAGTGCCAGTGTGTCCAAACTGTGCAATTCGGATGGCAAATGACACATAAGGGAAATAATAGCGACATGCTGCACGTGAAGAATCATATTTTGATTCACATTTTTCATTTATCTGCATTTTAAGATCAGTTTGGTTCTAAGGTGCTGAGTAGAAAACTTCTTTATGTATAGGTGAAAGCAGAAAATTTTTGGTGATATTAAAAAATCGCCTTGTATGCAATGTACTGTCTGCATAACGTAACGTATCCAGGTGTCACCCCCTTTCCTCTCACCCTTTCCTCGTTTTCCTTTTTTTGGAGCAGTTTTGCGTTCTCATCATATAAGTGCCGAAAAATGTCAAAAAATCTTTTTGTGGTGGGTGTGGGAGGGCTACTTTTGTTCAACTATAGCGTACGTTTTGTGAAAAAAATGTATTGTATTTAATCCAGAGTTCGTCCCCTCTATTGAAAATCTGTGGCCACACCCCTGGTCCCGTGGCACGTAATTGCTCTGTGGTACACGTGATTTTTTTTGTGTATACAGTACATTGTAAATCTGCAATCGGCGTAGTAATCGTCTTGCCGTAGCCGTAGTAATCGGTTTACCGTAGGCAAGTAGTATTTTTTTTTTTACCTTAGGCGAAATAATCGATTTGCCCTCGGCATACTAATTAGTTTGCCGTGGAGGTCAGGCTAGGTTACACTAGGCTATATTAGGGTATGGTAGGTGACGCTAATTACCATTCACAACAACTGCATTTCTGTTGTTTAATTTTATTGCATTTTTAGCCCTAAACCTATTTATTTATTTCTATTTCCATTTAATTTACATTGGATTTATCTTGTTATTTGGTTATTGTTTTCACCGATGTTAATTTTGAGGTATTGACGTCAAGGCGTGATATCTCATTTATTTCCATCATATTTTTGTTGATTGCATTTTAATCTTTAATTTTTAAACCCATTTCTAGGTTATTTATAACTCTTGGTTCCACTAGTGAACATTGGGGTCCATTGCAAACAAAGATTAACCGCAGAATTGTGAAAAGTATCTCCGCGAATGAGGCGTCCTTAGAGAATGCGGGTGGCAGAACAGTGACGAAACAGTTATCTTTTGATGGGAAAACAGAATATTTTTCGCTTTCTTTTAGGTAAAGCTGTGATTGTTACCACTGGCGCAGCCTAGGAGGGGAAAGTGCGGGCCCCCGTCCCCCATCCCATTTTGTGAAAACCGTTGTATATCGTCTTCTCAGGAGACGGTTTTCGTATGATTTCAGTTTACAATGAGCTTCGCCCCCCCCCGCCCTTAAGAAAACCCTGACTGCGCCCCTGATTGGTACATTTCGTCACTGTGTTTTAGCATCGTTATCTATCTATATAAATCTATCATTACGTTTGTTTACTCTTTGTTTACGTTTGTTTACTCTAATGTATGTCATAGGTGCAACTCTCGTAGGAGATAATGATGATTTTGCGTTCTCCTGCACGAAGTTTAGAAGTCTTGACAGGGCCAAGATATTCGCCAGGTAGAACAGGACGATCCTGCTTAGTAGTTCCGTGTCTTCCCAGCGGCTGACATTGCAGCTAAAGTTGGCATTTCAAGGAAACTTCAGTGATAGGGGGGAAGATCTCCTTGTTATGCTTATGAGTCCATTTGTTCCACACGCTGCAGCTCTCTGGTACATTGCGTTTCAATAAGGTCAAGAACAGTTGTCAGGGGTATGCAATGCACACATTGGTAACACCTGAAAGATAATTTTTTGGTGGCTCTTTTCACTGTAGAAACTGCCTTAGCCAAAACAAAAATGGCGCGGATCCTGGAACTTATGTATTTAACTTTCGTTTCATGCTTGTTTTACGGTTTAGAAGCTATATAATCTGAGGAAAACGTTGTTCCATCCCGTTGGCTTCGCAGATTATTTGCTTGTTTTCTGTCTTCTTTACTGATGCATCACTCATGGCTCGACTATTAGTGTCGTAGTCTTGTGTCAGGTCGTGTGTTTCATCAGGCATCAGTAAGTTGTCTGAACCTCGCTAGAAATCGCTAACCTTATCTGGGAATCAACCAGCCTGTCGGTCTCCGCATGTTAAATACCATTGGTCACGTGTTTATGTTTGCACCGTTTTGTAACTGTTTTTTTCGCGCCATTTTCACCATTAATAGTGGCAATTGGTTATGAACAGATGATTTTGATTTCAGAGTTATGTATTGCCTGAGGTGACCGAAGTGTTTGAATATTGTCTTTTAACCGGCGCCCAAATGGCAGTCGGCGCCGATCACAACCGACTGAAGGAGGGGGGCAGTTGACCGGCCCCCTGCAACTCACGAACGGTTGGTCGCACGATAAAAGACAAGCACACCGTTGGAATCCTCGTGACCAGCGGAGCTCGCACTTGACGTCATTTTTAGTTTTGGATAATATGCAAGCCATTTACGCCCTATATATGCTTTCCTCACAGCCGACTGCATGAAACCGAGAAGCGGCCTGGATCTCAAGGGCTGTGATTAATGAAGTGTAGGTAAAGGCACAAACAAACAGATAAAAGTCGGCAGACGCCGATACATGTCTAATTTCACTGATTTCTTCAATATAAACAACGAAAGGTTGAGTTAAAGACGCGGCGAATTTCGCGCCGACTGCCGGCGGGTGCCGTAGACGAACGCGCTATGAAAATAACGGAAACTAATTTTAGCGTATTTTTATTTTCGCAACATAAGCCCTTCCATCCAATATTCATTAATCCTATTGGTTCTTGTAATGGTTTCTCATGCTAAATTTAGAAGAAATTCAGCAGTTATCAGTCTACACAATTGGCGGAGCTTTATTCGCAAGAAAAGTTTTTTAACTTCTTGGTGTCACTTGCAGCTGTGTGAGCCACTTCTCCAATTTTTTACCCATTCTGAGTAATTCATCGCTGATTTTGACGGCGGTGCATTTTGGCTCATAACAGTTATTCGTGACCTAACCTCAGGTCAATGACTGGAAATCATTGATATTTTGCCCATTTACAGAAATTAGATGTATATATCGCCCTAGGCAAAAAAAAGGTTTCGACAAATTTTTTCAATTCTCTAAAAAAACTTAGGTCTTTTGTCTTGAAAATGGGGTTAACCTTAGGTCACTGACTTGAAAATTCCGAAAAACCTAGAATAGCAGATTTGTTAAATCTATCAAAATCTGTAATCCCTAAAAAAAACCATTGTGATATCATGTTCTCCAAAAAAGTTTCAGGGCTATCAACTTTTTTAACATAGGTCCGCTTGACCTGACCTAGGTCAGACATCTGACTTCATCTTGGATCAAAACTTTGACACAATGCGTAAAAATGATTAAGCAAAAGGTACACGAAGTTTCGTGGCGCTGCGTTTGTTCGTTCCCTCGCAATCTTGGAAAAAAAAACCCAGGTGCGTGGTCAACCGACCCCCTCCCAAGTTGGGGCCGGTTAAAATTAGCACATTCGTGGCTAACCCTATTCCCGGAGAGCTACGCGGTACGGGCAATTCCCGGTGGGGGGGAGGGCGGATTTGGCCTCCCAGAGATCTCGAGAAGTACTCATCCGTTTTCATCGCAAAAAAACGGCAATCGATTTCCCATGACGTAAACTACATTTCCAAAAAAAGAACTTTCCAAAATTTTCAAAAGGAGTGGATACAGGGGGCAAAAATATTAAAATGGGGGTACTTCTAGACTTCTTATAACTCCGTTGTTTATGGACTGATTTCGATGAAATTGACATGAATCGAGATATTATGGATGGGGCTTTTACCAGTGGTACACACATCTGGGATTAAAAAAAATCATAGGCGTTCACAGGGTTTCAAAAATAAGAGGATTAGTTTTTCAACAGCTAAATGAACAAAAAAAGTAAAAGCGCTTTTTTGGCTTCTGCTAGTCATGTTATGCTAAAGCAATACAAATCGTATTGCGATGTTCGTATAATGTTAGCACAGAGACATGAAAAAGGGGGCACTGCCATGGTCACAAGCCCTTCAGATCAGCTTGCGACCTTTGACCTTAAATGACCTCCAACGACCTTTGCAATCACTTGAAATGATCTCGTGCGCATTTAATATTACTGGTAAACGTTTCCAATCATTTAAATTTACTCATTATTTGCGAAATTCCATTTTACGGCTATTGTGATGTAGGGTATGGGCACTAACGTTTTAGGTCATAGCTCCGTGACCAGACCTGATATCAAGCTGAAACCTGCTACACAAGTAGAAGGTACTCTTCTACGTCATATGAATTCCGGGTTTGGCATTTGAAAAATAGCGCCAAAATCATTACTATAAAATCAAATTTTGACTTTTGACCTTGGCCTGACTTTGTAAAATGACGTCAGATGAACAAAATTGTATTTGCACGTTGCTCAGCTATTTTGCTATGCATCCATATTAGGTTTTAAGTTGTATCTAAAAAACGCTGTTTTTGGCAGTCATTTTCCTTTTACCCTCAACATGGCCAAACATGTTCTGAGAGGCCTGCCAAAAACGTTGCCTGGCTCCGCCCCTGACCAAAATGGAATTCCGAAATTTTGTCACAGCACGTAGGAAGAATAGCTAGGAAAAGTCACCAAGTTTCGTAGAGCTGCGTCAAAAATTTAGTTTTTTATGGATCATTGGCCCCGGTATCACATGATTTCCGTCTGATAACCGGAATGCACTGTTGTAGCTTCGCTCCTGGCCGTCAGACACCGACCTCACCGTTTACCGTAGGACATCATGGTACCGCTCTCACACTTCTGTCAGGCGCTGTTCAGTGCCGGTCTGGCGTTCGCCGCCTGGCACCTTGATCCCGTCGCATATTTGCCGTCGGCCGCCGGCGTGTGGCTGTTTGCCGCTGACGGCGCGGCGCTGTAACACGACCCTTTGTAACGCGACCCTCGTGGCTCCCTCGTGTCGTATTGGCGTTACGAGAGGCGTTTCCACCGGATCTGGCCAGTTCAGCGCGTGACTGTAGGGCGCGCGGACGGAGGCCAGCCGGCATGCCTCGGCCCCCGACGACTCAGCCCGGCAGGTGAGGCGTAAGGTCGCGTCGCCACCCTTTGTCGGACACGCGATTATGGGCGGTGCTCGCGTATACCGAGATTTGAGGACATTGGTTAGTATTATTTGGACTGACATGGCTTGTCGTTTATAATGGACGAATTGCAAACGCATGCATATTTAAGTGCAATGCGACAACGAACAGCGTAGCGCGTTAACGCGTATTCCTGATGGTTGGATGGTACGACACTGTGTTGTCAGGCTATTGCCCCCTAGTAGCGAAGTCTGGTGCGTTGTCTGGTCTTACTGTTACGTTTTTTTGTGTGCTGCCATGACGTTAAAGTACAGTGGGCGGACGGTTAGAACAAACCAGCACAAATCACGTTTCGTTGATTAAAGTAGTTATTTATACCAAATTTGCCACCCTCCTTGGATAGCTGAAACTTCCGATCAATAAACAAGTGAGCTGAACTAGCACGTATGTCAGATTGTGAGATAAAAAACGACGCATCATTTCCGCCACTTGCTGTGCGCTTTTGAGATCCGCATGATGCGACGAAAAAAAGGTAAACATTTGGGGCAGGGTAAAGGGGTGGTGCCGCACATTCCTCATAACCACTGCAAATCGTTCCAGGGAGTGCGGCCTGGATGTCATTTGGAACGTTACTAAGTGTGACAGTCAGGGGTGTTGTTTTTATATTCGTTTGCGGGGTCATGCCCCCTTCCCCCGAATGCCCCTCCCTCCTTATGGATCTTGGCTCCTCAAAGCTGATCTTCCTCGCCCATCCTGAAATTTTTGCCAGTTTTAACAAGGGAAATGGGCCATAATTACGAAAATAATGACTGCAAAAGCTTACAGGCATTCGCGGGTGTGGGGGTGGGGAATGGCATCGGGCCATGGCCCTCTTTTGTCGAAAAAGAGGGGGCAACATGTCTTTTGGCCCCCGCCGCCTTTTTGGACGCAAAAATGTATTTTCGGATTCCGATACGTTAAAAAAATACAAGTTAATTTTCGAAAATGGTGAGAAAAAGTGGCCAAAATCCAGGTAGAAGTTGATGAAAAAACTGAAAATAAACATTGCTGTTGGTCAGAATGAAGTAAAATCCATGGAAAAACTCACATTTGGGGGGGGAGGGGTTAGGTTCTCGGACCCTCAATTGGCTCGGCCCGCTCAGTTATTTACACAAAATGTCATCCCTGGTGACGATGAGCTGTTTTTGGCGTTGGTTGTCACAGATGTACTGTGAAGCTCCTTGGCGTCCTATTTGATCAATTTCCAGCGCAGGTTATGTGAGGCACCACTGAGCAAAACAGAACTGTTGCCTTAATTCCAACCCACTATAATTGGTAGCCTTCCGAATGGTTCTCCAGACTGAGAAGAAAACAGGATACCTACTAAAATCCCACTCAAGGCGAAGCGTACCCTACTTTCTGGTGGGACTCTACCAGCAGATTTAACCAGATCATTGACGTTCACCTTTTGCCGACTGCAAAAAGACGGCAAGAAAGTTTGATCAGAAACAGGCCACGCAATGAGTATGCGCCGCAGAAAAAAACGTTGCATTCTTTTTCATGTATAGTCCCAGCTTATGAAACTTACTAATGTTCTCTTTTTCAGCTAGACGACCGAAGATTGTTTGGGTTCACATTGTTCTGTTAGACGAGACGACTACCTATTTATGAATCATCCCTAGTTATTATGAGGAAGTAGGCCAAAAAGGAATATATCGATCCTGGAAACGGTGCAAGATGGAGCATTTCTGGAAAACGGCTGCTGGTAAGTTACAACTGAATATGTATTCGTTACTGATATCGCACATGGTGTGTATTGTGAGTGTTACAGCAAGATGAAAAGCATCCAGCCCGAGTGACATCTTTTGCTGGAAAATAGAAAGTCTCGAGTTGTCACTGATGCTGAAAATTCTTAATATTACTGGAAAACCGTTAATACGTGCATTTCGCACACGCAAGCACTGGATTGCCCCAAACCCCGATATTTTTCCAATAAACGTAAATACACGCTTTATACTAAGCTTCATGGCGCTTGCATGTGACATCTGCATGTCGCAAAGTCGCATCGCGTTAGATCGTTCAGATTTCAAGATGAAATTAAAAATGTAATGTATCGCAAAGACCAAAATTCAGAGTACAGTTGGCCATAAGATGACAGCGGGACAATAGTCTTATAATCCCTATATACAACTAGAAAGAGTCCTATTTTGCGATGGTTATTCCAGTGGGAGGTGTGAGATAAGTCGTTCTCATCTGACTCCGAACGCGCCAATAACGTGCGCATTTTATGCCGGGCTGATTTCATAGTTAAATGACTTGCCTGTTATCCTGCTTATGCCCTTTGATGAATGTTACATGACATAACACATACATGAACGAGATCTGTGTGTCCACCTCACCGAACACCCGTATTTTCTAAATGCTGCATGCTTGCCGCCCTGCACGCGCACAATTGGTCCCACCTGTCACACTGCGTTTAGAGTTTTTGCCGCTGCGGCTGTCGCTCGGCTCTCGTGCCCC
Organism: Capitulum mitella; assembly: GCA_030062745.1. Classification (NCBI taxonomy): domain Eukaryota; kingdom Metazoa; phylum Arthropoda; class Thecostraca; order Pollicipedomorpha; family Pollicipedidae; genus Capitulum; species Capitulum mitella. The sequence goes on from CP099839.1 coordinate 38,695,169, forward strand.
TGGTTTTTACTTGAGTCGGAGCGACTTTTTATTCTCAGTTTAACTGCGGGTACGTAGTGCTTAGTGGCATAACGGCGAGCTTGATCGAGTGGCTCGGAGTTTATGACAGCGCTGCACAAATGTGCTCGAAGAAAACAGCGGGCTTTTGTTCACCGCACCGTTTTTCAAAATCTAAGGTCAAAATATCATTGATGGACGCTGGTGCTGCTGCGGATTTCAGGTTCCTGTCAGTTTTAGAATGAATCCCTTGTCGTACCCTTTATATGTTAACACGCGCACTGGAAGGGGTATCTTTTGTGCCCCCCCCACAAACTGTTTTTCTTGAATATCTCGAGAGTGGATAGAAGCTGGTCGCTGCTATTTTGTGACATGTATAGTAATTGAATAAATCGTCGATTGACACGGAAAAATCGAAAATCGGCCGGACATTTTTGAAGTTTCAAGCATTTGAAGTCAGACGAACATAACGAAAACGACGGTTGTCGTTGACGAAGGAGAACTTTGTGAAATGACCAGTATTCTACCTAAGATTACCGTTTGAACACAATCACGCGACGTCATTCGGGCATAATAGATGGATGTTCCAAGACCAAAGCAAGAGCCAATACGGGTAAAGGTCATCGAAGGTCAAGGTCAGTCAGGTTGTGATCTGACCCAGATTTGCTTTGCAACATGTCGGTTTGTATGAAATATGTATTCAAAGACCCTTATAAAAACACGTGTGCGCACACTAATACGCTTACATATGCCAGGGGCAGTGAAGGTCAAGGTCACCAAAGATCAAGGTTAAATATCGTGTGACCTGGCCCAGATTTGCTTCGCAATATGTCGATTTATATGAAATATGCATTCAAAAACCCTACTAAAAACACCTTTGGCATATTGATATTCACATGTATAGACACATGTATACACATGTATACATGTACACACATACATAAACATAAACGCTGGAAGTGACCAAATGTACCGATGTTGGCTGCCTTCGCTGAAAATACGCCAAAAGACGTGTACAGGGCTCTTATTTCCACTCAGTCTATCCCGATGATCTGTAAAAGATGAAAAGATGACGCCATAGGTCAATGACCTGACATAACCTCGACCCGAAATCCCCAGTCAAGACGCCAGATGAACGGAAATTGCTGTATTCCACATTTTAACGCCCAAACCAACACCCTTTTTCCGTTTCGTTCGAGAAGTCTCGCGGAATGGCCTGTACGGGCCGAAAAAGTGTCCAAAATTGACCTTTTCGACCCCATGTGACCTTAAAGATATCGATCTAGAGATCATGAAAATTGCACACAATGTAAATCGCTATAGCCCCACCCTGTCCACAAAATTTCATGTCTCTAACTGTTTCCCTTTCTGAGATCGGAAGGGGCACTATTGTGTCCTCCTTCCAGTGCGCGTTAATGCGAAACCTCCTTCCACTGGGGGGGGGGGTTAAGGCACCTGCCGTAACTTTTACAAGCTGCCGCACCAGCCGGCATGCACCTGAAACGAAACACAAGTTAAACGTGTATTCTGATGTGGTTACGGTTTTGGTGTTGACTTATTTTGGTTCTTCTTGCATAAGCATCTGACAGTGACCATTAACACCACTTTGAATGTAGGGTACCGACTCAGACTGGTTTCTTACATTTTCAGATAGTTTTGTTCTATTTAGTTTTGGTAATTTAGTTCTGTCCAGTTTTTTTGAACGACATTAGAAAGTTGTTTGGTGTGACCTACACAGCTCCTCGGAAGACACGGTTTCTAAGCCGACCAGCAAATCTGTCTTTGTTCGCACGTTGTATTTCACGAAAGACTTCAAAGAAGCACGAGAAACACTAAAAATATAACGCCTAAACAAATAATCAAAAATGTGTGGTTAAAAATGATAATCAGTAGGGATGGAATGACATATTTCGCGTATCATCATTTTGAGGCACCTTCCAGTTACATGCAAAGAAACTGGCATGAGGACCTGGAAAAACCATCGCCGGCCATCGGATTACATCATAACAGACATACCGTGATCTTATAACACCATTCTTCAATCGATCATTCTGGTTTCTCAGTGACGCTGGCATGCTGCGCTCTCTCCGTTTGTCAAGACTCTGTGACGACCAACGGTAGCACCACTCCGCCCGCTCCCTCCACCACGCTCGAGATTGCTGCTTCCACCGGCGGCGCGGCAGGCAGCTCAAGCGTTCCGCACCACACCACCGGCGCCGCGGCCGTCAACGGAACAACCCCGGCCCCGCCGCAGTCGACGGCGCCGCAGAACGATACGGCGCCGTCCGAGTTCGACGGCGTCCGACGGCGGCAACGGCTTAACGACGTCGGCCGCCGGCGGCGGGCCCATGTCGGCGTCGACTGTAGCCCCAGCGACGGTAGCGTCCTCTGCGGCCAGCAGCGTGTTGACGGAGACGACGCCGACATCATTCACGTCTCTTGGAACCGGAGGTAGTTCGTCGTCGCCTGCTCCGGCGGTGACGTTTACTCCAGGCGCGTCCCCGACTTCTCCGGAGCCAGCGGGACCCGGCGGGGCGCCGACGACAGCGCCGTCTATACCAAGCTCGGCGACAACCGCGGCGCCATCTGCCGGTACGACGTCGGCATCAGCGACGGGAACCACCGCGCCTCCCCCGACCTCCGGCGTGACATCAAGCCAGCAGTCATCGAGCCAAACCACAGCTCAGGCGGGAGCTGTCGTCGCGTCGACCGCTGCATCCTGCCGCGGCCTCGTCAGGGTCCACGGCCGTCTCGGCAGCGCCAGCGGGCTCGTCCTCGGCGTCGAGCGGGGCGGCATCCCCGGCGGAGACCAGCCCCGAGACTGGCAGCACTCCGCTCCCGAGGACGTCGCCAGGGCCTCCACAGCCACAAAATACCACCACCGCTGCTGACGACGGCCCGGGCAGCCAGGCGATGGAGTACCACGGCTATCCAAAGGTGAGGCTGCAACGCAGCGTCTGCCCGTGTGTGAACGGGGACCGCGAAGTCATGCATTGTGCGTACGCTTAAACTACCAGTCGGCTAATGCGTCCGTGAAGACTTCAAACTGTTGCACTCACATCTGTTTTTCTTCAGAAGTGAGGATGGTAAAAATGCGGCCATGCTGCTCGCTCTTTGTGGGATATTGATTTTGGCTTTAAACGCATGCTTTTCAGCCGCACTTTTTTGTCAAAGAAAGTCGAATTTTTAAAGACAGGTTCTCATCCAAGTGAGATTTTGCTGCTCCCCACGCAATGGTTTCTCTATCTGGAACACAGTTCATTCCGATGGAGAGTCCCTATGGCACCTGAAGAACATCGCATTGCGTCCTGCAAATGCCTACATGTTCGCCAACGTGTAACCACGCCTCATTTCCATACGAATCGGTTTGGTTGTCGGGCGTCTGAGGTGCGCTGCACGCTCGGTCATTAATACCCAATCAGACGCTGCCATCAGATGGCCCGCGGCGCTCTCCGGGAGCCACTAAATCGCAGTGCAGTGTACAGGCGCCGGCGCCCTGACCGCAGCGAACGGTACCGACGGTGACGTCACGGCTAGCCGGGGACTGACCCGGCCGGAGGCGCGTTCGTCACGGTCCGTGACGGTCGCTGGCCGGCCGGCGTCACGATCAGAGGCCGAGCGGCGTGACCGGGCGGCGGCGGACGGCCCGGCTGGCGAGCTCCGCCGGCTCACATTATTTCGGCTGGCGGAGCGGCGAGGAGGGGGAGAGGAGAGGTCGGTACGGCCAGGCTCGCTCCCCTGGGCTGGGGAGGGAGCGGATATGGCCTGTGGAGTGTAAACAGAGGTCCGCGTCACCTTCCTGCAGGATGTTTCGATGGGTTTCTTCCAACAACGGATAGAGGGGGCTGTTGAGATGGGCGGAGAGAGGGGGATGACCACGAACTGTTTCCTAGCAGCGGATCAGGGACATGCAGAGAGGTGGAGAAAGCGACATCGTCATGCTGCAGCACTTGACCACGGGCTGTGATTCAGCACTCGAGGTGGTGCAGGAGAAGTGGGCAGGAAAACGGCCGGTGTTCTCGTGACCGGCGAATGAGAGGTGGAAAGGGCGACGGCCGGTGTGCTCGTGACCGGTCAGAGAGAGGCGGGCAGGGTGACGGCCGGTGTTCCCGTGACCGGTCAGAGAGAGGCGGGCAGGGTGACGGCCGGCGTTCTCGTGACCGGTCAGAGAACGCCGGCATGAAGAGGAACGGGGGAGGGCACAAGTGGTCTCACCTCTCCCGGTCGGGTTTCAGAGTGTGTCGGAGCGGGAGTTGAGCGCGGAGGAGGCGGACGGGGTGATCACGCTGAGTTTGATCCCGGCTCGCACGGAGTTCCTACCGTGGCTGGCTGTCGGCGAGCCCGTGTTCCGGTCAGCCGTCCTCAATATGACTAGAGAAAACGTAAGTCTTCTCGCAGATTTTTTTCCTTGGACGTTTTCTTGCAGCTGTCGGAGGCGCCGCTACCCCGTACGTCCTAGCCATGTTTGGCTTGATGGTCCTCTTCCAAACATGATCCTCATTCAGACAAACTTGCTTTGCTTGGAAATCAAGTAGATTTTTTAAAGATCGATTTTATACGGATGGCTTTTTATTGACGCCTCATTAACGCATCTTCCGAAGCAACCCCGTCTGATTTCGTCACTGTCCATGCTTTACCAGTCGACGATCGTCGGCCAGATGTCAGCAGTCTTCTCTCACCGGCTCGACCTCTCCTTGGGCAGGGCTACAACACGTCCGAGCTCGAGTGGCTCTACATCTCGCCGTCCCCCACCAACCGGCCTCCGCACGTCGTGCTCAGTTTCGTCATCCGTTGGCGGGCCGGCGCCGGGCCGGCGGCGGCGGCGGCGGCGGCGAGCACCGTTACCCCTGGGCCGAGCTCGGCCGGCCCGAGCGTCGCCGCTTCCTGGAACGGCACGGCTGCGCCGGCCACGACGCCGGCGGTGCCGGACGCCGTGACCGGAGCCGCGGCCTCGCGCAGGAGGCGGCGCGAGGTGTCCGCCGCCCGAGCGGCCGGCGTCGTGCCCGCCGGCGTCCTCCACGGCATCGTCACCGGCGGCTCGGATGCTCTGGGCGAGATGGTGAGCGGTGGTGGCGTCAGGGACGAGAGGTGTGGCCACGGAATGGAGGTGATGGTGAGAGGAAGGCGGAAGGGTGTCGGACGACGTACAAGAGAAAGTGAGGGAACGACAAAACTCTTCGGTCGCGGATTAAAATTTTCAGTGTCAGCCATGAGCGATAAACTTAGTTGCTAAAAAGCCGCAATTTCTGTAGAGCCTATAGATTGGAAAAAGATATCCACAAAATCAGTTTTTGGGTATGGAACGTTGCGCCAATTCCTGTTCGCCACTAGCGTGACCTGAACTGAGCACTGACCTGGCCTGACCTGACCTGCGGCAGGCCTCTGCCCGGATAACGTCTGTCGCCGTCGGACTGGCCGTGGCGCCGGTCTGCGCCGCCGAGGAGACCTTCATGGCGAGCCACGGCCACATCATGGTGGCGGTGACGGTCGCGGCCGCCGTCTGCGCGTGCATGGCGTGCGCGGCGCTCCTCTACGTGCGGCTGATCCGCGACTCGGGCCACTGGGACCCGCAGCCGGCCTACCACGAAGGGGTCAGTGGCGCCAACGTCGTGCTGTATGACCGCACACCGCTCAAGTGCGACTCCTGCCACTCGCCCTTCATGTCGCCCCGCTTTGCGTACAGACTGTGATCACGCGCCCAGGGGCCGTGCGGACTGAGAGCGTGTTGACTTCAGGCTCGCAGTCGAAAACAACGGTCAGTCTGAAAATCAAAACTCTGTCGTATTTGTGACAAGCTTGTAGACCATGACATGCCGTTGGCTTTGAGGGGATCACCCATTGCCGCGACGACGTATTACGGGTGAGGTTGCCAAAAAGGACTTGGAATTTCCGTTGCGTTATGTACACTGCGCCATCTAGTTGTCCATTTAACAGTTTTCCCCATGTAGTCGCTCAGTATTTCGTCTGCTCTTGGGAGGATTGACAGACTCAGAATCTCAGACACAGACACAGACAGACACAGACACAGAGGTTTTTAACAGATGAATCAGGGCCACAGACCAAATGGGACTTAGCTATTTTATATATTAGCCCAACTTGGGTACCTTCAGATGGTCTTTGATCATTAGTACAGCACTGGGCTCGTAAAAGGGCAGCAGTGCATGAGTACCGGCTTTGTCCCAAAACCAAAATTTTTCAGTGACATTGGATTTTTGAATTTTGCTGCAACCTTCAGCTTAAGGCGGCCAAACTACGTCAAAATATGGTCCATGATAAATCGTTTTCAACACATCCCATTCGCATCCGAAGATGCCGAAAAACCAAAGTTCCGTTATGGGTCCTGATCCCAAACATCGTTTCCGTACATCACTCTGACCCTTGGTTTACTGAACGGGCATGAAAAGGGCAATGATCGAATCATGCCATTGTGTGCGTGGTAACCAAAACCATGGCATGCATGATTCGGCGAAGAAAGTTGAATCTTTCTGGTCATAATACGCACGCATAATCTACCATGTTATTCATTTATCATGTTTTTCGTGTGAAGTCGAGCAGGGGCATGACACTCCTGGATGGTGGTAGAATCCCGGTGATGGGGATGAAACCAGTAGTTTTGATGTACAAGAACCAGTACGTTTATTATTATTATTAACTGTATTTACTTATTAATTGTAAGATTATGAAATTACCTATTGGCCAAATGCGGCGTGTGACACTGATCTGTCTCAGGTGCCATTTTTGCGTAACCAAGCACGTTAAGTTGCTTTTAATCAGTGTGATAATTCTCATATCTAACTTCGGTATGTAGAAGTAAAAGTGCTAATGTCCATGTCACTGAAACGCATCGCATCCGTCGAAATTTTCAATACAATAATAGAATACTTCTCGCGTTTTCTTGACATATGCATGGAAGCCGAGACAGATAAGGCATGAAGCTGCAGTTCTTTACTATCACGGATTTACCCCGAGGTACAAAAATTCTCCGAAAACGGAACGGCATGTTGCCTGATGCAATTAGAACAACGAACGTACGACAAAAGGTAGCTCAGGCTAGCTTGATTTGGGGTTCCTTGTTTTTCAAGTCCCAAAGTTTGCTTACCGTCTCAGAACTTATCGACTTTCGTCGGCCATGACGTGTCCGCCGTCCGCGCGGGCGCCGGCGTGCCTGTGCTGCCCCTCTGACGGCGGTGTTTCCGCGGCCGATGGCTGCCCAGGACAGGGTCGGTCGCGGAGTGGACCTGCACTCGGACGTCGACTGCAAGAAGGGAGAGGAGCCGATCGACGACGCCGGAGCGGAGGTGTACCCGCTGTCCAGCGCGCCCGACACGCCGCGCGCCGCCCCTCGCAAGGGTGACGCCAGGGTCTGAGGCGGGCGGACCGGAGAAGGCGGCAGCGGTGGCGCCGCGGGCTGCGCGCGGACGCGATGGTCTCCCTGTCGGGAGGTCAGTGCCATGTGAGACCGCAGCGGTGCGATGTGCCCGGCAAGGCAGGCGGTCGCCGGCGACCGATGAGCCCTGCCGAGTGGTTCCCTGTGGTCCGCGCACAGTACCCAGATGAGACATCGTGGCGTGGACGCGGTCAAACTGACGAGGCGACCTGAGCCCGGGGACCAGCAGCGGTCTGCGCGTGCCAGTGTCGGATGCGTCGGTCTGCGGCCGTGTCCAAACGTCTGGTGGTCTGTGGTTAAATATGGACGGCCGCGCGCCTGGGGTAGAGGGTCACCATGGCATTGAATAATTTAGAAGTACTTCCCCGTATATAAGCTTGTCTCACGAGAGATGCTTCACCAGTCAACTGTACAATTTTAGAGCGTTTGCTTTTCTACGTCTTGGATGGATATGCCCAACCATAAAGTATTACTGAAACATGAGTTTTGTAAAACGCGTGTACTTCAACGTGACTGTAAATAAATAACGCCGATAAACTTGAACCAGTTTTGTATGTTGACTGACACCAGCAGCCGAAGTCGGGATGATATAGATTTATAACTGAGAGGAATTCTGGCGGCGGGACAAGACGTGACAGCAAAGTCGCCTTTACGTCAGTCAAAAACTTGAAATACGGGTTGGATTTCACCATACGGCAAGTCGACCGCACATTCGGGCCATTGAGGGTTTCTGCTCTTGTGCGGCCACTCGTCTTAACCAGAACACAGAGTTCTCAGTGTTATCTATCTACTAATCGACACTAATCGACAGCCTGAGTCTTGCGATTCAGCAACTACTATGTTAGACCCGGTCACGTGATTGGTGACGTCACAGGTCGCGTAAAAGCGTACCACGTCAGAAAAAACTGACATCAGTTTGTACACCATATCATCGGGAACAGCTGTCTTAGAGCCTTCAACTAGGTATCAAACGAAAGGTCACGCGATCTTCTGCATCAAAAGCATGCCAAATGTTAAGAAATGTCGGGTCGAGGTCAGCCTAGGTCATGTGAAATATTGGTCTTTCTTTACACACTAAACATCGATACTTCCTCGCTGCTATTTTGATCCACGTAACAAAAAGAACACAGCTGAAACCTTCTGATGACCGGTTTCGCATTACCTGACTTCCATCCGGTCAAGGTCAGTCTAGGTCAGGTCAAATAAGGTTGCATTACTATTCCTGATCTATCGGGTCAAGATCAAGACAGGCAAGGGCAGATGGTTATTTTTCTTTTTCTGACTAGGAACAATAATTGCTTCCTGTTGCTGCTGTACGACCTTCATTCGGTCTTTTCTCATTCGCTTTTGAATGACATTCATTTGTTTGAGTTGAATGTTGCATTTCGTTCCGTTTTGATATTTGTCTATGACGTGACCTGACATGAGCTCCTGTTGCATTTAGTGAATCTTGCCAAGAAGCGCATATAGATTTGTTTGTCTGGCTTGAACGATGGGGAAGGCTAGCGGCAACCACTTCTACCACCCACAATGCAAGCCAGTCCAATTTTCATCACATATGTGACCTAGCATGACCTCCAATGCTGAGGTGTGACGGTCGCATATCCTTTTGGGGACCGTATCCTTTGTAAATGCAAATAATTCATGCATTACATTCGCGAATATTATCCAAAAAAACGAAGCATGTTTGCGCTACCGTTGGAAAAGACGAAAACACGCAAGCAAGAGTTTACTTATAACGTCATATCTCTAAGACTTGACTTAGCATTGAAGTGGTTTGATGTCAAAACATGTAAAATTGATTAGTTAACAGCTACTGAAAGTTTGGTTCGATTTACTCCAACAGTTCAGAAGCAATTCAAGAAAAACCGAAAGGAGTGCCTTATTTGACACCCCCAGGCGGTGCCGGGTTAAGATACCAGGAAAATCTTCACACGTTTAAGCAAAATATGACACAACGGGAAGGAATACGGAGGGAGAAACCACATTTCTGAGGGTGAGGAACATACAAAACCGTTGGAAAATAGTCATAAATCTGCACCATGAGAAGGTATTTAGCGTCAGTTATGCTTCCTATTTCCCATTATCTCATAGGTTAGCACCGTGAAATCTAGGCGAACCCTGGCTAGAACGCAACCCACCAGCATTAGGTGCACGCCCGTCAGGATGCGTCCTGACCAAACAAAATCCTCAGATAAACGCCGATTACTCTCTTTTCTTCCCGGCCGAGCGCTCGTGACGCTCTCGCCACAGCGGCTGGGACGGAGGCGGCCGGCGACCCGCGGCCGACGGGCCAAGACGCCAGATCACGGCTGCTTGACCGCGCCCGGCAGCCGGCGGCCGCGCAACAAGTCCGTTCACCCTGCATCGTGCGGCCTCCCGTTATCACTGCCGCCCCGACGGCGGCTCGACGCCCGGTCGGAGCCTATAAAGCGGCGCCGGGCCGACCGGCCGCGCCAGTGGCACCAGCCCGAGAACAGCGACACCATGAGGAGTATCGTGCTCTCCATCCTGTGCGTCGGCGTTGTGGCCGCCAACGGTAGGTGAAGCAGTGCTTTGGTAGTGATGGCGCAGTCCCGAAGAAAGCGAGATGTTTTGACGCTCTTGCTCGTGGCGTAAATCACTATTCGGATGTCGCTGAGAAGTCGTTCAGTGCGGCTATAGCACATGTATGCATCCTTTTCGATGGCTCTCTCGTTTAACAGGCACACCTGTGGGGAAGAAAGTTGTGCACCCCCATGCTTTTTGCTCCTAACATTCGCGGCACTTACGTAACAACACTGAAATGTGGTCAGTTTTTATGAGCTCCAAGCGCGTCTTTTGTAGTCTGAAACTTTTGATTCGGTCAGTATTTTTTCCACGACGGCATGCATATATTTTTTCCACGCAGCCGTGCCGGGCCGTCGGACGGCAGTGCGTTGCGTGTTTTGCCGGTCTGCCGGGCAGTCAGCTACGGAACGATATGACGAGCTGACTTGTGTGATAAATTTACAATTCAGAGTACAAGTAGCCTGGGCATGGCCAATGGAATCCAACCAAAATCAAATGATGAGCATAAATCATTTGGCGTTTTTCTCGAGATCTGCTCATCCAATCTCAGTGAAACTATGTGGGGTTAGTCGACAAGATGAACGTACCTACCCTGCAGCGTAAATAGCGAAGTCGGGTCAGTCGAGATCAACCGATGTCAGATACTGAAAGTGCGGTATTTTTCAAAGGGGCTAAGGGAATCTGGAAGGATTTTGACTGCAAGATGGATGAAGGTGCCCCAAAGCATATGCAAGCTAGATCAGGTCAACCATAGCTTGGAGCGCTGTCGAAAAGCCCGCGACTCACAGCCGATTATCCCTCAGCTCTCGTCTGCCGAGGACGTGGGCTCCTCCGTGGCGTGTTCCGGCTGCCACCTCTGACACTCTGTCCCCCGGCCGAGCAGCGCAGGACGCCCCCCAGCCGAGCGAGAAGGACGCTCTGTTCAGCTTCGCCGGCCTCGAGTCTCTGCGGGGTCCCGGCTGCGTGCCCGAAGAATACCGGCTGCCGGCCCGGATCAGCGGCATCGCCGACGACTGCCTCGCCGAGGTGCAGGGCGGCTTCGAGGATCTGGACGCCCTGAACGCCGAGCTGTCCGCCCGTGAGTCGAGTGCCGTCGTTTCCGGGTGCCAGGAGACTCCAGGCCGAGGCAGGAGGAGGCGGGAATCGCGGCTTCGCTCATTTCTTAGCGAATTCGAGTCGGGAGAAATCCTCCGAGTTAGGACTATACCGAGTCGTGCAAGCTATCATCGCGTTCCATTCACAACGTGTATTTTACGCGAACGTCCACCGTTCAAGCACTATCATCCGTCACGTGATAGACGCATGCTCAGTCACAACAACCGCACACCCAGCTAGACCTCATCTCCTCGGTCTCTCGTGCTCCTCGTTTTCTGGCGCTGCACAGCCGGTGGTCACAGCCATCTCCGCTGTTGGTTTCCAGTGAACGCTCCGGACTCGCCCGCGCCAGTGGGCAACTCTGTCCGGAGGTTCCAGCTCGGCATCCGCGACTGCATGTCCGAGAAAATGGGCTACGTTGACGACAGCGGCAACTTCGTCACGGAGAGGGTGAGTCAGGATTGGTGCGGTATTCGCAAGACTGTCTTCCAATGCCTCAGTACCGTTTGATCGTTTCCCGTCAGACGGCTTATGCGCTCCATTCACATTCACGCCTGACGGTCTGCAAGCGATCCAACTCCTCCACCTAGCCTTCACGCCAGCTCTCGCGGCGCCCTCCGGCGCCCGCGCTGAGGCACCCCCGGCCGCCGGACGACCGTGCGGCCACTTCACGCCGCCGCGCACACGCTGGCAGACGTCAGCCGACGGCTGCGGGTAGTGCCGCCGCCTCTGACCTCGTCCCGGCGGCCCGCGCCGTTTCAGCTGGAGGCCGAGATCGCGGCGCTGGACTTCCCGGAGCCGTTCGGGCGGGACGTGCTGGTCGCCTCGCGCGCCTGCCTCCGTCACACGCCCGAGAACCTGAGCGTCGAGCAGCGGCAGAACTTCTACTACGTCTGCCGGGACTCGCTGCTCGAGGCCAACTGCCTGTACAAGCGGCTGTCGCGGGACGACCCAGAGCGGGCGCTCGACATCGGCCTGAAGCAGACCCAGTGCCTGGACGACCTGCAGCCCTCGCTGAAGGTGATGGACGGCTCGGAGCGTCATCCATGTCCGCTCTGCGGCGCCTCTGATTGTTGCTGTCATACTAAACATGTCACGGAGCAGGGGCGGCGATATGTGAAAAGTGTAGCGCCGCAGTGGGCTTGATATTCACTTGGAGAAAAGATGAAGTTTAACGCCTATTGCAACCGAAGTTATCGCTGTTGCTTGCTGCTGAATCTGTTGGCCAATGGTTGAGGGTGATGTAAGTGGCAAACATAAAAAGAAAACTGTGATATTTCAAGTAAGTTATTAAAGAGCTTATTGTCTTAAAATATGTCGTCTGCATTTATAATATAACCACAGACGATATATGTGCTATGTGTTATTACCGTCCCATGTGCAAGTTTTTGCAAGCAGCAGGGCTAATGGGCATGAAACTGTCTGTGAGCAGTCTTTCTTAAACGTTAATCGACATCTGGCCGCCACCACCTAAGGTACTGAGCGCCATGGACGCGTGCAAAAAGAGATACGACGTGCCGGTGCAGTACGCCACGCTAAGGAGGAGAAGGAGCGCCAGCCACCACGAGCCGGCCGCCGAGCCGGCTCCGGCGGAGACCGTCGAGGAGGAGGCCGTCGAGGAGGGCTCAGGGATGCCCGACGAGACCGGTTTCGTCACCGAGGAAGAGAAGCCGCCGCTCTCCGAGAGGGTCAACTTGTTCGTTCACTGCGTGCACGAGACGATCGGAGCCGTGCGCGAGGACGGCCGGTTTGACGCCGCCCCGCTGATTGAGGAGCTGAAGCAGTTCACCGGACAGGAGGAGGTAGGTGGACACGGAGCAGACAAGGCCTGCAGGCAAGTGGGATAATGTCAGCTTGCTTTGACTATCCGCCGACAGAAAACATTTCATAAGGGCCTAAACATCGTTCACCACAAGTTCATGGGGGGGGGGAGCTCATTAAATAAAGAGGCCTAGGTGAATGAATGCGGAGAATATTGGGTTATTAGTGACTTATATAGTTAGTGATCCTTGTGAAACACTGGGCTCATTTTTCGTCACTGAACGTCGTAACCACACTTCCCCCTTGCATTACTTCCCTAAACGCCCTATAACGAAATGTTGGAGCAGAAGGACTCACGCGGTGATAATCACAACAAACGCATAAATTCACTACGTATGCAGGGTGGTAGAACTGTGTATGCATGACAACTCCGGACGCATCCGGCAGTAAAAAATCGCTTCTTCCGTCCCAACAGAGCATCAAGCTTCAAGTTGACGCAGCTATTCACTGCCAAGGCAAGGACAGCATCGAGTCATTCAACTCGTGCTATTACGACGATGTGTCCTCCGGCTGCCACATCTTCCGGGTGCAGGAAGCTTTCCTTGCAGGTGAGTTCGATGTCAAGTGGCGGGATGCACGGGAATGGCATTAAGAATTTGATTTGCACCACTGGTTTACAGTATTATGGTCACTTTGAAACAGTCCCGGGTGACGAGTGTAAAGGTTTACGACTGCGACGTACTTGATTCACTGCATGATTTTAAAACGTTAGGATCATGTAATGTCTGCAATAGTGCACGTCGCTCAACAAGGAGGTACTTTCCTGTCGCTCACGTTCCCTTTCTTTGACCTCTGTTTCAGGAGATCCATCTCTTCTTCCGCAATACTAAGAACAGCGCCTTTTCGAATCTCCAGTCAACCTCCCTCGTTGCGGCGGGCAGAAGATACCCAATAACCTGCGGACGAGCAATGTGTTATGCCGTCTCGCCAATACGTGCATGTGATAGAGCCCGACCCCACTGGTGCTTCGAAGGGCATTTTCCACCTGTGGTCCGCGCAGGACTGTTCGCTAGTTGTTTGTTCCGCAAGCTTTTTAGACTTATGGCAGGCCGACTAGGTTGAAACGAGCGACATTCTTACTGTGTAATAAATGTTTGGTACGAAATGTTTCCTTATGTTTGTAGAGAATGTGAACGAAAATGGAGTAACTGGCCATGGCTCCTACTCAATGAAGTCCACTTCTGAAGCAGCCCGGCCACGGGGAAGGAAGAGCAGGGGCCGCACCAATTGGACGGCGGCCACACCAACTTGGCAGTTACGACTGCAGACGTCGACGGCGGTCAGATCGAGCCAATCGCGACTCAGCCCTATTGTCAGGGTCATGCAGCCGCTCCGGCGCCAATGAGGGCCGGGCTGGGACGGTCAGACGAGCCAATCGCGCCCCAGCCCTAATGTCAGGGTCATACAGCCGCTCCGGCGCCAATCAGGACCGGGCCGGTCCCCGCCGGATGCACCTGCACCGGCCGGCTGAGCGGCCGCCCAGCGTCCGGGGACCGGGTCGCCAGGCCGGGCAACGCGGCCGAGCCGGCGGCCGGCGGCGGGCGAGCAGCCCGCAGACACAGGATACTCTCAGCTGAGTGGCATATGCTAGGCGGCACCAGAAAGACGCCTTGTAAAGGGCATGACGAGCACAGAGGGAAGCTTGCTTCTTTGATGCCTGCATAATTGCTTTCCCTGTATGCCTATGTACGCATTTGTTACGTACGTCTGGGGCGCCTTTGTACCCTACCGGAGACTTAGTGATCACTCGGGCCACCAGTATACAGGCTTTGGTCGCTCTGTACTGTAAAACTCAACACTACAAAGCTCCGCCTGCCACGCGGTAATTGCAGCCCGGTTTAGACGTAGATACGCGTTGACCGTTAAGCAATCCTGGCACCCCGCATGAACGAGGTAAACATCATTCATTCTTACAGTCATTTATTAAAATTACCATATCACGTTAATTGTCGCACAAATCGCGCCACGTCATTAATGGCTATGGTGCGAATGAACAAATGCGTACAAAGAAACGGAATACCCCAAACTAAGGCTCACGGCAGACACGTTGAGACGGCATAACCACACAAAGACACTAACAACCTAACAACCACACTAACCACACAGCACATGAACACAGGAAAATTCCACCTCGTAAATGACCGGTCCCTCTTTTGCTCTACCCCGTTGACGCCACGGTACTGAGTGCCCCAATTTTCGGGCTTGAGCAATGGAAATGACGTCCATCTTAACGCACGCATGTGCAGGAGCCGGCTACTGCGCTGCGAGCACGTGTTACTGGCGGTCTCGGCGGCCGCGCCTCTCGCTTACACGCTCGCTGCCGGCCGCACGACACCGATCAGTACTCCGCACCTTGGGCACCTATATCCCACACAATTATACCTACTTGCGCGGTCGGCTTCAGACCCCTTATGCTGGGTGTTCAACGCAGCAGAAACACAAGCACGTCCGTCTTTCCGCGCACCCGCCACGATCCAGTATTTAAAATTCAAAACGCGCTGCGGCAGTGCTAGGAGGCGGTCCCGCCCCGCTGCGGGGGACGCATCATAACAACTAATATTCAAAACCCCTAATAGTTCATAACTCCTAATGTTCATAACCCCCAATTGCCCATAACTCCTAATGTACATAACCCCCAATCGTTTATAACTCCTAATGTTCATAACTCCTAATCGTTCATAACTGCTAAATTAGCTGACGACAACGTGGGGGGACGCATCATAACCCCTAATGTTCAAAACCCTTAATAGTTCATAACTCCTAATCTTCATAACCCCTAACCGGTCATAACTCCTAATGTACATAACCCCCAATCGCTTAAAACTCCTAATGTTCATAACCCCTAATCGTTCATAACCCCTAAATCAGCTGACGACAACCTGGTAATGCACGGCACAATCGCCCGAGTGGAAACGAGTCTATTTGCTGTTCTCATTCTACCGGATTACCCAAGGGATCAGAAGAATAACTTGACGTACACTGTGTTCCCGCCTTGACGAAAAGGCCGATGAGAGTGTGGCATGCTGCCTGTGGTGGTTGCAGGTCATGATAACTAACTGTAAGACTTGCAGATACTACTACGCATTGAAGGCAATTCGGAAACAACGCAACAATGCACGGTTATTTATATGAGGGTAACCCATTGACGTGTGAGGAGATACAAGACTTGGCACAAAACTCTAGGTCGGGCTTGAAAATTTGGTTCTTGTTCTTGGTGTCTCCTGTATAATTTCTTCTTTAGAGTACACAGTTTTGCATACAGTAATAGTGGTTTAAGTTTAGTTCAGTTAAGTTTAAGTTTTTAAGTTCGTGTAAGTCAGTTGCTACTGCTTACTGAATACAGCCTTGCTTAAAGAGTTGCAAAAAAGAAAAAGAGGGAATTTTTTCAAGATGTCCATGATTGCTTTTTTCCCTGTGTGTCAACATGTTTCTGATACAATGTTATCACAGAGGCACAAGATCATGCTTGGGTGATATCAGATGTTTTTGGAGAGGATTTTTTGGTGTTCCTTGACTCAAAAAAAAATCCAGAAAAAAACTGTAAGACTTGCCAGATACTACTAGGCATTGAGGACAATCCAGAAATAATGCAACAATGCACAGTTATTTATATGAGGGTAACCCATTCACATTGGAGGAGACACAAGACATGGCACAAAACTATGTCAGGGCTGAAAATTTGGTTTTCGTTCTTGGTGTCTTGTGTATATTTTTTTTCTGTAGCGTGCACAGTTTTCCATACAGTAATAGTGGTTTAAGTTTGGTTCAGTTAAGTTCAGGTTTTTAAGTTTGTGTAAGTCAGTTGCTACTGCCTACTGAATACAGTCTTGCATCCAGAGTTACAAATGTGTCAGCATGTTTCTGAATAATGTTATCACAGAGGCACAAGATCATGCTTGGGTAGTATCAGGTGTTTTTGGAGCACATTTCTTGGTGTTCCCTGACTCCAAAAAACTCCAGAAAAAAACAAGGTCCTTCAAACCCTGCTCTGAACACCAGACCCCAAGAGTTTTTGCATTGCAAACAACTGAGTTATCTGTTGAGAAACCCACATTTGAGGGAGGTTAGGTTGCTGGGCCCTCAGCTTGGCCTCAACAATCGCACAGAAATTGACACCCCTGAGTGATGTGCAGTGAGCATGGGCATTCATTGCAGGCACTAGTGGCTCTTGTTATTTCTGAAATTACTGGAACCTTCTGTGCAGGTTCTTTGCAATGCTGTTTTGACCAGAATTTTTTGACATTTTTACCACGTCACTGGTTCTATTTTTCTGTTTCTTCACAGTATAAGTGTATGTATTTTGGTGCATGCACATTTCATGCATGGATATGGCTAGTTTTTGTATATATCAGTCAAGGAGGTGAGGTGGGAAGCAGAGGAGAGCAGCCGCCTCTTCAACTTTTTTGAGATTTAACATTGACCCTGTTGGCACCGACCTGAAATAATCAACCTAAAACTCCTCTTTACCCTCCCCCCCATGTGGAGTTTGCTTGCCCCTGGCATCGATACCTATGTGCTCATGGGAAGAAAGAAACTCCAAGGAAGGTATTGGATAAAATCTAGGACAAATTAATGGGTTGAAATTTTTCTCATATTTTGAGATCAAGGCTTATGTACATCAGGCTTCTTGGTGCTATGAGAAGTGGCTTGCCTGGGCATATTCTGGATAGAATTTTATCATATTAGTTTAGGCTTGATAAATTACCACCTTGAACAAATTGTGTATCTGTGAGGTATTATTTGTTAACAAAAGACATTGCAGTTACCATTTTCATTAGCTGTGCACAACCAAAACATGTCATATATTGTGCAGATTTCAATATGTTAGTCAGTATTTGATGTACAAGGGATTTTGAAGTGCATTGTACTTGGTAGTTCTCTGGTTTTAGGCTGAAATGTAGTTTCATACATGGTTATATCATTTAAGTTTGGCTCATGCTTTTCAGGTGCAAACATTTTGGTGATTGGTTATGTGGATGTTTTGTTATGGGCTCTTGGAATGAATAAGACAAATGTTTTTTGTTATGTATGTTGCTAAGATCAAGGGGCTGGGATCTTAACAGTTTTTTGAATAGGTAGGATATCCATTGCAGTTCTAACATTTGGATTGCATATTATTTGTGTCTTGTCACAGCTTGTGAATACCATTAGTTTGCCCGTTTTACTCATTTCTCTGATAACTGCCTCTTTTTCTGATAATTTGCATTGCTATTTGTGTGGCAGGGTGCATGAGCACAGTTGTGTGCTTTGTAAACTGGATGCCATCATGCTTCTACAAGGGGTTACTGAAGAAGCTAGAAATGCCAATAATGCATCACCTGGTCCAAGCTGTACATTTTTGTGATTCCAGAAGTTGTTTTGCAGAAGCATTACTTGTTGTGAGCAAAACAAGTGATTTTAATTTTAACTAGACAAACATCATTGTTAATCTGTGTATAGTATGTCATTCCAACTCTTTTCCTCATGTATACAAGTCATGTCCATAATATATATATAATGAGTGTTCTGCCCTGACCAAGTGGCTTTGAGTCATCTTGGCTCTTGATATTTTTCCACATGTCAGCTGGCAACTGGCATATATAGTAGCATGTTTGCTTCCACACAGCTTTGTCATCCACATCTAGATGTTAAATGCTTCCCACAAAGTTGTTATTTGTGTATGTTACCCATTTGGGTGCAGGATCCAGGATGTGGGCAACAAACTGTTTTGGTATGGACTTCAGTTCTGAAAGAAAGAAATAAACTCTTGCATCAAGATTTTATGAAAACTTTTTCATTCATCACTTTGCTGTCTTAAAAATGGTGAAGAGTGAGACAGAGAGAGACAGACCCTTTTTTATTTTCCAGTTAGGCACTTTTGCCAGAGCAAACATCTGTGGTATCCCTTGTGATGTTTTCAGTGAACCTCTCTTTTTCCCTGGCATTTTTTGAACTCCTGTCCTGTTACCCATGCATGGGGGCCGATGATTGAGTACATGGCAGGTTCGATTCCTGCTGTTGGTTCCCCTCGGGCATTAACCAGTTGTGATCTGCTGCACTTGTTAAGGTCCATTATTGTCCTGCCAGTTCATCAATCCCATAAGTTTTTCGAAGTACCACCTAATGATAAGATAACTGAAACTGATAAACAAACTCATGAAATACATTTAATCCTCCATGCACTTAAATCCTGGCCCATATGGAGGGGGGGAGAGGAAATGATGCCACCTACTTCCCAAGGTTTTCCTAGGATAACTTCCTAAGGTTCGTTTCATCCAGATAAAACTTGGTGTACCATCTGGGGCACCATTTCCGCATGTTATGGTGCAAACGCTTTTGCTCTACGTTACCATGGTGACGAGCTACAGGGTTTTACACTTAAACCGATTATTTCGAAACCGACGAGAAAAGTTTTTTGCGATGTTATGTTTGAAAGCTTTCATATAAAACAAGCCAATACTGGGACATTTTTGTTTTTGGAGTCACTCGTCCTGCAGTGCGCACTCCGTTTCCAAAGCAGCACCGTTCCGCTGTGCTCACGTCTCGGCGCGGAGACGGAGGCACCGGGTGGTGCGTTTGACTTCACTACCGTCCATCGCCGCGGCGTACACGGCCGCAGTCTGCCTCAGCTAGTCCATCTCAGTCGGAGAGGCTCGCCGGACGTCTGCCTGGGCCACAAAGCAAAACCAGAAGTCTGGCGGCGATAGGTCTGGACTACGAACTGGCCATGGACGTTCCACCAGTCGGCTGATGACGCGGTTATCGATCTCGCTGCTCAGCCAGGAACTGGTGGCGAACATCTTGTGCATGGTTTTCCATCTTGCGGGAACCATTATATCGGAACTGTATATCGTGCGCTCATTTTTGGCGACAGCTTTTCCTGACGCAGCTGGAGATAGGTTTCACCGGTGACGGACTGATTTGGGCTGAACCGGAATGTCAATACTTGGCCCCCACAATGGCGGCCCATCTCATGACCTTGGTGCCACTCAGGGTTCGGATGCCACTTCAGCGCCAGTGGTTTGTGGTGTCCACTGTCTTCCATCCTGTTTGTTTTGTCCTTGTATTAAGCAGAACCGCATGCCATCAGTATTTTGTATTCTGTATTCTGTATTCACAATCGTGGGGTTATCCACTTTCAAGCAGTGGCTATTACGCTCCGAGTCAGAGAGGGAAACGTCAGAAGTCAGAAGGGCTACGCTTCAGATACACAGCCGTACGTTTTAACCACTTACATAGGCATTTGTACGATCAGCGGTAAAAAATATATATCATTCAGTCTTTTCGAGCGAACTCTAGTAGTTCGCGTCTCAGTGCACGGTGATCTTATGTCTTAAGTCTAGCAACAATGCGGTTGTACAAGCTAGGAGCCCTGGAGCTAAAACGCCTTTTCCCGGCTTCAGTCCTGGATCGAGGAATGTGTAGCAGATTGCCCTGCCTGGTGCTCCGCTGTTGTTTAGCACTATTTACTTGCAGGACAGCGGCTAGGGCTTCAGGCTCCCCGTATTTGAGTTCGAGTTTCCGCTGCTGGCAGGGGAAACTCGAACGACGGTAACACCGCCCGCCGAGCCTTCCGCTCGCCCGCCGAGTTTTCCGCCTGCATTGGGATCGACGAGCAGCTAATCACGGATCTGGACATCATCTTGCAGGCGAGCAGCTGCTTCTTTTAGCTCAACGCAGCAGCCCTCACCGACTTCTGCTGGTGCATGGCTGAGCGCTTCATGGCTCTGTACGACTGGTTTCACATACCCCCACCCTCCACAATCTGCAGCTCCACTCCGCAGCTGTCGTGATGTCTTGCCAGTTGCCCATCAGCATGATGTCAGGAGAGACTGCGGAGTCAGCCAACAAGAATGTCCGCCACTGGCGTTTGCGGTACACTAGGAAGCACGGCACTAGGATGCAATGGCGAAACGGAGAAATGACGAATGAGTTTTTGGCGAATGCGAGATGGCGAATGCTAAATGGCGACTTCTAAAAATGGCGACATGCTAAAATGATACACAGCCAAACAGCGAATGGCCAAATGGTGACATGTAAAAAAGAGGACATGCCAAAATGGTGAACTGCTAAATGGCGAATGGCCAAATAGCGACGCGTAAAAAAGGCTACATGCCAAAATGACGAACGGCTAAGTGGCAAATGGCCAACTAGCGACATATAAAGAAAGGAGGCGTGCTAAAATGGCGAGCGGCTAAATAGCGAGCGGCTAAATGGCAACGTATAAAAAGGCCACATGTGAAAATGCCGAACGGATAAATGGCAATATAGCCGACAAATGGGTAAATGGACACGACTGCCCCGTGCCAGGTCAGCCTTCTCTAGTGAGCTGCAAACTGGTACATAATAGTTACCTACCTCCAGGACCCGAACCCGGTTCCACGGGACCTAAGTGTTTGATCTTATCCCCAGGCTATGGGTTAGTTAGTTGTTGTGAAGTTGTTTCCGAAATCCCCTACCTGCTATTTCAGAATCTGGAAATGCTGCCGGAAACGAAGTCGAACGGCAATCGATAGTCCTCGTCAGTATCCTTCCCCCCCCCCTCAAAAGCACCATGAATGTTGACCTGTGTAACGTGACAGATACGTAGCGAGGCATGAAAAGTCCTCAACATGGCCCGTCTGTCCGTCCTGTCCCCCCTTCTCTCGCTCTGGCGCGTCACTCCCAGGGACTACGGAGCTGGGGCTGGACTAGATGGCCGACTAGTTTGCCGGCCTCGTTGTGATCGAAGGGCATTGCTCTGGCGGGTCGATCTCCGACCCATTTGGTCCAGAAACTCCACTACGTGGCCTCAGATCCTTTGGTGGGTCGGTCTCCGGCCCACCTGGCGAAGAACCTCCACTACGTGTTCGTTACATCCGTCTCAGACCTCATCTGGGGTGGCCAGGGAACACCAGTACGTCGTGTTGGGTGCAAGGTAGAGAGACACTCTGATACCATGTGTTCTACTGTGTCCAGGGAGCTGTTTTCTTTGCAGTTCGGGTCGGGGCTTTCTCCAGCCAGTGCAGGGCTCCCCTGACCAGGAATCAGCAGCCAGTCCACAACTGTGCCGGTATAGATGCGTTGTTTCCAGCGAGTGAGTCCGTAGCTGCGCCCTGGTTTTGGAATTGGATGGTGATGCGATGAGGTCACCTTCTGCGCACCCCAACGAATAAATGCATAATACACTATAATTCGTGGCGTATATATGTACACGCATATATATATGCATATATATGTATATATATATATATATATATATATATATATATATATATATATATAATCTGTGTGTGTGTCTATGGGCAGTGAAGTGGACCCTAGTAAAGAGGATTTGTCCTTCCGCGCAAATCAGGAACGAGCCGGTCCACGGTCAGCGGTTCCGATCTGAGTTGCAATATTTATTGCAAATCACATCATTGTCGGACTGAACAGCGGATGGCACGCTTGGAGTGAATACCGGCTACATAGGCAAAGTGGACCGCTATCCAACAAATGTCAATTGTCACACCATCCGATGCGGACTGGTGACTGCTTCAGTACATCCTTTCGTATTGCCAATGCCTATTAACAGCCCTTTATGGCTTTCCGCAACGAAGACTGTCCGTCATTGAGTTGTACCACTGGATGATGGTTTATGGTGCTGACAACAAGGCCTGTTTGACATTAATCTGAGCTCAAACCCATCTACAAAACTCACTGGGATATACTTTATCCTCAAAATGCCGTTATATTGTCATTCGCCTTTTTCCGTTCGCCATTTTGGCATAACTCCTCTTTACAAATCATTTTGCCGTTCACCATTCAACCATTTGCCACCTTATTCGCCAGCTTTGCATGTGTCATTTTTTGTGTGGCCATTTAGGCCGTTCGACATTTTGGCATGTCACCTTTTTACATGTCGCCATTTTGCCGTTTGCCATTTGGCCATTCGCCGTCTTGGTATGTCGTCTTTTTAAGATATCAGGATGTCGTCGTTTTGTCGTTCCGCATTTGACCAGTCGCCATTTCAGCGTGTCGCATTTTTTAAATGTCGCCATTTTGCCGTTCGTCTTTGGCCAGTCGCCATTTTAACGTGTCGCCATTTTTACGTGTCGCCATTCAGCATTCGCCAACTGCCATTTGCCGCAAAGGCATCTGCGATTTTTACATGCCGCCATTTTGTCCGGACGCCAGAAAGCACTACCACCCCCTACCACGTCAGACATGCTCGGCTACCTCTAAGTGGCTAGCGACCCTTGTTGAGCAGCCTGGGTCTGCAACGCCACCGAAGCCTCTACGTCAAGCGCCAGGGGAAACTGCCGCCAGAGACGCTAGCCCTGTTAGCTAATCCCCAGCTGCCTAGCGCAGAGACAGTTGAGAGGCACGATGCTTGTGCCGCCAGCAATAGCGGCAGCAACAGGAGCAGCACAGCGAGGAGTGATCTGGGCGCGGAGGAAGGCCGTTTGTTAATGTCCATCTTCCTGTGATGTTTTCTCGGTCTGCGTGTGTATGTGTGCATTATTTTCAAATGAACGCTTCACTTAAACGTGATCGCGTGCATCAATCGCATCACGGAAAACTGGAGATAAATGAATCTATTTTGTTAAGATCAAATAATCTGGGGATAACAAATACTGGAAAGAAATAGTGAAAGCAATGAAAAACATCCAAGAAATAACACCCTGTAACAGGATTGCAGGACGTTAAAGCGGAGCTGTTCTAGTCGAGCTATTCTAGTCTGGTAGCTGCCGGACGAGGCAGGCTGGCCCGGCCGCGTCCGGTCACAAACAGCGGGCGAAATGTCATGGCACTGTATTCACGGCCTTCGCAGGGGGACCCACACAGGGCGTGCACTTTCAGCCAAGCGGGTCGCCCACAACGCGTTCGGTTAAGTGCATGTACGCTACGCACCGCCAGAAAATAACAGCGACA